>OZ026599.1:16882469-16899969 GCA_964020085.1 Micromussa lordhowensis | reverse complement strand
GAAAAGTCACTGGATGTCATTTTTCGCCCAATAATGTTAATGTAGGTGGGACCAGTGAGCAGTGACACGAAATAAACACGATCAAAAAAGAATCAGACTCAAATTTTTGCATATATATTATTAACAAGTAATCAAATGATTTTTCTCGTGCAATTTGGAATAAATAGCACTCGCAAGACTACAAATTGCACTCGCCCTACGGGCTCGTGCAATTTTTGGTAATCTTTGAAAAATTTGCTCGTGCTTATTTATTCCAAATTGCACTCGAAATCATTTGATTACCTACATGTATACTAATTTCTTTCAAATGAGACCAAATCCACATTTAGTCTACGTATCCTTCCCTTTATTACCCTATCGAGTGGAGCGCTATTCTGACATCGATGTTTCTGTCCTTAGGACTTGAGTTATTACAAACATATTCGTTCCAGCATTTCACTAAAAAACCGTTGAATCAGGGGATAGAAATTACTCACACGAGAGCAAAACTGATCAGAATAGCGAGTCGCTAAGATTTAAAACAAACTATGCGCTTTGTAGTCAGATGACTACAAAGCGCGAGTACGCACCAAGCGATCTCCTGACCTCAGTGGAGAGTGAGAATGGAAAACCCTTCCAGCATCCAAAATATCCATGAATGGATAACATGGCCAGTAAAACAAGTCATTTGGTGAGCATATTGAGTTATATTGAGTGAATTCAATTAAAAAACAACAACCATTTCCGAGTTGCCATTTGCCTCTGTGTCAAAACGAGTCTTTGTGTGCGAAACCATTCATATGAAAGTGTGTTCCCCAACAGGTTCATATTCGTGCAAATCAAACTTTTTTCATATGAAGAGTTTTGCACGAATGTTGAAACAGGGGAACAAAGTAAGTCGCTGAGCTCCTTGCCGAGTTCACTCAAATGGCAACCAAAACTACGCTGGAAAGACGTCAGTGCACGTAGCTCAAACTAAGTGGTCTCTTGCTTTCTTCCGCTAATGAAAAAGTGGCACAGAAGTTTGTCAAGCTCCGGAACACCATCTTTTCCAAATGTTCAGATTAGATTTGGTGTTCATTTCATTTTGTTGGAGAAAGTCGCCTATTTTAGCAGCATTCAACGTGGCTGCTGTTTCAGAAGGGGTCGCTTCATTTGTTTCGCCTTTTAGAGTAAGTTATTTGTTATCGGCCAAACATTTCTAGGTCCAAACAAAATTTCCAAACAAGTCTAGGTCAAATTCAGGAAGCCATTCAAAATCGTCTTCAAATATTGCAGAAATGTCCTCCATTTTGTTGTTCTTTTGGACTGGTCATCGCGCGGCGTCCTCGTCAACCAGTCTGCCAAGAAGGTTTCTAGTGTACAAATAACTAGTAATACAACATCATTGTACTATATGCACTCGTTTCCCGTGTTATTTGGATGACATTCATTGCAGGTGGCCAACAATGTATTATATTCTGCTATAAAGATTTTTAAGTCAAGCTGGAACACCAAATTGACCTAACAAGGCAATACAAGTCATTTCAGTATCTCACGCTAGTTGTAACACTGATCTTTCAATAAAACATTGTACGAACTTGCAAAAGGCCTTGTATTCAGCTTTGTCAAGTTTCAAAACTAAGATAGATCAGTTTTACAATCCTTAAATCATGGCTATTTGAATTGATTAGTAAAAATGTTAGTGCTTAGTTGGCTAGTAGTATTCTTTTGCTATGTAATAAATTAATGGCTGGAAAGCACCGTTCTGAGGGGAGACTGGAGGTCGCTACCTTACTTATTTGGTCGGGGTCTACAAGGGTGTAAGTTATAAGCGGCCACTGAAGGTGCAATAGGTGGCTGTGACCACTAAACGGGCATCCCTTCCCCGGAAAAATTGAAATCTAGAAGCTCGGAAATGCGATTTCCAGCGTTATGGGCATCAAAAAGCGTGCTGTTGATGGGCATTTTCATTGACCCCAAAACAGGACTGTTTTTATGTAGCATTTAAAAATTTCAGTGGCCGTCGTTGTTGTTATAGCGGAGCTCCGGCGGCCGAAGGCCGCCAAGCGGAGCCCCATACCCATATTAGGAAACTGAAGGGAACCCATGAACTGATTTTCTCATGTGTATCATGGCTAGCGGTATTGCTCGTGGGCGCGTACGCACGACGACGACGACGACGACGGCGACGGTGGTGGAGTCGCGCAACATGGCGGCCACAATTGACACGTAAACCAAAACGAGGCTTCAGTTTTCGCGGGCTTTCCTTGTAGGTTGACAGAGCACATGTACCCTTGGTTTAAAGCGTCCTTTGGACATCCATGTTGCAGTCAATTGACACCTGTCAAAACAAGGAATCCGCTGACCAGTATCACGTGACCATATCGCGGGCTCAAGTTCAGGGCTCATCGAGGTCACGTGTTTTTTAAAGTTGACCGCTGCCCAAGTGCTGCTTTTTTTCGATCAGATCGCGGGCTCATGTCAGGATTAACTTGCTGTAAACAGCGTAGGGTTGGTAGGAAGCCGGTTAACGCTAACCCAGGATTAAAATTTAACCGAATTATAACCTTTTCTTTTGTACAAAGTTTTTTCACTGCTTTTGTTTTGCGTATTTTGCTTTCATTAAAATTCAAAACACAAAAACAATATACAGAAAATCTCACCGCAAAGTTACAAAACTCAAATCAAAATTCTACTTTATCCTCGGCTAGTTTGATCGGGCTCTGAACAACCCGGCCCAGGAGCTACGCTTTTAGGCTGGCCTAAATCTATATATTATTTGTTTTTTTTATTAATGTCATTTTTATCCAAACAGACGGCGGTAAGAGGTCCTACAGGCGGCGGTAGACCGCCGGTAACCGGTAACCGGTAACCTGGGTCTGTGATATCTGTGTAGGTGATTCAGTAAAAGATTACTCCAAAACTGGGAAAATATTAGATGCTGGCGTGTTAAATAATGGTGTTTTTTGGTTCTAAGGTTTTGTTTGTCAATTCTTTCGATGCTTTTGATCTTCAAACAACAACCAGCATCCTTGTGCTGTCTTCGCCTGCGTTTTATTGGAGTCGGAGTCAGAGAGTTATTATCTTTATTGACTACAATTCTGTGAAGATTGTTTAGTGAACCAACTTTTGCGAAATGAACAGGCAAGAGGAGCAACAGAAGAATCATTCAGTCTTGTTGTTACTATGGACGCCTTCATCACCGTTTAGCATAATGGCCCTTTATGTTGTCTTTTTATGGTTTTGAAATATCATGTCGCTCTGTTGACTTTGGCTCGTGTTTTGGGCATGATCTTAAGGTATGGGTGTGTTTTCCTTTTTTTAATCATGGCCCCCTGTTCCTCGACACATTTGTTTATCTATTGTTAGTTTAACTAAATGTAACTTAATGTAACGTTTTCATTTTCAACTACAAATATGCTATAAGATAAAGTGCTCTGCAAAAACTAACACGACTTACAGCTTGGTAATGAACTTGCAACGTACTACTTACATCCCATCAATACTTTTTTCGTGTATTTAAGCTGGATTAAGGCAACAGTTTGTGCTTGTTGCATTGTTTTTTTTTGCCTTGCACTGAGATGCTAATGATTCCTTTGGCTTATCCGGGACCGTCATTGCTTTTACATTAATCACATGCACAATTAATGTCTGTCCCATACATTTTTTTATGATATGTTTCTGTTTACATTAGTCTCTTTTCAAACATTTTGTACTTTTAAAAAGATGTTTTGTCGAATGGAATGTGATTTTTTTCCGTTATCTACTTGTAGATGCACCAAGCAGCACAAACCTGATAACTGTTCCAAATAACACCACTTTGCTACGTGACAGTAACATCTCATTAGACTGCAGTACAGATGCCAACCCTGATGCTCATGTTTATCATTTCTACTTACGTGACAGTCTTATTGGTAACAGTAATTCAGGGGTGTTTAACACAACTGTGATTACAGATGGAGTGTACACTTGTATTCCTGTAAATACAGTTGGCACTGGAGAAAACGCTACTGTCAGCTTCACTGTCGTCGGTGAGTTACATAAAACCTGTTTTGAGTTTTTATTTTTATGTGCATGACTTAAATGATTAGTATGGGTAATCGTACTAGGCCGAGTAAAATAAAAGGTAAATATCACGCATGTTTTCTGAAGTTGCAGAAATTACGCAAGTCAAGCAGAAAAAAAAGGTCTAGCAGCGATCCGTGCAATTTGTAAAATTTCTGCAACTTCTGAAGACAAGTGATATTAATCACTAATATCAACATATGAAGACATGACTGATCATCGCAGTTATACACACAACTTAACCAGTTGTGAATTAAAGGCTGCAAAAAAAATAAGGCCTGAACGGGTTTTTTAACCCATTACCTCTGCGATACCGGTGCAGTGCTCTACCAACTGAGCTATCAAGCCGACTGGGAGCTGGTCACATTGTGAATTCGTAATATACCCGTAGAAGGTGAAGAATGCAAATGAATATATGAAAGATCGTATAATTTCTTTGAAGTGCGGAGAAAGCTATGAATACATGATTGATCGTCGCAGTTATACACACAACTTAAGCAGTTGTGAAATTAAAGCCTGAAAAAAAATCAGGCCTGAGCGGGATTCAAACCCATGGCCTTTGCGATAGCGGTGACGTGTTCTACCAACTGAGCAATCAAGCCGACTGGGAGCTAGTGGGCAAAATGTCGTTTATAAGAAAGCTGTTGTGTATATTTTGTAGGAGACCATTTCAGTGTTCGACAAGCATCAATGAATTGTAAGGCACACAAATCTTCGAAATGAAAATTGTTTTTACATAGCAACGCGACTGGAATCCTTGGCCAAAAATGACAAAAAAAAGAACCTTTTTGGGCCAAGTTTAATCCTGTTTTTATAAGGTACTCGGAGTCAGATTCCTCAGTGAAGATCCTCTTGTTTGAGCCATGCTTAGCGCTGGTGAGTCTTGGTGAGCTTTTCTCAGCTGACTACTGCAGCAACAGAAGCTTTGTTTTCAATAAACTGTGGATGACTTTGATGGTTACAGCTGATTCAAACACTCACTGGATGCGACACACTTTTGTCAGTTGTTCTTGAAATTATCTGTTCCCATTCGTCTTCTTCATCGTAGCCGTGGAGTCCTTGCGCTGATGTTTGGTCTGCGATTGTTTTCAGTTCACGGGAACTTTGTTCGCCATAGTCATCTTAGCGCTGTGGTTGGTATCCACTTCGGAGTAGGCGTCTTTAAGGAGTGAGTTCTCCTTCATTTCCTTCACTTTAGTCAGTGTTGATGGTAGTTTTGCCCATTGGAGGTTTCCTCTACCAGATTGGCAGATGCTCGATCACGGGACGGCAGAACAGGCTTTTCTTTTCTTCTTCACCACTTCAAAAAACGGTTTTTCCTTGTTTTACTTTTTTTAGTGTTTGCATTTTGGCTCATTTCCCTTGGTTCATTAATAAATTCACCGTCAATTTCTTTGATACGAGACGCCATTGCTGCAAAACAATAGCGAAGCAGTTTTTTCTTCACCGTTTCCTAGCAACCTTAGAGCCAGTCATTTTGCGGCAATTTTACCCTCTAAAGAAGAGAAAATTTAGAAAAATGCCCCCTTTCCCGGCCCATGAGAATTCAGTATTTTTGCCTTTTTATGTTGAAATCCATGTCATGCTTTTGTGAGTTTACGCTTTTCAATTTATTTTTAATTATAGACCCTCCATCAATGACAATCAAAAACATCAGTGAGACGGTGGAGGAAGGTGACAGCATCACATTGACTTGTTATGTAACCGGGAAACCGCCGCCTATCACAGCATGGACTAAGCTTGGCAGTTCTGAGGTGCTCTCGGATACATCATCACTCAACATTGTGAATGTAAGCAGACCTGGGACACCTGAGAGCATGATCCAGTATCAGTGTACAGCCAGTAACGGAGTGGGGACACCTGCTACAGCTACAGTCAATGTCACTGTTCACTGTAAGTGAATATTGTCTTGATTAATCATTTCATTGTTACAATATGACTAACCCTAAGGTAAAAATTGTTTTGACAAAGTACCGAGCACTAAAATATACCATTAAACTGTACTGATTTGCTTGACTTTTGGTTAAAATCACAGAAAGCCAACCAATGAACCGCACAATTGCCTCAAAGCTATGTCCGATTTTCTTTTTTTTAATCATTATAAACTTGAAAATAGTATTTTCCAAGTTGTAGTTGTAGAGTGAATTTCACTGCTTTGGTCCTTCGCTCCTTTGTACTTGACTTCCTGTTAGACGTTTCGATTCCACTGACCAATGCATAAGGCTTTCACAATTGCTTGCGTATTGAAGTCGTACCAAAGTCAAGTTATTTGAGAGGTAGAAGGTGAAACGATTTCCTCAGCAAATAGTTTGCTTCTTATTGGCAATATTTGTCATTTGTCATTCTTTGCATATCTGAGGCAAGTACTCAATATCTGAGCGTAGAAATAATCCAAATGAGACGATTTTCGCATGAACGGCTCTGAAGAATAATCGAGGAGAATTTAAATGCTGTGTTTTTCTGTAATTTCGGTACTGTATATAATTATATATGGACATGGCGAAATGATTTAGCATAAAAATATTCACGCTTGTTAAATTTTTAACACATTTGTAAACCCTGTAATAAATGTATTAACAGTACAACGACAACAACAACGACAACAACATGTCTTTATTCGTGCCCAAAAAAATATAATAAAATATAAATACCAAGAAGAAAAAATTACGTGATAAAAAGAGCACAGCCACTTAGAAATAGCTGAAGCTAATCGAGCTAAGTGGCTGGGCCAAGCGGAAAGACATTTGCATAAAGACATACTGAATATACACACACACACTCACACACACAAAGAACAATAGACAAGGTACTCTTGACAACAATAGACAACAGTACTCTTGTATAACATGTAAAAGGCACATTTTAGCGCAAAAAGCTGCAGTTCTTGTTGCATTGCATTGGATTTTATTGGCATGCACTGAGGTGCTAACATATAGTTTGGCCAAGCCTGAAAGCGGAGCTGCCATAAAATACTAATTATTTACTTGATACAATAACCTTTAAAGAGATTTGCCAATAAGCCTTTCACCAAAGGAAATGAATTGAACAACAACAAAAAAGACAAGACAAGAAATCTACATAAACACAAATGCATATCACTCCATCTGAGTATCATACAGCAAATCGCATCCAAACGAAGGATGACCGAATGAAAGAAATGTTAAAGAAAATTCGTTTGAATTGAATACCATTGAAAGTGAAGCCAAGAAGTGCATTTTGAAGCTGGAAAACTTCCAAAGTTTCAAAGACTTGCGAGCTTGATTATTGTTTTTTGCTTATGACATGGCAGTCATTTTATCGGCCGTGGCTTTACCAGTCTTTACCCAATAACCTTTAAACTGCATATGACATGAATAACAAAAGCTGTGTATTTGAAATACTTTATAAAATACAGTAGAATGGCGTTTTCCTTTTTGAAATATCTTTTTCGCTTTAGAGATATTGATATTGACGCAAATTAGGAAAGTGATGAATACTGAATAAAGAATATCTCTGGAATTCTTCAAACTTGACACCAGAAAAGTACATCACAAAAGAAACCAAATGACATTCACAGTGTTGTTCCCATGGAAACTCTCTTGACTCCAGTCTCTCTGTCAAAAAGCAAATATCCTCATTTTCAACCCTTTAAAGTGCGACAGAGGGTCTTGCTTGGAACATACATGGTTCCCGGCATATTGACTTAACTCTCCTCATTAGATTGGAATAGATGGTCCTTGGTTAAGACAAAACCTGGGAATTTCAGTTTTAGTGAAGACAGGATCAGCAGAAAAAAATCTTGTCATGGCAACAGCAACACAGGCGTCATTTTTTTCTTTTGTGATGAACATTTCTGGTGTCAAGGTTTAAGAACACTGCTTCAATATTTCCAGAGATATTATCTATTCAGTATTTTACCAATTTTATTTGCAAACAACATGACGTCATCGCTTTCCTAAATTGCATAATACAAAAACCTCATTATCTCTAAAACGAAAAAAAAGATATTCCAAAAAGAAAAACGCCATTCTTATGTATTTTTTCAAATACGCATCAATTATTTTTGTTGTCATAAGCACTTTAAATTAATTCACCCAAACAAACTAAGTGAGAAAACATCCATACTTTGTAAACACGTTATGCATCACCACATACGTGCGTCAAATGTAAAATGGTTTCTTGACTTTTCTTGAATTCCAACCGTAACAGAGGACGAAATTTTAGTACTCTACCAAGCGGCTTTCTCTACTAACACAGAAAACTTCAATACGCGTTTGCAGTATTTACAAAATAATAGACGAGGTTATCGGTGAAAAACGAGGGAAGAACATCCTTTTACAATATGGAACTTACATTCCACAAAGCGACTCCACTGTTACTTGTTTAGAGATAAGCGGTATGAAAACAATGAAATTTGTTAAATGTCTTACAGCATGGTTTCAAATCGGGAAGACTTAAAAACTCCTATTGAATATAATCTTACCGAAGCAACTTGGCTGACTTTTTTTAGAAAACGCTACGAAATGTTCTACCACAAAGAGTTACTTATCGCAATTTGGCAGAAACTTCCAGCAGAAGTAGTGAAAACTTAACTGGACTATCTTTTCGATAGATCTACAAGTCAATTTTTCACTTATTTTTCCTCCTTTCTCTAGCCCTCGCTTGATCTGCTTCACGACATTATTAGGTATTATTTCGTCTCCTATCTCTAGCCCTGGCTAGATCTATTTCACGGCATTGTTGAGTAGTGTTTCGCCTCCTTTCTCTAGCCCTCCCTTTCCCTTTTTCGTGGTCTTCTTGAATACTTCTTTGCCTGTTAATTCTTGCATGTTCTGGGCCGTGCTCTTTCACGTTCTGCTTCAGTTACACCCTGTCTTGAAATCGTAATATAAACTCCGCTATCGTTTGGTGACATAACAACAGAAATAGTTTTCTTTTCGTAGATCTTGGCAAGAAAATATGGTATTCTCAAGCTCCCCTGTTTGAGTTACTTTGAGACTCCCCTCCGCTTCCCCCAGAGTCTGTACGGACAGACGCTTACTCGCTCGTACGGTGACGTCATACCCAACTTTTTTACCAAAATTCCTTGCCCACTTGGGCTGATGCGCTTCCCTTACTGGAAGCCCTTTAGTTTATTCATTTCTTAAGAAGCGACAAGAAGCCTGGGGCAGGTCGCATTTCGCAGTGGCTTTTCACAGGGGACAAAACAAAATAAAAGAAGTTATCCTTCTCCCAGTAACGGTCCCCGAAGGCACTGAGAGACGAGACTCGCCCCAGATTTCTTCTCGTTCCTAAAATGACAAATTAGAGACATTCAATGCATTAATGTAAACCACGTGCGCATGTATTTCCCATCCACTTTTTAATGATATGTTCCATTTGCATAAAAGATGCTATTATAGAGATGTTTTATTTTATGGAATGCGATCTTTTCTGTTATCTACCTGTAGATGCACCAAGCAGCACAAACCTGACAACTGTTCCAAATAACACCACTTTACTACGTGACAGCAACATCTCATTAGACTGCAGTACAGATGCCAACCCTGATGCTCTTATTTATCATTTCTACTTAAATGACAGTCTTATTGGTAACAGCAATTCAGGTGTGTTTAACACAACTGTGATGACAGATGGAGTGTACACTTGTGTTCCTGTAAATACAGTTGGTACTGGAGAAAACGCTACTGTCAGCATCGCTGTCGTTGGTGAGTTACATTAGTCCTGTTTTGTATTTTCCTTGCATGAGTTATACGATTATACATGAAACATCATTCTAACCATGCCACATGGTAGAATAGACACTACTTTCCCCCTCAAACGTTTATCAGTTAATTAATGTTGTAGCATTCAATTTCCTATTGTTCAAGATTAATTGTCCATCGGGATAGAACTTTGTTGTTTATAAGAAATATTATTTAAATGCAACAGAGTTATTGCCAATTTCTCTCTAGGCTGCTTGGCCAACGTCAACCTTCAAACAGAGTGGTCTTACGTGAAAATATTTAAAGTAAACACAAGGCATCCGTCTTCGTTCTGAAATGTGGTCCTTGTGCTTCCTGTTTCCCTTTTGCAACTGCAGTTGCACGAAAAATTGCTCAGTGTAAAAAGCATGAGGTAAACAAGTCTTGCAATGTGTTTGTTGAAGCAAGGGTTGTACAAAGTCTCTGTAGAGATGAATTCTGAGGAAATCTGTGCAGGCAAATTTTTTCATTCTGTTAGAAAAATGCCGACGTAGGCATTTTTGGTCCAGATTTAAGGCTAGCTATCTCTGAAGTATGCGTTACTAGCCCCTGTTTTTATTTTTTTTAATTTCAATAGCCCTTGCCGAGATCGTCTTTTTCCATACAGACTATAAAAAGTCCTAATTTGGCCAAAACACCTTTGTATTTGGTAGGCACCGAATTTAACAAAATTTACATTACATCCTGGGTCCAGTTGCAAAAGATTCCAATTATATTTCTGTTAGTTTACTCTTTTTATTTACTTTAAATTATAGACCCTCCATCAATAGCAAACCACAAAATAAGAGAGACGGTGGAGGAAGGTGACAACATCACATTGACTTGTAGTGCCTGTGGTAAACCTCCACCTTTCATAATATGGACTAAGCTTGGCAGTTCTGAGGTGCTCTCGAATACATCATCACTCACCATTGTGAATGTAAGCAGACCTGAGACACCTGATAACATGATCCAGTATCAGTGTACAGCCAGTAATGGAGTGGGGACACCTGCTAGAAACATAACCAATGTTACTGTGCATTGTGAGTCAGTGTTTGTATGAGTATGCTAATTTATACAACACATTTTATCTTATATCTTAAACCTGTTCTGTAAAAGAAGGAGATTATTTATGTATTTGAAGTGCATTGTGTAAGAATACAATGAATTATAATTGCGAGCTTTACAAATTAAGCTCAAAGTGATGTTCCATACCGTTTATAATTGGAAGAAAATATAATAAAGTTAAGCGCTGAGTAACCTAATGAATCAATCTGTCATCCTTACAGTGGAAGCAAGTTGAACTAACCATAGAAGTGGACTTTAAAGTTAATGTGTCATCTTCTACAGTTTGGAGTCCTCAGCCAGTGTTCCTTTATAGGGATCGCATTTTATAGTAGTACCCTGTAATGGTGTAGAGAATGATCTAGTGTGGGACAGCTGTTGTATTGTACTCTTTGCATACGCGTTAAAGATGTATATCATCTGCGCCAAATATGGATTTGTAACTTTTAGGGAATAATGCATGTACATTTAAAAGTAAAGTTACCAATAAAACAGTTCTGCACGGCTTAAAGATCACCTGTGAATGTTTGTAGTTGTTAGTATGCCATGTCATTAATTGCCATTGATTGTGACCTTCACTGTGCATGTATGGTGGTTGTTGTAATGCCCAAAGATTATATCTGTGTCCTTTCAATTGTTTAAAGCAGGTTGCACATTGTTAATGTTAAAAATTTCAAATAAAATGTTAAGAATACAAAATGTAGTGCTAGAAATTAAAGTACATCAATGGTATATTGATTACTTGATAATGTGACTAACACCAACTAAACTGTGAGACATCAGTCAACGTGAGTGATGTGATGATGAATTGTGTAACAGCTTATGCATATAATCACGATGTGTGAAAACGTCTATATAGGTGTCAATTAAGTCCTTTTATTCTTTTTACAAGGACTAAGGTTTATCATAATTCAAGAAATGAAAAATACTTTACCTTAGTGCAATACACGAAATTGGTGAGCTGTAAACCACATTTCATGTCGTTTTAGATTTTCTATACTTTGATAATAAGCGGGTGCCATTGTTTAAATTTTAGCATTGGTTTGTCATTATATAACATATTATCTTTGCTAATTAATGCCCGTCAAAAATGTACATTTACCAGTAGCCTTACAGACTATTTTCGTCATTGCCATTGCATTATTGTTTTGTCTTTCTTCATTCAAATCAGCTTCTTGTTAGATCACACAGTGTAGAGGGTGCACAACTGCTAGCTGAAGTTCATTTATTCGCTAGACCAACTTAAAACAGTGTTACTCCTTTTCCAAAATTTGTTCAAAACCCACAGACAAAAAACCTGTTGAATTTATGGTTATAGCACATACAAATATGACATGAAATGGTATAACTAAAAAACTCAGTAATTCGCTGAACCCTTTAAACCTTTAATGTGCAATCTTCACGTATTACCAAGCACGTTACATAAGCATTTTACTCCAGTAGGAACTAAAGCTGTCATCCTACTCATTAAATTGAATATGAGGCTCAAAAGGCTCTTACAAGTGCAAACTGACTGTTGTAGAACTAAACGTTTCGGCCGTAGCCCTTCATCAGTAGGTGGATTCCACCTACTGATGAAGGGCTAAGCCCGAAACATTTAGTTCTACAACAACCAGTTGGCACTTGTAAGAACCTTTTGAGCCTCATATTCAATTTATAGACATAGTGTCACGCATCTTGTGAGTTTTTTGCTCATTCCTATTGACTTTCCTACTCATTAGCTGCTTTGAAGGTTCATCTACATACTTGTGCACTGGAATAATACAGAATGGTTCGGTGGAATAACCATGAATAATACTAACACCTTTTAATTACAAATATTTTGTTTTTGACATTACCAAATTTTCCTAATAATCTATATCGCGGTCACGGGTCACGTTCTTAAAGACCAAGTTACATCATATTTTTGTGTTCATATTGCTCTGAACAAATCAACTCTTGCATTTTCCAGTGAGACAACTCTGCTGCCTCACATGCCGAAATATATAACATTTAGTAATAGATTGTCAATTTTTCTTCTTTTTTTTTGAAGATGCACCTGATGCAACAACCCTCACAACAGTTCCTAGTAACAGGACAATACTTCGTGACAGTAGTATGACTCTGAACTGCGAAACAAACGCCAGTCCTGAAGCTGCGTATCGTTTCTACTTTAATGGCGAGTCTGTTGGTAAGAGCATCACAGGTGTGTTAAGTGTCACTGTTGAGAAGGATGGAGCTTACACTTGTGTTCCTACAAACACAGTCGGCGCAGGAGACAATGCTACTGTCACCGTCACTGTTGTTGGTAAGTTAATATCCAGGAAGTACAATAAAAAATCATTTCATTTTAAGTTATATTTTTGTAAAAAATATCTCTTAGTCGGCGCGACGGGTATGTTATGGACGGGTGGATCAGTGAGAGATGTATGTAGGTCACACCAATCAGATTGGATCTACTATTAAACACCAATCAAATTTCCTGTTGTAAAGGTAAATGGTATGTGAGAAGATTTGAACCGGATACAGTTCAGAACGGCCATATTTATTCTTCTGTAAAAGAGGAGGAAGTATTCATATATTGGGCTTACTTCTTCATTTTCTATGGGTTAGTCTAAGGATTTTATTTAGGTATGAACGAGATGAGTCTTGAGTTTTAAAGCAGTTCGTGAGTTAGTAGAATGCAAATTGCACCAGATATTTTTATTTTTAGTTACAAACGTGAATTCAAATTTTTAGTTGCAATTAGAGGTCACGAATCGTCGCTTCTAAGTCTTAGGAAGTGTTTTAGAGGAGACGAGACTATTAAATTTGAGTCAGTTCTAACGTTTACAATAATAAGTGTAGGTATCGATTGTTTTGTTCTTGTTGCATGCAAATATAACGAGATATTTTTATTTTTTAGTTACAAAGGGTAACTTTTGTTTTTCACAAGGGAGTATTCAATTAGAGCTGACAAATCGTCAGCACCTGTTCGCACGAGATGCTTGTTATTTTTAGTTACAAATGGTAACTTGACACTTTTGTTTTTCACAAGAGAATAAATAGCCTGCGAAAACAGCCGTCCTTTTTCGCTCCCGGCCCGAGTGGCGTTTCGCGAGAAGGACCACTCGGGCCGGGAGCGAAGAAGGACGGCTGTTTTCGCAGACTAGGGAGTAAATCGGTCGTACGAGATGTTTGCTATTTTTAGTTACAAATGGTAGCTTGACACTTCTGTTTTTTTTTTTATATGGAAGTAAATTCAATTAGAGCTTACAAGTTGTCGGCTATTGTTTCCAGAATATTAAACAAAAAATAAGCTTTCAGTTCTAAACTGTTTTTGCGTCTCTTGAGTAGCAGTTTATAGTTTTATTTGATGACATTCATTTCAGTTCGATATTTTAAAGGTATAAAGTACGAGAACTGTTCAAATGTTCTTTGAAGACTGTGTGGCGTCAAATTAAAGTGCAGTTTAATTAAATCAGACTTTCAACGAATCAGAGAGGTTTCTTCCTCTTTCTTTCTATTTTTGGTGAAGTAGTGTTGTTGTGTAAAAAGGGTTAACTTACGACTCGTATAAAATGCGAAAAGTTCTCTTAACTTGAGTATTTTTGAACAAGAATTCCTATCAGATCGGTGAGTGGCGGGGAGTTATGCATTTGCGCGTGTCCCGCCAATCACAGTGTGGATTGTATCAAAGAACGAATCAAATTGCCTGTTAGAAAATAAGATGGTATCTACATTAATCTGGAGACGCGTCAGATCACTGTAGTTTGATCAGTCAAACATTTTATGGCTTACTACTCAATTAGTTATCTTACCATGTATATCATAAATTCCCAGTTTCTCTCTTGCTGTACCTCGCAACAAAAAAGACTTGTCAAATTAACAAAATTATTACTGTAAACAGCTCCATGAATGCTCCTATCTCCGAGGCATCATAAAAATTATCTGTTGCACACCTTGCGTGCCTAAGCTATGCAACTGCTTTGTGCTCTCATGTTTACTGAATGTAAATATTACAGATATAGTTGCTGCCACGAACAATTGTTTTACAACTACAGTAGAATCCCGGTAACTCGAACTCAGAAGGGAAACGGAAAACAGTTCGAGTTGGCGGGAGTTCGAGTTGTCGGGGTGGATTGAATATCCAACTTGCCATGTTAATAATTGATAGTTTCTGATTTCTCAGCATTTCATTGTAGAGTGCAAATAAAACTCTTTGTGACAGCTAAAGGCACCTCATCGGTTATGACTCATAAGATCAGGAAATGGCTATCAAATATGTGAACGGTCGGTTGCACTAAATAAACTAAAATTGCTGTAGTGTTAGTTTTGAGTGTTTCTCCGATTACACGACAAGAGAAGCTAATGGGATGACTTCCGTGAAGTTTATGAACCAGGCCCCAGGTTTTCAAAAGCTGGATAACGCTATCCACCGGATAAATCACCACTATCCAGCGGATAAGTGTTAGCGAAACAAACCACGCTATCCACTAGATACTGATTTATCCGGTGGATAGCGTTATCCACCTTTCGAACAACCCAGGCCAGAATTCGAGTTATCGGGATAAATTTGATCAAGGGAAACGAAATTTAGTTCCAGTTAGCAGGGAATTGGAGTTATCCGAGTTAAAATGACTGAAAAGTAGGGTCAAATCCAAAGCAGTTAGTTGGTTTGTAAATCACAGAGCGCTTAAGACTACATGTAGCTTCCTAAATGAATTTCTTTGGTGACTGTAAGGAATTTTTCGTGATAAAAGTCAAGAGGTTATTTTAACAGTTGAGACATGCTTTAGTGGCTGTTTCCTTGTTGGACAAGTGGCCGTTGTAGAGAGGTTGAAATAAGAGACAGTGTATGGACCGTACGCTGGGACAAAAAAAGGCCGTTGTAGAGAGATGGCCGTTAGTGGAGGTTCGGCTGTAGTTCTTGGTCAAACAGCGATCCTCACATATCTCGTTAATTAACAAACCTTTTCTTTATTTACACGTTATGTGTTGTAATTGGTTTTGCTGTTGAGACCAAAACAGCTACTGGCGATGTTCGCCAAAGCTAAGGCGGCCGAGTTTTCAATATAACAAAAGCATCATTTGTGTTACAGTATTTAAAGAAAAAAAAAGGAGAAAAGAAAGACAGTATCACATTTTGGTCATACAAAAAGGCGGAAGGTGTTTTGTGATTCAACTTTATACGTGAAGCAAATAAAATTAGTATTCAATACTTAAGAAATGATAACTCCTTTGACTTAAACTCAAGTGATTAGATCTTTTACTGTCTTTTTCTAAATCCTTATCAAATCACTTGTCATTTAATTTGCTTGTAGTTGCTCCATCGGTAGAAATTTCAAATGAAACAGCAACTGTTGCCGAAGGAGAGGACTTGGTACTGACATGTGATGCATCTGGAAAACCTGACCCTGTCATAACATGGACTAAGCTTGGCAGTTCTGAGGTGCTCTCTAATACATCATCACTCACCATTGTGAATGTAAGCAAACCTGGGACAGCCGATAACATGATCCAGTATCAGTGTACAGCCAGTAATGGAGTGGGGACACCTGCTACAGCCACCTCAACCATCGATGTTTACTGTAAGTATTCAGATTTAATAATCTCTAACTTTGGTGATCTGAATGATAACATTTGTCAATTTTAAAGGCTGCATACATGTATAAACTATTAAGACAGTTACGTAATGTTATTGAGTGGTGTACCGTGAGATAACGCACGAGTGACTTGAGTTTCAGTTTGGCTTATGCCTGAAGAAAACATTGGATAACTATTTCATCTGTTTAGTTCTGGCGGTAATAGACTTCAATCACTCAGATTTCTTTACTTTAGAATAGGTTTATTTTAAAGGTATGTGACAAATGGTCAAAGATGTTTCTTCGCCCTTCGTTGAATTTTGGTTCATTACAACTCATGAGACGCAGAATATGTGATGGCTTTCTAGCCTACTGATTGGCTTATTCAAGGCACTTATTGGCTTATTCAAGGATAAAATAAATGAATATATGAACTTTTAACTTATTTGCACATAAATCATTCTGTAAACACATGCTACGCGAACACCAACTTGTTATAATATAAAAATTAATAACTTTTATAGCGCTTTTTACATACACCGATTAATAGCGCTTCAAATTCTTTGAAAAATAAATAATAAAAATATATAGAGTTGTTAATAAATAGAAACTAAAAAAATGAAATACGTTTAAAATACATTATTCCTACCTAAACAAAAACGTCTTAGGCTGTTTCTATACCAATACTATTAGCTACTTAGAAAGAGCTAACGGCTTAACTAAGTTGAAAGATTGTACACAAAACCCTTACAGACTTCTTGCTTATTTCAAAGATGCCCCATCACTCATTAATCCAGGAAATGAAACTGTTAACAAGACCGTGACACTTGGACAGGAGGTGATCTTCTTATGTCTCGGAATGGGTAATCCAGCGCCAACAGTAATGTGGACATCTACAGATAGTGATATAAAATGGATATCGAATCTGACGAATGCCACTTTTAAGGCAGCAGCTAGTAGTTCTGGTTCATATCTATGCACTATTAAAAACGAGTTAGGAGATGCTTTTAAGCGATATAACCTTGGTAAGTAAATGTATGAATGTTGCTGAATGCTGAATGTTGTTTTGCTTGTTGAGCAGTTTTCGTTTGGCTACGGGAGGGAATTATGTCATTCCACTAGCTTTGTGCGTATTAACCAACTTTATTGCAGGAGTTCTGTTCG
>OZ026599.1:16824969-16877469 GCA_964020085.1 Micromussa lordhowensis | reverse complement strand
ATGGCTAAACTGGTCCGCGATGAAAAGGAGGATTCTTAGTGGCTCCTTTAGCAGTCCGAATTTTGCAATACGGACAGCTTGATGGACTGCTCACGAATTAATTTCGGCGAATTGCTTTTTCAATTCATTGCACAAGATAAACATTTTTTTGTTGTTGAGTAGAAATCTTTTTTGGACGGCAATCTCAGTTGTTCACAAAACCGACGTGACAAACGAAAATAAATGCTTACTTCTCACGGGCGCGTTTACCGGAATGCGCCATTATCATAGATACTTTACGGAACTGTAGCATTTTCGGTCCGTATTGGAGAACATTGGTCTCGTTCTTCTTCTTTTTTTTTGGCTCTTCTTTTTTTTTGGCAGGTTTATCGACTGAGCCGCAGCGCCTGTGGCTCGGCCATAAACATGTACTGAAACAAAAGAACTCGACTAATATTTCTCCAATACGGACCAAACGCTTGTTGAATACAATATATTTATTGATGGACTGATTTCCAATCATCGATTCTAGTCGATTGGTCAGGGCAGAGGCAAGTTTATTCTAATCATTACAGTAGTTTCCATTGCTTTCAGATATAAGTTAGTAATGTTCCTAGTAGAGACTAACTGCGGATGATTTGAATTACCAGCATAAGATGAATTGGAAAGTTGTTTGTTGTTTCCAGTCATATTATGAAAAAGTTGTTTTATTAGTGAAACGAATGTTTTTGGGTTAGACCCGGGATTAGAGAAGTGTATTTTTCCGTTATTATGGAATTAAAATCACCTTCAAATGGTGTTGGGTCATTCTTCTTGCGACACCCTTTCTTGTGTCCTGAACGTGTTTATTTTGTGTTGGCGACCTTGGTAAAGATACTGTTTCTGTGATGTTCAATTTTTAAAAAAAAAACCGTGATATTTATCAACTTGAAATTGATAAAGGTCTACCTTTATGGACGCAGCCCGACATTTTCTTCAGAATGTATGATCTTTGTTCATTGTTCATTCAAATCATAGTCATGAAAGTGATGTAATGGTCTGATTTCTGTTGCAATTAGGTGTGGTAGCGTGACTGCTTATTTATCCTTGGGTTTCACTCAAAGTGTAAAGATCCCCGAGGTTCTTTCTGTTCTGAAAACAGCAGCAGAAGGCAACGGGTTTGGTGACCTCCAAGTTGATCCGGGATCCATACAAGCAATTTCCGATGAACAGCTACCTACTGATTCCAGTACCCAGGGCCCCTCTAGTACAGTAGGAAGCACGATCTCAGGTACAGTAAGGGAGTCTCTTGTATCACCCGTGTTTTGTTTTTGTTTTTTGCTTTTTTTGTTTTCTTGAATCACTTCTAATCAGGTTTTATAAATATTTCTGGTGGTGATGTATCTTTAAAAAGAAAACAATAATTCATTAAAACAAGTAGTTTCGTTGCCATGGATCAGAATGGCCGGACATCATTAATATTCACACCTCATTAAGCATGAATTAGCATACGAGTGACGTTAAATTTGAAAGCGGACAATGGACATTTTTTAAAAAGGAAATGTCGTCAAATTGGGCGAACAGCTGACTTTAATCTTCGTTTTAAATGGCTCTAGGTAGAAGAAGTCCCAACTTGTAAGCTGCAAAATGAAGACGAAATTACACTTATTTAATCTAGACGTTCAGGAGATAGAAACGCCTTGCAAAAACTATTGGAAGTTTGAGTCAAAATGTGAATGATTTTAGAGTCATTTAATACGAGAATTGAAAAATGCTAGTTTTTTATCTTAAATTTCAAGTTTCTGGTCCAGCTTTTTATGAACTTGTAACCTGCAAAAGTTTCTTTTTTAGGTAAGTTCAGATACCAAGCTGAAATGTCAAGAATAGCGGAAAGGGATCTACTTGGAATTTGTGTTTCTTGTATTTTGTATCACGTAATGAGCCAGTTTACTCATTAATATGTATATACTTCGCTTTTCTGAGTTCATGAATCTTGCTTAAGCAACACTTTCATTGCCCCCTTGGGTATTCAGTAATGGTTGAGAGTGTACTTTTCAGCCTGCCCGATCTTGCTGCGATCTCTGACGAACATTTACGATTGCGGCCGACTATCAAAGCTGTAAAGTATCATCATAGAGATATATCGTCAGAGTGAGGAAATACATTTGGCACTCAGAGTACGGCGTTGTCACTGTGCAGATAGATATTTGAAGTTGTAACTAACTTTTCAAGACAAGACAAGACAACTTGTTCTGAAAAAAGTAATCTTTCAAATTTTGCTCAGAGGGAAGAGCAAGATAAGTGCTGGGAAATTTTCCTCGAGATGGCTACTAAAGCCTTTTGAAGTACTGATCAATTTTTGAGCTTCAGTGGACTCGTTTGTCGTTGTCGGATTTAACCTTTTGAACTCCGATTTGAATGAAACACTCTGCTAATTTGTGCTGCACATAAATATCACTGCCTTGAGACAGGAAACTTGAGCCCTACTCCCACTGTGGATGACGTTCCTTTGGGTAGCTGTTTTTGCAATATTTCTGCAAGGAGAAATCATACTTAAACATATATAAAAACGCTAGTCAGAATACAGGTTGCTAC
The DNA here is from genome assembly GCA_964020085.1 of Micromussa lordhowensis. Taxonomy (NCBI): domain Eukaryota; kingdom Metazoa; phylum Cnidaria; class Anthozoa; order Scleractinia; family Lobophylliidae; genus Micromussa; species Micromussa lordhowensis. The sequence goes on along the minus strand of OZ026599.1, from coordinate 16,874,916 downwards.
GTGTAGACTATTCAAACCGGCATCCCCTATGTAAACAAGACAAAGTTCATTATGTAATACATCAAACACGAGCGACAGTGTTTCATCGGGATATCCAAACACCGAGAAGAGAGTTGAAAATACGACGCGCAGCGGAGTATTTTTGACGAAATTCGAGGTGTTTGGATAGCCGATGTCTCAATCGAAGCAAAAACTAAGGAGAAAATCGAGAGGTAAAATCGTCAAAATCTATGCTAATTAAGACCTGGTATGAAAACCTCCTTCACGGTTGTGATTTTCTTTGTTTTAGCTGATGAATTATTAATGAGTTTGAGAAATTAATAAAAAACATTATAAAACATATTCAAACTACTTTAAAAAAGTGACAATTGATTCTGCTGTCAAGTGATCTCGTCCAACAATGCCATGTACTGTGAATCACATGTATCTCAGTAAACTAAGTTCATTTACAGTATAGTTCAATGCATGTGATATTGCTTTTGAAATGGACTTTCTCTTTTGTTTTTTCCTAGGTGATCAAAAATGCGAATGCTCGTGTAAAGATGCTTTGTTTGGAGCTATAATTGGAATACTTGTTCTTATCATAATTCTCCTCATTATCTACGTGTTGTGGCTGCACAAGAAAGGTGACATAATGATTTTCGATTTTAGTTATTGTATGTAGATGAATGTTAAGAAAATAATTGGTAGATTGTAAATAACGGAACTGAGAGAAATAATAAATAAATAATAGGAAAAAATAAACATTTTCTCCTTTTCCTTTGCTACTTTACATAGACGTCTGTTTCTCCTTATTTGATACTTAGTATAATAGTATCGTCTTTTGTTTCTTAGGGACATCAGGAAAAAAACGGTAAGACTGTGTGCAGAGAAGATGGAATTTTGATATGCACGCTGCCCTAATATCGTGCCCAGAACCTCTCTTGTTTTTGTAATTTAATCATAAATAGTTGTTTAAAACAAATGGAGCAAATACAATGATCACATAAAACAATATTTAATATCATTCATTAACCACATACAATATTTTGGAGGAATGCTTAAACTACGCTGTGTAACAAAAAGATTATTAATAGTAAACCATATAAAAAGGAAAATTAATTAAAAGTAAATCATATAAAAGTCTATAAAAAAGAACACCAACGACAAAGAAAACCAAGATATTACAACAATCGTGATACAAAATATTTTTTACGAGAATTCCGTTTCTTTTATGAATACTTAATATTTATCTGATTTTTTTACGATGAACTTTTGTGTATCATATTTGGTTTACAAATATCCTTAAAATTAGTAATTTTTTAATGCGTTATTCTATAATCCTTTATAAATTTGCCGTTTACTTAAAGGAAGTCATAATTAACGAAATCCTCTCCTCCCTCAGGAAAAAAACAGTTATAATGTATCAGTTAATAGGCATTTAATAATAGGTATGCTAAACAAATTATAAATTCCTCAGAACTCAGAAGGTGGATTCGTTAATCCAGTCGAGTCTTGCCAAATCAAACAATGTTAAACAATAGTTATCACTGTGTTTTTATCTTTCTTTCCAGATTGGAAATTAAAAATAATCGACTTTCAGCGTTATCTTTGCTATATTTTCAGGCGATATGAAGACAACAGAGGAGTATATGACGTGAGCAATTTTGTTGCTAGTTTCAGGAATTCTAGTTCTCCGTTTTACATTGTTGCATTAGTGTGTTTTAGATTCCGATCTTGAGATTGAGATCTAGAGCTAATGTCATTTTGACATTCTATCAGCAGATGAACAGCATGACACAGGAGTTTTGTACAGTAGCGTGATTGTTGGTTCCCTCTGAATTTTCGTTCTAATAAGGCATATCAAAAATAGTTCAGAGTTCAGAATTCAGTAGATAGAAGATGAGATGGTTAGTCATCGCGTGAAATGGAATGTAAGGAAGAAATAATTCTGTTATGCTGCTAAAAAAGACTTAAGAAAAGAAGATCCCTAGCTTGATCGGATGATAAATACGGTTACTGCGGCAAGGTCAAGTGACGGGAGAAATATTTATCGCGTCAAGATTCTGACGAGGGAAAAATGAAAAACTACTAACTGAAAGCTTCAGCATCACATAGTAAATCGTGTTTTTGAAATTGTAAAAAAAAAAAACTCCACGTGAGGTGGCAGCGCCCCTTTCCCTGTTGTCCCCCAGACGGTAAGCATCGAATTACCTCTAGAAGGCCCTTACTCACTGTATAAAGCGTCTTTCTAGCTAATTTAAAAAAAAATTGCTCTCGCATTGCTTCACAGAATGAAATTGCATTGAGTGATGTTGAGCAAAGTAGTGTCTTTCCCACTAACTCCACCCAGCCTCGCTCCGAATACATGGAATTAGCAGAAGCAACCACAGACAACTGCGAAACTAAACGTGTTGCTCAAAGTGCCAATTATGCGCCTCTTCATCCATCAACACGTTCTTGGGAAGTTGCAAGGCAAGACGTGACAATAGATAAGATAATTGGTAAAGGTGCTTTTGGTCAGGTTGCCAAGGGAACGGCAATAGGACTTCGAGGCAGGCCTGAAAAGACGATAGTTGCTGTCAAAATGCTTAAATGTAAGTCTTTAATCTGTTAGGACTGTTTCGGTTTATAAAACTGATTTTTTTTTTAGTTTACTAATAGTTTTGCTAAGCAATTCTTTCAACCCGCACAGAAACCCCGGTTCCTGGATGGTTGCAATTGTCGTTCAGTACTTATTAGCTGAAGAGGAGTCGTCTTTCGTTAAAAAAAAATAACTATTTTACGGTTTCTATAGTCTCGAATAGTCCGTTTAAAAAATTATTTTACTTTGACCGTGTTTTATTGTTTTTGTTGTTGTAGTTGTGTATTTGGTGTCAGTAATAAAATTTACAAGGCTTGCTGACGCAACACTGACGTTTATATTGTGTATAGAACGTTATGGGAATAGATATTATTAAAGTGACGCAAAATTTCTGTCTGATTCAAGTTTTGTTTTTTTTTTTACAGATAATTCTCCCGAATCAGACAGGAGAGATTTGCTGAGAGAACTTGACACAATGAAGCAACTCAAACCACATCCTCACGTCATCAAACTACTGGGATGTGTCACAGAAACTGGTAACCTGTTAAAAAATTGTATTAAACTTGTGGTGGACCGTCCTGTCATAGAAGACCATTTTTTTAGATTCTCATCTATGAGTTGAATGTTTGTGGAATGTCAGTATATAATGTTTTACCTCAGGCATCATGAATTATTTGTTGAGTATGCATTCCACCCAGTTTGTTGCTAAGTGTCATGCACAAAGAATCTACCGGAATATCTCCTAACGCAGAGGAATGTTAGTGGTTAGTTTCCCTCTAAGTATTTATTTAACGTTTCCCGCTCAGATAATTCTGACATCGCTGTTTAAAGGTTGATGTTCATTTATTTTATATACTGTATTTTTGATCGGTACTTTGTGATACCGGTATGTATTTGCTGTTGATTGCGGGTCGTTTCCTGGTGGCCTCTCACAGTCTTGGTCCTTTTTTTTTATTTAGCTACATATTTATTTTCTTTCTGTATCTCAAACCGTTTTTCTGCTAAATTTACATACACTGCCAGTCCGAAGTACATTTAATATAAGCTGCCATAGTTTACATTTTTTCCTATTTCCTGACAAACAGTCCTGAGTCCCTGTGGTCGCACTAAAGGTGTGAATCCTGCGATCCCTTTTTATTTAACATGTTTTATTTATAGTGCGTGTTATTATGTCATGTTTTATTTTTTGTTCTTGAGTGATAGCTATTGTTCAGTTGTTGATCATTGCAATTTATTTTTATGATAATTTATACCATGGATCACAATAATATTAAGTTTAAAGTTGTCTCTAAACGTTCGTGGAATTCGTACTTTCGAAAAAAGGAAGGCAATTTTTAATTGGTTTATGAAATAAAATGCCGATTTATGTTTTCTACAAGAAACTTATAGCACAGAGGACATCGAAAACCAGTGGAAAGCTCAATGGCATGGAGAGATTTTTTTTTGCCCATGGCTCCACTCATAGTCGAGGAGTAGCTATCCTGATACGCAAGAGCTTTGACTTCAAATTCAAATCTTCTCGATCTGACGAGGAGGGAAGGTACTTGATCTTACAGGCAAGCATTCAGGACGCTAACTTTCTTTTAGTAAATATCTATGCACCTAATGTTATTTCTAAGCAATCTTCGTTCTTTCTAACATTGTCGGACCTCATCTCTGAACAGGGACTAAATGCTTCGGATTGTAAAATTCTCCTTGGAGGGGATTTTAACGTAACTCTAGACCCGGCACTGGATTGCTTAGGGGGGAACCCGTCTTTAAAAGAATCCGTTAAATTTTTAGAAGATATTATGATGGAAAACGATTTAGTGGATATTTGGAGAATTCGCAACCCAGACAATAAAAAAATTACTTGGAGACAGAAAAACCCACTTATTCAAAGACGTTTAGATTATTGGTTCATAAGCGAAATGCTACAAGAAGACGTAGTCAAAAGCGAAATTTTAACCTCTATTAAAACAGATCATTTGGCAATTACACTCGAAATGGATAGCCTAGATGATCAACAACGTGGGCCGTCCTTTTGGAAGTTTAATAATAGCCTTCTGGAGGATTCTGTTTTTGTTCAAAGCCTGCGTGAACGATTTCCAAATTGGCTCCAAGAAATCGATTTTTGTGATGATACACGAGTTAAGTGGGATTGGATGAAATACAAAATTCGCCAGGACAGTATCTTGTACAGCAAATCAAAAGCAAAAGAAAGGCGAAAGAAACTCCAGACCATTGAAAATAAGCTTAAAACATGCGAAAATGTTTTAGCAGAATCACCAGCACAGGAAAACGTCGCTAAGCTCGAAGCTCTTAAGGCTGAATACGAAAGGGAATACGATTATATTGTAAGAGGCTCGATCATTCGTTCCCGGGCAACATGGTTCGAGCAAGGAGAAAGGAACACCAAGTATTTCCTTAACTTAGAAAACAACAATAAAAGAAAAAGCTGTGTTAGAAAATTTGTTCAGGAAAATGGAAAAGAATGCACAAACCCCAACATCATTTTAGACGAAATTCATTCTTATTATTCGAACCTTTACGACGAAAAATCGGAAATAGATATAAACGTATCAACCTGTCCTTTTCTGGGGAAATACTCCTCTATTCCTGCATTAAATGACTACCAGCGCGACCTGTGCGAGGGACAGCTGAAATATTCAGAATGTTACAAAGCTCTGTCTGCATTTGAAAACAATAAAACCCCTGGAAACGACGGGCTTACAATAGAATTTTATAAATTCTTTTGGCCAGAAATTGGTACGCTTCTTGTTGACTCACTCAACTATGCTTACTGTCATGGAGAATTATCTAACACACAAAAGCAAGCTGTAATAACATTAATCGAGAAAAAGGACAAAGACAGGAGATTGATCCAAAATTGGAGACCAATATCCCTCCTAAACGTGGACGTGAAAATTGGGTCAAAAGCTATCGCAAAAAGACTTGAAAAGGTCTTGCCATATATCATTCATCATGATCAAAGTGCCTTTGTTAATGGACGGACTATTTTTGACGCAACCCGAACAATAAGTGATGTGATGGATTTTACAAAGGCAAGAGACTACAAAGGTATTATGACTGCTATAGATTTTGAGAAAGCCTTTGACTCCATAAATTGGATTTTTTTTATCAAAATCACTGGAATCTTTTGGTTTTGGAGAGTCTTTTAGGGCTTGGATTGAAATGTTCGACAACAACATTTTGAGCTCTGTGACAAACAATGGTTTTTCAACCCCTTCTTTTAACCTCAAAAGAGGTGTCCGCCAAGGCGATCCACTTTCGCCATCCCTTTTTATCATAGTGCTTGAGCTGCTTGCTATCTATGTGCAAAATGACAAACAAATAAGAGGTATTAAGGCAGATGGAAATGAACTGAAGTTAGTTATATTTGCAGATGATATGACATCATTTGTCCGAGACACGCGGTCACACCTCATTCTATTCAACACCATTAATCTTTTTAGTTCATACCCGGGCTTGTGCATAAATCATGACTAAACGGAAATTCTCTTACTTGGTAACATGGAAATAAAAGCGTCGGAACTAGGTGTAAAGGAGATAAGAAAGGTGGTTAAAATCCTTGGTGTCCACTTTACCTATAATCAAAATTTGTTTTACAAGATGAATTTTGAAACTATCGAGAAATCCCTGAGAGAATCTTTGAAAGGCTGGAGTTGGAGAGGTCTTACTTTGTTAGGGAGAATACAAGTAATCAAGTCATTCGCTATACCAAAAATTCTGTATCGAGCATCTCTTATCTCTACCAAGAAAGATTTCATTAAAATAATTAATAATCTACTATATTCGTTTGTTTGGAAGGGTAAGGACAAAGTTAAGCGAAATGCATTAATAAACTCCTTCGAGAGAGGGGGGTTAAAAATGCCAGACATAGAGTCCATGGTCAAAACTCAAAGAGTACTCTATATCAAGAAATTCCTAGAAACCTACCCAGCAGGGTGGAAAGTTTTCTTATGGTTTTACCTCAAGAAGGTTGGAGGAAAATTTTTGTTCCATTGTAACTTTGATTTTAAAAAGTTACCAATAGCTCTTCCAGACTTTTACAAAAAATGTATTTCAACTTGGTCTTCTTTGAGCGAGAACAATCCCTCCTCGCTTTCAGAGATAGTAAATCAGGTTTTATGGAACAACAGGTTTATATGCATTGATTCCAGGTCAGTTTATAGTGAAAAGCTTCTTGATGCAGGTTTAATAAAAATCGGCAACCTCTATGATGAAAATGGCGAGTTTAAATTGGATAAGGAGCCATGGCGTTCATCTCTCTCACCGGTTGATCACTTCCTAATTTTCCGTCTCCTCGATGCTTTTCCGCAAGAGTGGCGTAAAGAATTAAAACTAAATAGGTCCTCTATCTACAGAAACACGCAACACCAAAACCTAAGTAGTTTCGCCCTGTGTATTGATGGTAAAAAAAAGTTTTTAGATAAGCTCTTTTCAAAATCACTGTACCAGATTTTTGTTTCTAAGATATCTTGTAAACCAACTGCAATGAAAAAATATGAGGAGGCATTTAATACAGAAACCTTCCATCTTGATTGGGAGAAAATTTATTTACTGCCTTTTAAAGCAACTTTGCATACCAAATTAAGAGAGTTTCAATATAAAATTCTGAATATAATTTTATATACAAACGAAATGTTGTTTAAATTCAAGAAAGCTGACTCCCCATTGTGTTATTTTTGCGGAAAGGAGCTTGAGACTTTAGAACATTTGTTTTTTTGTTGTCCAAGAGTGCACGCTTTCTGGGATGAAGTCACTGTCATCTTACATTCACAGGGCATAACTTTTAAGTCTCCTGATATTAAAGATATCTTTTTTGGTCTTTTTCACGCGCCTAATCATGACAGTGACGGAATCCTTCTTAATTACATTGTATTAGAAAGTAAGTATTTTATTTATCGTACCAAGCTCAATAAGACTTTTTTATCCTTCAAATCCTTTTTCGAAAGAATTAAAAATACGTTTCAAATACAACGTTCTATAGCTACAAAGAATAACAAACTTGAGATCCATCAAAATAAATGGAAACCCATCCTCCAACTAATAGAACAATAAATGAATACAGGGGGCAAGTTTCTAAAGAAACTGTGGTGCTGCGTCGGGGGAGTATTACAAGATAATAGAACAATAGCTGACCTAATTTTTTTTTTCTTATAACAATACGTTATACGTTAACAATATTATTTCAGTTTATCGATTTATCGATTTATTTTATTTTATCCTTGCAGTGTAGCTTTCTTTTCATTGTATAATATTTATAATGCATATTATAATACATTTTTATGCATGTAGAAGTTGTAAGGTAGTTTGTATACAAACTAACCCAAAAACAAATAAAATACAAAAAAAAAATCTAACATGTTGGACGAAAAAAGTTAAATGTGTCGTCTAGGCTATTTCAAGTATAAACCAAATAATTCCAAGTTTTTCACAACAGTTTGAAACAGTTATTTTTTAATGTTAATACTTTCTAGAGCCTTTAATGGTGATAATCGAGTACGTACCTTATGGAGACCTGCTGGGATACCTGAGAAAGAGCCGTGGACTGAATGACACTTATTACAAAGACCCGGATATCAAACCACAAACAAATCTGACGTCACAACAGCTGATGAAGTTTGCTTGGCAAATCGCTGATGGCATGAGTTACCTATCATCAAAATCTGTATGTTAAATATGTTTACAATCTCTTAGCACCACATTCCATAATCAGGTGATCGAAAAATCTCTTCACAACAGAAATCATGAAATTAGCGAAACGGCTTCTACTAGAGGGAAAGTTAAAGTCCAGTTTGCGATAAAGTATTTTTATAAAGTATTAAATCAATGCCAGATTTCCCTGCGTTCAAAGCGTTATTCATGTTATTTGAATGCTTATACCTCACTAGTTCTTATGGCTTTTAGTGTTCTTGTTAGATTCAAACTTATTGAATAGTATTCCGTTTTTTACAGATTATCCACCGGGACCTGGCAGCTCGTAATGTGTTGGTTGGTGAAAGAGAAAGGTGTAAAGTGACAGACTTTGGAATGGCTAGAGATGTTCAGCAGGAAAACATTTATGAAAAAAAGACAAAGGTAACTACCGGCTTAAAAAGCGAAATGTTTCTGTTGTTTGTTCTATTGTCCTCTCAAAGGGTATCAAGCCATTCATGTGAGACCTTACAAGAGCTGCTACCCTACCCGCTGGCTGTGGCTCCACACTTTCATATTTGCTCTGCATAACTTTGTTAACAGTTTTTTTTTTATTTCTTATTTTAAAAGCCCAAGCAACACACCAATATTCTAAATCTCCGCGTAATTCCTCGCGAATCGTTTACTACAATCAGCGACAAAATTGTTGACACATTCCCCTTTCTAACTCCCAATTTCGTCACTTTGATCCCCTTTTGCCCTCCTAGCTTCTCATGTCAGCCCCCCTCACCCCCAAACAATGTTGCACCGCAATTGCTGTGATCTTGAGGAATAAACAAGCAACATTGAATTGGGGAGCGGGGTCTTTTCCACAATTTTTTGCGCGATTAAAAGAGTGGTGTTAATTGGTGCACTACAAGTGCTATGGAAAGACAATGTGTCAACTAATTATGTCGCCGATTGTCTGAGACCGATTTGTTGCCCTTTTGCTATTCGTGTTTGGGAAAAAACGACAAACCCTTCAGATCTTATTCTTTGGAGTACAAAGAAAATTGATATGCTCTAAGTGGGTAAAATATATTTCAAAATATAGTTTGGAGAGGAATTATTTGGGTATTAGTTGAAAATTCACTGATTAAATTAACAAGTATGCATTTGAACATGCCACCAGCGGCACGTCGTCCGGACACCACGAAAAAATTTGTTATATTTTCGTTGTTTGGTTACAGAATTCTTATCGGCATTTCTGTGCGAAGATCTTAAAAGATGGACTTGCTGAAAGCGTATGATTCTGATGGTTTTTGCTCTAAAGAAAGTGGACGAGAAAGAAACAGAAATGATGAATGTGCGGTGGAAAATATTTCGTTTCCACGCACAAATCCCGCAAGAAAAGCAAAAACAACTGCTTCCTTGTGGGAAATGCTTTGCCACCTTGATTTTGGGACAACGGGGGGACGAGCATCTGTAAAAGCGGACGATTTACGACGATTAACCACGATTAACCACGATTAACCACGATTAACCATGAGCGTAAAAAAAAGCCAAGGAATGTGTATTGTTTATTCCTGTGGTTAATCGTGGTTAATCGTGGTTAATCGTTCAAACTAATACTCTACACTTTTTTCCAACTCTTTTAATGGGTTGTTAATTGCAAAGACATTACATCAACATGCTGCACATCTGAATTTCATATTCTAATATAAATATGAAGAAGAAATACCATGAAAAGAAACTGTTCATTGCACATCACGTAACATTGTTAGAATGTCACACCTTCTTGTCACGCAAAACTTAAACTTCTATACTTAATGTCACGGTATCCATAACAAGACATTTCAGAGGTTTTAGTTAGCAGTTATCAATATTTGGTACGTGAACCTTTGTTGCCAATGATTGCATCAATTCTCTTGTTCATTGATGCGATTGTTCTATCAATTAAAGTATGATCAAGCTTTTTGAATGTTTCTACAATGCGTTCTGAAAATTGTTCGTACGTCTCATAGCTGATGTTCTTTTTGATAGCATCTGCTTCTAATATTCTTTTAACGATGTTGAATATGTTTTCAATCGGATTTAGATCCGGACTACGTGGGGGAATAGCTAGTAGCTTTGCGCATACTCTCTTCAATGCAGCACGAGCCAGTGCACTGTTCTGACTCGGGTCGCCATCTTGAATAAACAACTTAGAAGCTTTCTGCGATTCTCGAAACATACGCTGGAACTCGCGTTCAATGAGTGTCTTAAAGTATCTTCCGTTTAAGGAGTTGTATTGTTCACAAAGAATAACTCCTTTCCCGTAGCTAATTGCAACAAAAAACTTCACTAAGCGCCCTCCTGATCCGCAGTGCGCACCCTTCGCTGTACATCCGCGAGCTAATCCTTCCTGGGGCCTACGCCATATCTTTCCTTTGGGAGCGCGTGCTTGATCGTAGGGGTTATATTTGTGAATAAAACTCACCCCATCTACGTAAAAGGCAATTTTTTCCGTCCAAACACTACTGTTGTAGTCTTTCCTCATTGCTTTTGCAAATTGTACGCGTCTTTTGAAGTCTGTGTTCAGTAACACGCCCTTCTTTCTACTATTCAAGTAGCGATAGCCATGTGAACGAAGGAACCGTTGCACGGTGCGACAGGAAACTTCCCTCATGTTCAAACCCGCTCTTTCCATTAACCTTTTTACGGTGAAATTCCCGTCTTCCTCGCGTAAAGTGCTAATCTGCCTTAAAAGGAGACGTTCCTGACGGCCGCTCAATTTCCGAGGTATTCCTGCTAATTTCCTTTTGTGTCGCGCGCGACTTCTTTGCATTGTGTTTACTCCTTTCAAAATCCTATAAACCGTGGACCGACTAACACCACACCTCTCCATAATTTCACTTTGTCTCATACCTCTATACTTTTTTGCAATGCGGACAAATGCTCGAGTTTCATCTGGGATTTTCCCTTGGAAAACCATATTGCACCAATTTTTTCAAGTTCTCAACGCCTTTATCACGTCACCACAAAATTACATAATCACCTGTCATTGTCGTTTCCTAATTACTGCCAATTATCCACCGGAATAAATCGAAAGTACCCATGGGGTAGATTACATCGTAAGACAAAAGACTCCTGATGAAGCTGTATTTTCAAGCCATTTCAACTATTGCACTTCGGACAATCAGCGACAAAATTGTTGACACATTCCCCTTTCTAACTCCCAATTTCGTCACTTTGATCCCCTTTTGCCCTCCTAGCTTCTCATGTCAGCCCCCCTCACCCCCAAACAATGTTGCACCGCAATTGCTGTGATCTTGAGGAATAAACAAGCAACATTGAATTGGGGAGCGGGGTCTTTTCCACAATTTTTTGCGCGATTAAAAGAGTGGTGTTAATTGGTGCACTACAAGTGCTATGGAAAGACAATGTGTCAACTAATTATGTCGCCGATTGTAGGTTCATAATTATTGGCCCAAGAGCTCAGGTGGGATCTGGTTTCTTGTAAAGATTACATTCATATTTATACAAGTCAGTATATGAAAGATCATATATTTGAACTGTGGAAAAAGATGTGAAGATATGATTGATCATCGCAGTTATGCACACAACTTAAGCAGTTGTGAAATTCAAGCCTGAAAAAGAATCCCAGCCTGAACGGGATTTAAACCCATGACTTCTGCGATAGCTCTGCGATACCCGATATGGGTTCGAATGCCGTTCAGGCCTGATTTTCTTCCAGACTTTAATTTCACAAGGCGACAATTTGTTTGCGTGCGCAATCCTATTTCTTCACGAGGTTCTGCGGAAAACATGTTCCTAATTTACATTGAAATTGAATTGTTTAGACAAATTCTTAATCTTTAGGGCCGTCTTCCAGTTAAATGGACTGCTTATGAAGCTTTGCTGTATGGAACTTATACTACGAAAAGTGATGTGTAAGTATTGTTATTATTATTACTATTATTATTATTATTATTATTATAATTATTATTATTATTATTATTGTTAATATTATTATTATTATTATTATTATTATTATCGTATCTATAACAAAACTCTCGATCGTGATTGTTTCTCCGCGCGCCCATTTGTCACGTGATCGGCGCGCGATCACGTAGGTGTCCAATTACAGGTGTCCGATTTGAACTTTTTGCAATCGGACACCTGTGATTGGATAACCACGTGATTTTCACGTCAATTACACGCGCTTTAGTTGTTTGCTTAGCAAAGTTCTCTACAGTTTTCAAAATTTAGGAAAAGCGCTAGACCTTTTCGCTCAAAAGAAGTTCTCAAAAGACATTTTTAATTTCGAAATTTGTTATAGATACGATTAATAAGTAATTGGACCTCGTGTCGTACAATTCAGGGAGTAATCGTTCTCGTCCGATTTTGAAATTACTCGCTCGATTACTCCCTGAATTGTACTCCACTCGGTCCAATTACTAATTACTTATTATTAATATTATTATCGTTCAATGAGAACCTCATAGAGGTACCAACAGTAAACCTTATGTAAGAAGTGATCATGAGACTCTCTATTGGTTTTTCTAACAAATCGAAGACTTGATGACTACCCCTGAAAAACAAAGATATTAAGATTGACCTGAAGATTTTAAATTTCGCATAGTCAGATAGAATATGAAGATTTAAAAGTGTAAAAACTTAAACAACCTCTGTCATCTCTGTTCATTTTATTGTTTTTTTTATGCAATTTATTGCCAAAGGGATCCTATATAGCACACGTGAACTAAACGAAGAAAGTGGAACTTACTGTAAGCCTATTATAAGTTGCCAACCCCGATAAGCGACAGACGATTGAAATGAACAAGAATGATCAGTTTTGTTTAATCCATGAAGCTTGCTGTTTGAGAAATGAATGGTATAATTATTTACTACTCCAAAACTTGGCGGCGCTATGAGACCATGAAAAGACATTTTCAACCAAATCTGTTTTATATCAATTGTGATTGTCGTTGTCGTAATGTTCAGTTATTATTCATTTTATTTCTTCACAGATGGAGCTATGGAGTTGTTCTTTACGAGATTTTTACGATAGGTAACATCTTAAGTAATCAGTAATTCAAACGGTTTGCGCAGTTCGGAAAAAGCTCAAACAGAAATTTTCCAGGAAATGAATTACTGTAACATGAGAAGGTGTTTAAGAAAAAAAAGAAAAAAAATACAGCGAAAACACGAGTCGTAGGCATGCTTCAGGCGCAAATGTTCTCCCACAATTCCATGGAAATATGGAATACATAGTTTTCTTTTTTTTAAACAGCCTTTGGAAATTGCTTTCAATCGAAGTAGTGATTGTGAATTGCGCGCCTCTTTCATTAATTCATTCCGTTACTCGGTTTGCGATGTAGGCGACAGTCATAATTCCGATAAACAAAGTCGAATGTTCCTGTGGTTTGACCGATAAACTCGAGACATTGTTGCTTTTCTATAGGTGTTTCACCCTATCCACGAATGGATGGCAGAAAAATTGCAAGCCTGCTTCAGGAAGGAAAACGAATGCCCAAACCACAACACGTGGATGACAAATTGTAAGTTTTGCTTCTTGAAGGAGGAGAAGGGCTGTAGTGCTCATGTTATCGCAATTTTGATACGTCGAGCTATGGTCAGTTATGGAAATAGGTATTCCTAGATTGCGTAGTGAACCTAATCTCGCACCTGTCGGCAATCGCTGTTATTCGTTATCTCAGAATTGGAGATGACTGTCTCCTTCAAACTACACGTATATTGCCCAGTAGGGTGGGGTGGGGAAGACTACTTAGGTACATGTATGGTGGTGCTTGTGCTAGACTGGACAGACATATAAATTACATACAAATGGCTAGCGACTTCCATTCTTAGCGATTTAGACTGCAGTATGTTAAAAGATTATATTGTTACAGATATAAAATAAATAAAGGAAGATGGATGCAAAACCTGTTTCAAATACTTTTTATCTTTTTTTTTCAATTAGCTACCATTAATCAAAGAAAAACAAACTTTTTGGGTTACGAGAGTTCGAGACCATTGATTTATTTGTTTATTCCTTTTTTTGAGTGAGGATTTGGTGGGATTTGGTAGGACCTTCTTTAAGTCTGACGATTCGCACAACGCAACACTGTTGTGATTGAGTACCTCCTGAGATATATTTATATTTTATAACTTCTGTTCCTGCCAAGGGAAAAGGGATTTTTTTTAAGCACAAGTGATTGTTATGTATAGAAGTACTTGTGACATCGAAATTTATTGAAACAGTCCATCAGAAGGTCTTGTTTATCTCAGGTATCAGATAATGATGAAGTGCTGGGAAAATGACCCAGATAAAAGACCAACATTCACTGATTTGAAAAACCAGCTCAAGGATATGGAGAACCAACACAGGGTATGTACATTGTTTTTAACCTGTTTTATCGAGAACATCTTTTGAACGACCTTTGAACCAGACGAAACAATTGATTATTCACCCAATCATCAACGACCTTGCTAGTACATGCAATCACTATGAATTAACAACGTGGCAAAGTTCTCTAGAGTAACTTGCTCTGGAGTAACATTGAGCACGATAATATTAGATCCTTTCTAAATGGATAAATCACTGATTTCCATCGGCCTAAGGCTGATGCGGAGTTCATCTGAGCATGTGAAAATTTTGGCCCAACAGGTAGTGGCCAATTGCAGAATAAGTATTTAAGGTTATTGAAGGTGACTAAGGGCTGAGGTTCAAACAGTGTCAAATTCCCAGGTTCCGGTAAAAAAAAAACACACAACGTCGTCGTGTAAATTGGATTTGGATTGTATTTTTGTCAACCGTTGTAAGAAATGCAACGTCTCCAGTTATAGCGGCATATCAACTTCATACTTGAGCCACGAATCTTTCAGCTTTAGTCTCGTACTATCGCTTTTGATTGTAAAGACGTTTTCTCTGACTTCGACATAATACTTAGTGCCTGCTTATGATTATTGGACGCACAGCTTGGCTAAGGTTCTGAATGATGTTTGAACCATACCATATCCGGTTGCGTCTATATGTGCGGTGTAGCTGTAAGTAAACTTTCCATACTAATCTTAACTTATCATCACTGTTTTTACTTTTTTCAATCTCTAGCGGCTGATCAACATGAAGATGTTCGACAAGAGGCAGTTGTATGCAAACGTTGAGGACTTGTAAACTAGCGAAAGTTTCCTCACTGCTCAAGCAGCCAATATTAATTGATATAATTAATGGTTTTGGTATTATAGTGTTTTGCTCGAAATTGCATCAACTATTTCGTTACTCTTAAGCTACTAAGTCAAGTTGCTTTACTTGCTACACTTTTTATTCCCAAGTATCTACGTATCTCGACAGGCTGTGACGCCATCGATTTTCAAGTCTTCAATTAACTCTGTGACTGATGCCCTGTCAATGTAGACGCAAAAAGGTTAGGAACTGAGGCCTTTCTCAAAAGATCCAGTTGAAGCTGTGTAGCAGAAAAGGTCGTTTCAAAGACATTGGAAAATTTCGCTCGGGCAACTTTCATTTATAGCATTTTTCTATACAAATGAAAAAAAAAGACAAAAAAAAAAAAAGTGAACAAGAATTTAAATGAGGTAGTACGATAAACGGAGCGAAAAAGGATAACACAAGTAAGGCAGTTTCTGGGAGTTAGAGGAGATTATAGCTTCTTGAGATGTTCAGGAATAGACTCGTATATTTAGTATACTTCGTTGCTGATGTTACCGTATCAGATACAGCTCTAAGCTTATATTTTCAGGGAAACATTTTAGACGTTTTGAAAAAAAAAGCTACTAAACGCTTTACGATAGCTCGGTAGATTTTTCTTAGTTTTGAACAGGTAGTTACTGTTGATCAGCAGTACAAATGAGGTGTATATTTAAAATTCCTCTGCAATTTCGTGCGTCGGAAGGTCGTATGTAATTAAACCAAGCCTGATTAATGTGCTTGTACAGTAGAATCTTTGCTGACGTTATTGTTTTTTTTTTTTTACTTTTCTCCGAAAGGCATCACACTAGACACAAAATGACTACAAACATTTAAAGAGCTTGTAAAATGTAGTAATTGGTGGAATTTTGGCTCTTTGGGTTTAATATTCGAGAAGAAATCGGCTTTCAAAAACTGCACATTTTCTGGGTTGCAAAAGTGCTAATGAGCTGGCGTCACACAAAAAGTATTCAATTGACTATTTTCCAATTGTCCATAATGCACTCTGTTTGCCCCCCAAATTTTGCATAAACTATTGTTGTGAAATACTCTTGGGAGCTATGCATATTCCCTAGAGCATTCTGCAACAATAGTTTATGCAAAATTTGGGGGGCAAACAGAGTGCATTATGGACAATTGGAAAATAGAGAATTCAATTTCAATGTTCAAAACGAATGCGTTTGTTGCTCCATCAGAAACCCTATCGCTTATGCCAATGAGGCAAATATTGTAAACAAAGGTACTCCTACATGTGATGACGTGTTTCAATTGCAGCTACGCGCATTACTCATTTCAATAGAATCGTTTTCATTTGAATTTTGAAATAATCTTAAACGTAAAGTAAGTTTGCATGGAACGTAAGTAAGTAAGTTTGCATGGAAAATGTGTCAAATACTTTTTAGCAAAAAAATAAAATAAACTGTGAGCAACCATTTTTCGTTGTGCAACTTGTTATGGTGGTTTCAAGACTCTCGCAGATAATGGACTTTAAAAAAAAAGAATCACCACAACCGTTACAAACAGTTAAACTCGATTCGTTCAGTACTGTAAGGAGAATAGCGCTTTTTGTTGTACGTTTTTCTTCATCATTTGGCCCTAACAGTGCTCAAAACTTGAATCTGGTTACCTCTGTCTGAAGAACCATCCAATTGACCACTTTCGATAGATTAAAATTCAGCTTGGCAGCCAGGCCTAGAGGACATAAACTAAGAAAATTGAATGACCATGTTTATTCATTTAATTTGTTTGTGTCCTCCAGGCCTCATTATATAGCTGAATTTTAATAAATCGAAAGTTTCCTATTACGTGTACGTAATTCATGGCGTGTGAGCCCAAAACAAAAGATTATGCACGGTCGTGGACCTTTCAGCAAAAACCTTGGATCTCTTTTAGCTCCTTTTATGTTAGCCAGCAGGCTTCATGGTAGTTGGCTGTCGGATCTATACAAACTAGAAACAGCAACATGAAAGTAAAAAGGTCCATTGCTTTTCCTTCTCCCTTTCAAAAAAATGATATCAGGTTAATACCCTGTGTAGCAATCATTCTCGTTCGAATAGCGTTTTCCGCGTTGGGTATACTGGCCGCACGCAAAATCGAGGAAGCGAGAGAAAACATATCGACGAAGTAGGTTGTAGGGCTGGGGTGGAACGTTTTGCTCTCGTTCCATTTTTTGCGCGGTCAGAATGGGGAAGCGCCTGGCCAAGTATTTTTACGCGAGAATTAATAAAGTTTTGTTAGACATCATGGTTTAAAACACACCTGGTTCTACTGGCTAAACGAATTATCCAAAGGCAATAGGGGAATCTTTGTTTTAGAGAATTTGCCTCATTTATTGACGCCATTTTACTAAAACCTCTGTGGAAGAGGCTACACTAGGAGAATTAAAATCGAGGCACTATTACAACAAATATGCTTGAAATCCATTGAATCGATGGCTTCTAATTTTGATTTGCCTCATTTGTTGATTTCCTATTTGATTGCTCAACCGTTTTGATAGACCGTTCCTTCTTTTTTCCGTTGCATTCTTGGTTAGTTATTTACGTTCCCACAAAATTTTTGTGGGGTACTGGCTCGTGAAATTAGTATATCATTGCTGATAGTAGTTATTCACCCAGGTCTCTGCTTCCCGGATGCTCTAATTCTTGCTTGCGTCGGTAGCAGGCTTAAAGTGGTGGAGACGAAGAAAGAGCGTCTCATCCACTCTTGTTGCTAAATACGCAGCAAGAAGACTGCCACTTCTGAGTTGCTGTTTCCTCAGTTGGTGTTCTTTAGCTTCTTTGTCAAGAACTAGTTATAATCCGCTTGATAGGTCAGAAGTAGTACGTGTATCTTATAGTTAAAGCGCTGGTTAACTGGAAGCCAGTGCAACTGCTTTAGAACAGGCTTAATGTGGTCATATTTCTTGGTACGAAAGGTGGGTAGTGAGTTGCCACTATCAAGCTTTGAGGTAATGAATGCCTGAACCAGCTTTTCAGTGTCCGCTGGAGATAAACAGTCTCTTATCTTACTAAGCTGGGTTCCTGAGGTGGACGAAACAGGCCTTGCAGGTATTGGTAACATGCTTATCTAGTGACATGTGCTCATCGAAGATAACTCCAATGTTCCTTGCAAAAGAGGATGGCTTGATCCATTCACGAGGCACATCGATGTACTCCATTGATGGGCGTGGGCGGTGTTGTGCGCTTAGGACCAGTAACTCCATTTTTCCTCTGTTCAGTTTAAGCTTTGCTTACCATCGACGAGTCGATTTTGGAAACACACGCTTCTATCTTAGCTATGGAACTGGCTTGCTGGGCTTAAATGAGAGACATAGCTGATTGTCATCGGCGTAGAGATGGCAGTTGAGTCTGTGCCGTCTAATTATGTCCCCGACAGGCGACGTGTATAGCAGAGGTGCCAGGCAGGTGTGTTTTCCACTTAAGCAATCCATTTTTCCGCATTTCTACCCTCGACATTTCTGCATAATTATTCGTTTTTCTTTTCCCCACCCTGTCAGATGGCATGTTTATTTGTGAACTTAAATAGGTCCCATTGATAGTTCAGGCCCCGGTTGGTCAAAGGCTGGATAACACTATCCACCAGATAAATCGCTATCCAGTGGACAAGTGTTAAGAAAACAAACCACGCTATCCGGTGGATAGCATTTACTTATCAAACCATATGGTATAATGAAACCATGGTATACGTGTGCAGCATACAATTTTAACTTACTTTCAACAATAATGTAGACAACTTGGCTTGCTGGATTACCAATACCATTGTCAGCAGTACATCTGTAGCCTCCTTCATCCTGTTTACCGGTGATGGTCAAAGGGAAGGACACAGGACTGTTGTCAGAAAGTCTTGTCCAGCTGATGCCTGGTGTTGGCATACCTTCCGCTAAACAGTTGGGTGTTACTTCCTCAGTTTCATTCACTGTTTGGTTTCCTGAGATATGAGTGATGTCTGCTGGATCTAGATGGACAATTAATGCACCGAAGGTTAATTTTATCAAAAAAACAAAAATATAACATTTTTAAATATAAATTATTTTATTTATGTGAACTACTTATAATAATAAAAATTAACCTTTTTAAAAGGTCTTTTTTAGGCTTCAATGGACAGTACTCCATACATATGCACTGAAAGGATATTTGGATTCCTAACCGTTTACACACGACGACAACTCCACAAACATTCATGATAAAATAGTTAACAAGCTGTTTGTTGCCTCGACAACGAGAAAGAAAGTGCCGCCAAATTGTATTTGTCCACTTGTGTTGATACCGTTTTCTCTAAGTGGTGCGTGACATCACGCAACAGTCTGAATACGTAATAGCTTTGACCCACGTGACCCGTGTGTGTTGCTCGGGAAGTTTGAACTGATGTTGTGGATCGGGGACGACAGTGTTGTAATAGGAATTTTGCGGAAATACAGTCATTAAATTGTTGAGTTTAATCAGTTGATAGTGGAATCAACATTTTTGGTCCTTCGAGCCGGATTATCGCTTTGGTGAAGATTGTAGATGTTTTTGGAGTCGACCTTTTTGGAATTTTGCCGCGTTCTGAACATCGGAAAGCAATTAAGCTTATTTGTGTTGTCGGAAGAATGGAGGATCTAGAGAAGCTGAAAAAGGATAAACGGTCGCTTAAATCAAGTCTAACCAAATATTTGAACGAGCTAGCTGTGGAATTATCGCTGGAAACGCCGAAAAAAGAAAGAATTACGGAGAGGTTGCAAGACATCGAAAAGAGACGGGACGAATTGCTGGAAGTATTGGATAATATTCAAGCCGTGTACAAAGGAAAGAGCGAAGCGACGAATGTAGCCTCGATTGAGGTGGAAGCCGATGGTATAGTGGATCGTGTCGATAGCGAAACGAGCGGAGCTCGGTTGTTTTTAGCGAAAGGAGCGGCCAAAACCAGTGATGTAAATTCTAACGCCGTGAACAAGAGCGGGAAATTGGAGAGCACATGTGCGAAGGATGGTCACGTGGACGACCCAAACAAACAGCTCGAACGAATTCGAATTCCTAAGTTTTCGGGCGATAAGATGAAATATTCGACTTGGTGGGCCGCGTTTTCAAGTTGCGTTGATGAAACTTCTTTGTCACCACAATTTAAAATGTTGCGGCTGGAAAGTTGCTTGGAAGGCGAGGCGGCCGAGACGGTGAGAGGATTAGGTTATTCGTCGGAAGCTTACGAAGCAGCGAAAGCAAGATTGAATCGAAAGTATGGAGGAAATCGGCGACAGGTTCAGGCGCATATTGAGGAGCTGAGAAAGTTGAAACCTATAAATGCAGAGAACCCTCGAGAGTTGGAAAAATTTGCAGACCTAGTGGAAAGGACAGTTGTTACCTTAAAGGAAAACAAACAGAACTCAGATCTTGAAGGGGGAACTTTATATGCTATTGTGCTGGAGAAAATTCCCCAATCTCTGCTCAGCCAGTACTACAGATGGATTAAGGAAAAAGGAAAACTTGAATCCCTCGAAGAACTACGACAATGGGTCGCCGAAGAAGCCGAATACCAGGTCCAGGCATCGGAGGTAAAGCATGGAGTTTCCAGTACAGGAGGAAGGCATGTTAAGGGGCCTCGTTCATTGTTCGGGACTGGAGACAAGCGTGACCGACCTTGCAAGGTGTGCAACCAAAAACACCCAGTTTGGAAGTGCGAGGTGCTAAAAGGAATGGAAAACAAGAAGAAGTGGGAGACAGCGAAGAAACTCGGTCTGTGTTATCGTTGCTTAGGAAAAGGGCACCTGAGTGAGGCATGTCATTGGAGTAGAGAGTGTGGAATTGATGGGTGTAAGGAGCATCACCACCGCATACTTCATCAGGAGAAGAGCCCTACCGATGGCATGGAGGGGAAGTCCGACACATCTGTTGTTGAAAATAAGTCCAGTACGTATGAAACCGTAAAGGAACATGAACAGCGAAGAATCGCCCTTCGCACTGTTCCAGTTATTCTGAAACATGGGGCCAAGCGGTTGCAAGTTAATTGCTTCTTAGATGAAGGAAGCGATACAACTTATGTCAACGAAGATGTGGTGGAAGAATTAGATTTGGAAGGTAGGAAAGAGAAAGTAACTATTAATGTTGCAAATGATCAGAAGGTAGATATTATGTCAGCCACTATTGAAATTGGATTGGAGAGTTTGGATGGTCGAGTAGACACTGTTATTGTAGCAAAGACATCAAACAGTATCTGTGGAGGCATGAAACCTACCAACTGGCTTCAAATAAGAGATCAGTGGAAGCATCTAAGGAACATTCCCTTCCCAAAGCTTGGAAAGAGAAGTAAAATCGATGTCCTCATCGGCTCAGATTACTATAATCTGCTATTTCCCATGAAGGAAGTTCGCGGAGGCGATGGTGAGCCTAGTGCCAGACTTTGTCCACTAGGGTGGACAGCTATTGGTACCATTGATGTGTATGAGCGACATGGGGCGTGTAACACGGGATTCCTTCACACCTATCGGATGCAGAGGTTAGACAGTAATGACGGGGAACTTAACAATTTGCTGAAACAATTTTGGAGCCTGGAGGCTATTGGCATTACTCCTCAAGTCGATAGACAACTGACTCCAGATGAGAGGCTAGCGGTCAACAAAATCAATGAAACCTTAAGATTCAATGGAGAGAGATATGAAGTTGCCGTGCCTTGGAAAAATGAGAGACCGGATTTGACATCAAATCGGCAGATGGCTGAAAGGCACCTTCGGTCTGTTGAAAAGAAATTGAAGCAGGATGAGAACCTTGCACAGGCATACCAGTCAGTGATCGATGACTACAAAAGCAAAGGATACATCCGAGAAGTTCCCAAAGAGGAGCCTAAACCTTCATCAGAATGGTTTCTTCCACACTTCCCGGTGGTTCGCCCAGAGAAGGCTACAACCAAAGTTCGGATTGTATTTGATGGCTCGGCTCAGCAAAACGGAAATAGTTTGAACAGTGAATCGCTACCAGGTCCTAAGTTGCAAAGTGACATTGTGGACATTTTGGTAAAGTTCAGAAAGGAATCATTTGCCTTAGTGGGTGATGTGACTCAAATGTACCATCAACTAATTCTCAGACCAGTTGACAGGCCACTGCACAGATTTCTGTATAGGAACTTGGGCTGTGATGAATCACCCAGGGTGTACGAATTTCAAAGGTTTATTTTCGGAGGATGTTATTGCCCATTTTGCGTTCAATTCGTTTGGCAAAAACATGCAGAAACTAATATGGAGACTTACCCATTAGCAGCTAAAGCAGTCTTGGAGCACTGCTACATGGATGACCTCATGCCTTCAGTACCCACAGTTGATGAAGCTAAAGAAACACGGAGGCAGCTGACTGAATTAGGCGACCAGGCTGGTTTCCACATTCGAAAGTGGGTATCTAACAATGTTGATGTGATTGCTGACGTCAAAGAAGAAGACAGAGCTTCTGAGATAGACTTGGAGAAGAGAGAGTTGCCAACAACCAAGACCCTTCGTGTCCTGTGGAGCGCTACAGATGACAAATTCTTCTTCCGGCACTCCTTGCAGTTGGATGGATTTGAATTCACCAAACGAAATGTTTTAAAGAAAACAGCTACAGTGTACGACCCATTAGGCTTCTTGTCGCCTTACATCGTCAGATCGAAGTTGTTGATGCAGAAAGCATGGCTAGAAGCAGGGACATGGGACGATTTGTTGCCAGAACACCATCAGCAAGAATGGATTAAGTGGTTTCAAGAGTTGAATGACCTTGAACTAGTGAAAATCCCAAGGTGTTTGAAAGATCCTGTGGCAAAGGTGGTGGAGTTGAGCATCCATACATTCACTGATTCATCGGAGAGTGCATACGCAGCTTTAGTCTATGCGCGTCATGTGTATGAGAGTGGTGAAGTTACTGTTCGATTGATTGCATCAAAGTCCAGACTTGCACCATTGAAGGCTGTTAGTATCCCCAGACTGGAGCTTCTTGGTGCACTCATCGGTACACGACTAGCAAAGCAAGTTTGCACAGCTCTCAAGGTATCTTCGCACGAAGTAACATACTGGGTGGATAGTGTGAACGTGGGATACTGGATCCGCGGTCAAAGCAGAGAATATAAGCCGTTCATAGCTCATCGTGTGGGCGAGATCCATGAGTGTTCAGTTCCTAGCCAGTGGCGCTATGTACCCACTAATGTAAACCCAGCGGACCAAGGAACAAGAGGACTGACTGTTGAAGAATTAGCAAACACAAGTCAATGGTGGAATGGACCTGAGTTCCTGAAGAGGTCAGAAAATGAGTGGCCAGAGTGCAAGTTTGATGTGCCAGCGTCTGATGAGAGTCTTGAGTTAAAAAGAGGAAAAGAAGTTTCAGGAAAGACGACCTGTAGCTATGAAATCACTAAGGGAGGTGAAGAGAATGCTGACGGCAACAATGCCAGAGAGGAAGGAGTTTGGCGGTTGAATCCCTCAAGGTATTCAAAGTGGTATCGGGTTAAACCAAAAGGACAACCGGAATTTGGCTTGTCTCTTGTAAGAGTGAAAGCCTGGGTGCACCGATTCACTGCAAAATGTAGGAGACCAGCCAATCAAAGAATGCAGGGTGAACTTACGCCGTTGGAGCTTGAAGATGCTGAAGAAGCTATTATTAGGGAGGTGCAGACTGAGAAGTATGCAGCAGAGATGGATGCGCTGAGAAGAAACAAGCAAATCCCAAGGCAAAGTACATTGGCACCGTTAAATCCGGTATTGGTTAATGGAATTTTGAGATCGAACACAAGATTACAGCAGGCAGACAATCTTCCTTACGAAGTTAAGTGTCCAATCATTTTGCCAAAGAGGAATCAAGTCACAGGCCTGATTGTTAAGTACTACCATGAATCAGAAGGTCATCAGATGGGGCTTAACTATACAATCAATCACCTACGTGAGAGATATTTTGTGGTCCATGCACGTGAACAGGTTAAAAGGGTCATGAGAGAGTGTTTGGAGTGTGCGAAGCGATTTCGATCGAGGCCAGCTTGTCAACAGATGGCACCGTTACCAAGAATCAGACTACAGCAGTCATCTAGACCATTCATCAATTGTGCAGTTGACTTTGGAGGTCCTTACTTGACTAAGCAAGGGCGGGGCAGAGTACGAGCAAAGCGCTACTTGTGTTTATTCCTCTGTTTACAGACACATTGCTGCCATTTGGAGTTGGCATCGTCCTTGGACACTGATGCATTTCTCAATGCTTTCATGCGGATGACGGCGAGGAGGGGTTGGCCTAAGCAGATGTTAAGTGATAATGGGACAAACTTTGTAAGCTCGTCAAGAGAAATAAAGGAACTTATCTCAGCAATTGACCAAGACAAGGTACAACGGATGACCTCCAACAAGGGTGTGACGTGGAATTGGAACCCGCCAGCTGCGCCGCATTTTGGCGGAGTCTTCGAGTCTATGATAAAGTCAGCTAAACGTGCGATAGCTACAGTACTCGGTGGCGCAGAGGTAAACGACGAGGAGTTGGAGACGATTTTCATCGGAGTGGAAAGCCTACTTAATTCAAGGCCTCTTACAACTGTAAGCGATGACTCTAATGATGAACCGGTGTTGACTCCAAATCATTTTCTGATTGGCCAGATGGGAGGTGACTTCGTACCAGTGAGTGTTGACACCACACCTTTTAACCCCAGAAAGCGTTGGCGAAGAGTGCAGGAACTTACGAGACATGTTTGGCAACGGTGGATGCGAGAGTATTTGCCGCATATTGGATCGAGACCAAAGTGGTTCTTTCCTGTGGATAACATTCGGGTTGGAGACGTGGTTGTAGTTATCGACCCCAATGCTGTCAGACGGGAATGGAAAGTAGGACGCATTGAGCAGACCTACCCTGGTCCCGATGGACTAGTGCGAGTGGTGGATGTTCGAGTCAAGGACAAGGTCCTAAAGCGACCGATAACCAGAATCTCTCCTCTTGAGATTCAAGACATTTAAGTCGTGACTGATTGACGTCTAGTTTGAGTTTACGAGTTTAGAACAGTTAAATGTAATGTGCGAATTACAGATTTCCCTGCAATTCGGGAGGGGAAGAATGTTGATACCGTTTTCTCTAAGTGGTGCGTGACATCACGCAACAGTCTGAATACGTAATAGCTTTGACCCACGTGACCCGTGTGTGTTGCTCGGGAAGTTTGAACTGATGTTGTGGATCGGGGACGACAGTGTTGTAATAGGAAGTTTTGCGGAAATACAGTCATTAAATTGTTGAGTTTAATCAGTTGATAGTGGAATCAACAACTTGTGTGTAAACGGCAAAACCAATCCAGCATTAAAACATTCCGGATTCATCACGAATCTGGAACAATTTCCACTAGTGTAAACCTAGTCTAAGTCTCGCTGAGATTCTTGGCGAGTTTTTTGGGGATTTCGGCTTGGCCGGTGAGATTTGCGATCTTGGCGATCTCGCCTGTCAAAAACTCACTGAGATTCTTGCCGAGATCTCAATCAAAATTTTGCAGGGGATATTATACCGACAGATTCCATGTTCTGTGCATCTATTTAGAAATAGATCAGAGAAGACATCAAAATGTGGTAAGAACATCAGCGACACACTCAAATAATGGCGCCTGTGCCACTTTTTGTTTCCACATTTTGACGTCATCTGTACTGTGATCTATAATATTATATTACTGAACAGATGCACAGCAGAATGGAATCTGTTTGTTAAGCAGATTTAGCCTTTGTCAAGACAGGCATTCTGATAAGCAACGATAAAAAAAAACAGAAATTATGCCACATTTTTGGGGCAGATGGGATATGAAAGGACTATAATATGTTATCAATTATGCAAATTATGTGATTTTCTTAGCCATTTTAAGCTTGTTTTACTTGTTTCAGAGAAAGAGAATGACTTCTGTGCTGCTTTTAAGAAAATTTAAACATAACCTATGGAACAATGATGTTATTACACGTCTATGTTGACTGATCTCAAGGTTGCGGTTGTACTTATCATCCACTTGGAATGGGTATTTTCTTGCTCGTTCTTCCGTAGACAAATTTGGCAGAGGGTATGATTTTGTCTTTTAAGTCAAAGAAACTGCAGGAATTTTCATTACAAACTTATCCATGAGAGAATTTGGTTAGTTTTCCATGAAAGAAGCTATATAGTGAGACAATGGTCAGACACTGACGGTTTTTTTTTTTATGTTTCGTTCAAGACGTTTTGGCTGGTGCTTAAGCCTTACGATGTCAGCTATAACAAGATCAGTAATGGAAGAGATTGAGGAAACTGCCATCTCCAAAGCTCCCCCTCCCGCTAAGTGGTGGTTACGTTACATTGACGATAGTCACACATGCCTTAGAAAGGACCAAGTGGGTGAGTTTCACCACCATCTCAATTCAATTAACCCCTCTATACAGTTCACTCTAGAACTTGAGGACACCAAGGGACAGGGACTACCTTTTCTAGACACTATCACCAAAAGGAGGGGTACACAGCTTGAAGTGAATGTCTACAGAAAGCCAACCCACACAGACTGCTATCTCGATTTCAATTCCCACCACTCCATGTGCCATAAGAGATCTGTAGTCAGTACCTTGCTACGTATACACAGGGCACAGAACATACCATACTCAACACAGAAAGGGAAACGCGAGGAAACGAAGCAAGTCAAGGCTGTACTGCGAGACAATAATTATCCCTCTTCCTTCGTCAATAGCTGCAAAAGATCGCTGTCAAAACTCCCTACCGACCTACGGTCCAATGGCTTTGTGATGCTACCCTATGTGCAGGACATGTCTGAAAGGATCGGTCGAATTTTGAGGCAGCAACAAATCAAAGTCGCCTTCAAACCATTGAGAACTGTGAACAGTTTGTTTCCGTGACCAAAAGCCCAGGAAAAGGTTGATCGGCCACAATATGGCATAGTGTACAAAATCAGTTGCACCAACTGCAGTTTTGTATACTACGGTCAAACTGAACGATCACTTAAAACTCGGATTGCGGAACACCAAGATCTCCTGCCATGTCCACAAAAACAACCACGAAATGAGATTTGGAAATGTCAGAGTTGTTGGACATGAGGCTAACTATCACGGGCGACTTTTCTTGGAAGCCTGGTTTTCAGTACAGGATCCGCTGTCTGGAAATGACCACATCGCCATCCCAGAGGTCTACAAATCTCTGGCATGCGCATAAGTCTCATGCTGCGTTTTCAATAAACTACGCTTATTGCCTCAGCGTGCGATAGACGTGCTGTTATTTGAATCACGTGTACTAACATTATATTTCAACTGATGAAGGCTTAAGCACCAGCTGAAACGTCTTGAACGAAACATCAAAAAACTAGTCAGTGTCAAAGCATTATCTCACTATGTCAGCTCCTGATTACAACTACTCTATTTTTAAAGAAGCTACATTTTGTTATCAAAATAACAATGCGTAGTTCTTACTTACTTATGTAGATGCAGAATTTTCTTCTAATAAAGTGTTAATCAATTGAATTTTAGTTAAAACTGAAATGTGCAATTTCTCATGAATTGAGTCATTTTTCATGGATTGTGTGATAGCTACAGTGTAGGATGCGATTTGAGGCGGATTCTGCAAAATCTCCCATCCTCACATCATTTCAAAGCGATTGGCCTTAGAAAAAGACTTGGAAGCCTTCTACAACCTTCTATTTTGTAAACAATCGAAGTTCACGGCTTTTTTTGCACATTCTGGGACTGGTCCCATTTCCATTGAATTTGACCACACTGTTCAGTCATTTTAACTCTGTTAACTTGAACTTGGGTAACTCGAATTCCCTTGAATTCCCTCGAACTCGGTCTGGGTTCCAACCCTGGCCAGGGACATTGTGTTGTGCTCTTGGGCAAAACACTGTACTCTCAAAGTGCCTCTCTTCACTCAGGTGTATAAATGGGTACCGGCAAATTTAATGCTGGGGGTAACCTTGCGAGGGACTAGCATCCCATCCAGGAATGGTGCTACTGAACACGGGATAAGCTCCGGCCTGTTGAGCGACTTGGTTTGTATGCAGACTTTACCTATCTACCCACCAAATTGGATATTCAATCAACCCCGATAACTCAAAGTCCTACTAACTTGAACTGTTTTTTGTTTCCCTTCAGAGTTCGAGTTACCGGGGTTCTTCTGTATTTCATTCCCAAAGTATCACCTTTTGGTGCAACACAAACAATCCTGTTATGATTTGGCCAATCAGAATTGCCAAACAACCCTGGAACAGGGTTTTCAATTTAGCTGGTGCAGGACGCAAGTCACCATGCAGCTACTTCAAGCATTTGCACCGGGTACTTTTCGTATCCCAAATTTTATGAGTATACAATTATGTTTCACTAACGTAATTTTGATCTGATCTTTTTGAGGAAATAAATAAACACTAAAAGATGAAAAAAATCAATGCAGCTATTATATGTACCTTTCAAACTTCAAAGCAAGAGCATTTTTTGGCAGCCCGACTGCTCGTTTGCATGGACTGTCATTTGAACGTGCACGTATCAGCGAGGTGGCAGATTTCTTCTCACATGCACAGCCTCCAAGATGAAGAGAGGTAGCAAACGATCGTAATGAGATGCAACGGGGTCTATCTGTAAGTACCTCAAAGGAATGCTAGGTAGTTATCCCCATATTCCTTTCATATTTCAATTTCAATGTCTCAGAGAATCAACGCCTAAAAAGGAAATAGGCGTTAAAATTCCCAGTGACTGTCAAAAAGAGTTTTGTCTCTGTTGACAGAAATTTAATCACCCACTCAACAGCAACTTAATAAATTAGGAAATCAGGTACTTCCAGTCCAGACCCACTTGTGTCTCGTCATGCTGTCTTTTCTTTCACACCCGAGAAGACAAACAGGACAACAATAACTTTACGAATTACAGTCAACAAATATTATGTGTTGTTCCAGTTCTGAAAGTGATGGAAAAATAGACTGCATATAGGCTTAATTGTCCACAGGCTACAGCTATTATCCATGGCTGTAGCCATGTTCGCGTGGTGAATGCAAAGGCAGTCTTCTTTGTGAATAATACTCAATATGGTCTTAACAGCCCCAAATGAATTTTCAACGAAAGGGGGAAAGAATTTTTAACAATAAAACCCTTCCACAACGCGAGTGTTCAGAATTTCAGACAAATGAAACTGCGAATTGCAGAAAATTGATGTAGAAACGAATCGAGACCACTGACTTTGTTTTGATACTTTGTGTATGCAAAAGGAAAGGTATCAACTGAAGTTGCCTCCTTTAGAGGTACAAGAAGTCAGACAAATGGTACTGCGATGTAATAAGTACTGTACTCATGGAAATGTAAAAGCATGTACTGTACCATTTTGTAAAACTTTGAAAGCAACTCATTTTACAAGTTTTTCAACACTTAAATCCTTATTAATAAGTGTACAGTAGCCTTAAAAAAAATCAGTTATGGGTGCAAAAAATGCACTGGAATAAACTTCAGGCACCCTAATTTTCAAAAATTTCAGTTGTTTCAAATTTTTCTGGGGGAAGCACCCCATTTTCATGTGCAGAAGGCGGGTGCTCCTCTCCAGCACCCTACCCGACAAGACTGCCATTATTGTGACGAGATAGTCTAGTGCTCGGCTATTTTACAATTTCTTCCTGCTACATTTTTTCCCATTTTAAAACCCTGCTGGAAACCAATTGCTATTTCCTTTGAAAACACTCCTGAGCAGATATAAGAATGGGAAGATAGAGGGCTTATATATAACCACATGTACTGGTAACTACATGTAAGTGTTTCAAACATAATGGAAACAAAGAAAGTTTTCGACCTAAGTTTAATCCAGCTACACATATTTTAATCAATACCCCCAGAATCCTACAATAAATTCTTACCTGTAACCTCAACTCGTATGTTGTATGCCCATACAGTCCCATCCACTAGCAGCTTGCACTGAAAAGTAGCATTCTCCTGTTCAGTCACCTTGTTTATTGTCAAATTAGAAAACTGACTCGTGCTGTAAATACTGTATAGGTCTTCGAAACCTTCATTGGGGTTATCAGAAGGGCCTGGACTGATTACGAATCCAATATCCCGAGTGATTCCATTATCGATGGAAAATGTGGTCAGTCGTAATGTTTGACCGGACAGCAATGTGTAATTCCACCTCAGAAGCACATTAGTACTTCCATTCCGCACTTGATAAACAGCAGTTTGAATGTCAGATGGGTTATTCCCTGCGGTAGTTTGATTCCAAGCTGGAGGAGGAGCTGTCCACATGAAAAAAGCCTCTGCAAGAAATGGTTTCAATATCAGTAGCGTTTCACTACAAGTAAAAAAAATTATTGAAGCTTATATGAAATACAGGATTACCTATTCTACACTGGTAATTCGCCCAGAGTAGAAGAGCAATGCTACGAAAAACCATGAAATTACTTTTGAGAATATTCTACAGCCTTTGAAAACAGCCATTTCATGAAAGGGAGGTTTATCCCTTTTTGTCTGAAGGCAGGGATTCGTTTTACAGAGTCTGATTGCTTCGCGACCAGGCCACTTAGGTGTGCTGTACCACTCATAGCAACCCCATTGCAACCCACAGCTTATGTAGATTCGCAATGCACGGATTTTTTTTTTGTCAGGTGCGAAGAAAAAGATAATGATCCTGCCGTTTATGACGGAAACCCGGCTTTGACTGTCTTTCGTACTGCGGGTGCAGCCAGCGTATGCAAGGTAGCTCAACTTACCGAAAAATTAACCTGGACCACAGTGCGCGCCTAGTTTCTTCAAATCGGGATTGATTCCCCCTTCTATTAATATATTGTTACTTTTTTTTATACGTGGGGGCACTATTAATGCCTCCTCGGGTTCGTGGGCAAAAACCCTGGGGAGCAAAAACTTAAAGCTGATTACCAGCCCGTACTGCGCACTCTCCAGAGTTTGTTTGCGTTTTTTGTTTCGTTCCATGTAAGACATCACAAAATGTAAACATTTTTTAACTACTTACATATGAAGTAAATTCAAAGTTTCAAAACAACCGCCATTATGTATGCGAAGCGCTCAAAGATTTAAAGTATGTGGTTCGTACCAGATAACATCGATTCGCATTCCATCGAGTGGGAATTAACAATGTTTATAAACATTATGGTGCTGAGACTGCACAGTACTGATTGGAAATAATCTTTGAAATAGCGCATTTCCCGAAGTTGCTGTACTCGACTGCTGAAAAGAAGATATTGAAATCACAAAATTGGCATGATAAGCCGTATGAATTTTCGCGCGAATGATTCAAACCATGAGTAATAGTTTTTAGACGAGAGAATAATTAAGGAGAATTCGAATGATGCGTATCGGTATAATTTATAAATATGGACATGACGAAATAATATGAACGAATTTTTGATATGATAGAAGAAAAGACGTTACACAGGGCTTGGAGTTCTGGAATGGAAAAAAAAATTGCAGCCCTGGGCACACGAATTTGGCCATTCCACCAAGTACTCACCCCGCCGAACAGAGCTTAATTCCAAGCTGAACACAGTTAATTTCTAAAAATAGAGTGACGTCACAACATAGCGGCGTTGAATTCTCGCGAGGGTACCCTAGCAAAGATTTTTAATTTGCATTTTGTCGAGTCTTCCCAGTGTACTTTGCCCGCCTTTTATTAACACAACAACAAAGAAGGCATCGAAGAAGCGTTATGCACAAGATCGTGGAATATGGCGGCGGAATGCACGCAGAGGTAAGGTTTTACTTTCGATACACATGGCAACTTTGCTTGTTTTCGGTATCGCTTGGTCATCTTGAAGTTACTTTATCTCTCCTGAAAAATTTTTTGGGGTCTTGAAAAAATTCAGGGACATTCTATAGGTATTCCAGTTGCTTTGTGTGGAATCTTAGCGATGGGCCGTATTTTGGCTGGACGGGCCGCGCTTTTTACGAGCCATCGTCTGCGGTAAAATGATACTGCTTGTATAAATTAACTATTTGTGCGTCTTTTCCCTCGTAATAGGTCGGTGATGTGATGGATTCACATCGAAAATATATAAACGATCGATGCAGAATTTGTGCTGGACAAGTGGACATTGACAAACGACGATGTGAAGTTTCTTTACTCAAAGAAGAGTGCAAGGCTCTGTGGAACGTTGAACTAAAAGAACACTCGGCTGAAATACATCCAGTGTGGATTTGCCACAAATGCAAGAAAACATTGTCTCGTTTTTTGTCTCGTTGTTAATTTCTAAAATTTCTTAAAAGATAACGAAAAAGAAAGGAAAAACAATTTCAAAAACCACACTTGGAATTGAGACCACAGAACCTACGATCATAAATGCCCACTTGAAGATCAGCCAAAAATATATTATTACACAACCTTATATCGATTTTGGAACGGTAAAACTCTCCTTAACGCAGTGATTTCATTACTTGGTCACGCGTCCAGTACTTACTTAGCTATAACCTTAGCTTTGGTGATCGGATAAGAAGCGGTACTTTCTTTGCGTTGACTTTATCTTAAGGTCATGTTGAGACGACAACAAAATATATGTAAATGATGGTATGCTTTATGATTATCACGTACGCTCTTAAAGGAAACGTTTAAAGAGTATACCGAGAGTTACATGTACAATTCCGCGGCGTAATTAAACAGTAGAGAGCTCATTTTCAGAGAATGGATCAAACATTTTGCAGTTTAAGTCATGGATGGACCTATAGGACATGCCGTCATATAATTCAGTGATTATGAATATATTTATCTTGTATTCAGTGATATATTCCACAGAAATTATATTCAAGAGATCAATGGAATGGCATCTTATTAAAGTGCAATTACTAGCTGTTTAAGTGAGGACAAATGCAACAAACTGAGCACGAAGAAATAAAAGGAAGTATAAATTAGACGTGCAAGAAGCATGTCAGAGGCTGTACATGCAGATCGACGGAATCTTCTCAACCTGACAACTGATGCGTGACAGAACCTTTACAAACTTTGTAAAATTTTCCATTCCTAGTGGGACGAAAAATCTCCTGACAATCCCCAATCGATAACTGTAATGAAAGAAAGCTTCTTACCTGCATAATAAGTATAAGTAGTAAAGGCAATAAGTAAGGAATGGATGCTATATAGTGAAATTTCCGCCATTGATTGTCGTGCAACACACACTAGCGTTACCGAGCGTTACCTATATTACCTATGGAGCATGCGCTTTTAAGATTATTGTGTAAAGCAATCATGCAGGAAATTTTATTACATATTTTAAACCGTTTTACTTTTGACGGTAGGTTGAGTTGGTTGCCTTTTCCAAACAGAGCACTCTTTCGGACATTTTCAGTTGATCAATATTCAATGATCCTAAAAAAGAAATAAATCGAGATCCCAGCGGGGAGGGGAGAGAGAAATAGAAGGAACTTCCGTGACAGCTTGCAAAGCAATCATATCAGTTTGCGGATTCATTATTTCCCCACACGCAGAATAAGCTGAGTAACAACAGGAAAAAATAGTTATAAAACGACGTGGTCGACGTTGACTCCGCGGTAGTGCGCACAGTATATTGGATAGTGCGTAGAACGTAATCATATGCATAGTGATATAGTATGGTAATGTATGTCCTCGGTTTGGGGGCTTTAAGTGGATTGTTTCTACTCTCACGTGCTTTCGTTTCCAAGATTCAAATGTTGCTTTATCAACGGAAACGCCACTAAGCTAAAGGTCTAATGAGCAGCAAAACTAATTTTGCACCTACCAGTTATCAATTGGATAAAGTTCTGTTATAAGCGGTATTAGTCAAATCGACGACTTAAGGCGGGGGTAAACCCAAAAGCCGTATTTTGGCTGGGTATTCTGTTTTTAATGCAAATATCTCGTTTACGTTTCGAGCAATCAAGAATCTCTATGCTCATCTCACATATCTATGTTTTGGGTTGTTTTGTAAACTTTTAATTTGGTGATTTTTTGGTATATTTGGAGAGAAATAGTTTTTCTCAAAGGATTAGTAAAATTGATGAAAATAGGAAATTTTGAAGATTTGTTGTTGTTTTAAAATTAGAGTTTGAAATTAAAAATTGGTACGTACCCTCCAAACAGTTGCCCAACAACCTGGGGTGCCATTGTGCTGTCGGGCAACTGTCTGGTGGTGTTCCATAACCCTTTTTTTTCTCTTTCAACCTCTCTTTAAACTTACCAAAATTTCACTTCAATTCGGGTTTACCCCCACCTTAAAGTGACGCAATTCTTTTCCTTAGCTTTTGAATGGAACTAGAAGTTTCATTACAAAAAATTGAATTTCATTTTTTGAACGACCTTACTTATTTCAAAGTCCTATCCCAATACAGCAGTAAGGGATGACAAATGCCGCTTTTAATATAATAAGGAATTTTCAAGAAATTTCATGATCCTCGTGTTTTCTTTGCGGCCCACACCCTCGCCGGCCAAGGAAGGCCGTATTTTGCCAAATGAAGGGGTTATTTTTGCGTTGTAGCAACATGAGAATTTCTAATTCGACAGCAGGGTTATTTAAGCAATATATAGACCACAAGTTTCTATGGGTAATAGGCTAATAAACCACGCGGAATGTTGGTAGAACACGAGAAGAATTTGTAAATCACGAGCCGCAGGCGAGTGGTTTACGAATTCTTCGAGTGTTCTACCAACATCCCAAGTGGTTTATCAGCCTAAAACCCATAGAAACGTGTGGTCTATTGCTTTTATATAATACTTCAGAAGCCGCGCAATTTTCCCATGGGTATACCGGCACAATAACCCATAGCTGATTGACCAATCAGCTATGGGTGCATAGATTTGGTTGTTATATAAATTGGTATAAGACTATGGGACGTGGCAGAATAGGTGTGATAGAACAAAGTGACATGAAGCCATAAAATCACAGGGCGTACGGGAAAGAAAGAAATCTGAGGTGCATAGGTACTCATAAACCGAAGAAAACAGATCAAACAGAAACATTTCCAGGGGCTTTTGTTGAAGCGATAAGAAAAAAAAGATTTGCGAGATCTTGCTACTTTACTCTTAAGTCAAGACTGGGACAAACACAGGCTTGAACACCGCCCACGAGATGACAATTTTTTACACGTGAGTCAAGCACTCAACCACTTCGCGAGTAATGTCACTCACATGTTTCTGCCACTCGGGCGTAAAATATTCATTCGCAAGAAACGTGACCAAGTGGAAACACACGATCATGTTTTTTGTCATATGTTAATGAAAGCGTGTGTTTTCAATTATTAATTCAAAGGGATAACATTGTTTTTTGAATATATATAGTGATGGGAGCGAGCGTGCGCTTCGATCCTGAGGTTGTAAGAGAAGAAGAGTTCCGAAATGCCCAAGAACCAATTGAAGAAGTATTTGACGAGGCAGGAAGATCGTGCGTGCGGTTGTTGTGGGCCGCGTTGGCAAGCAAGTTTGGTCAAAAAAGGGGCCGGAGGCGACGCCGGTCAAAGCGGTAACGTTGAAAAATTTATCAATTTGAACAAATACATCCTTATGGTATATGGACCAAGGACAAACGTACGACATTGTTGACACACCACCAAAAGACAGGCGCCTCTGGCCAGCACCTGAAGCCTTTCAAGAGCGAGAAGAAATCGGCAAATGGCGTGACAACTGGCGGGGAATGTATAAGGTGCATGAAGTCCAAGAGCGTGGACGAAACAAATATGGGCCATCGACCGTGTTGAAGTTGGAGCACTAATATTGGTGTGGGCGCCGTCTTCGCTAACCTACGCGTTGTAAAACAGAAAGAAAACAGAATACATCTTAAACGTTGGACTGAAAGAAACAGAAAAATGACATAAAATACTTGAACTTAAGCGCGAACCTACCTATCTTTTACAGAGACGTGATTTCGTATTGGCAAGAAGTAAATAATGTCGTCCCCACAACAAAGAAAGACGTACGCGACCAAATCGTTTGGAATAACCGATTCATAAAAATTAACAAAGCCTCCACGTATTTTCGAAGCTGGCATCAAGCCGGAATCTGTAGATTATCCAGTCTTCTCGACGAAAGTAACACTAGATTTCTGTCATTTAACTAGTTTTTGCGAAAATTCAAAGTAAAATGCAATTTCTTACATTATTATGGCCTTCTTTCAGCAATGCTGAGCGTCTGGAAAAAAGATCTAAAACAGGAAGAACAAGCTGCCACAGTTAATTTACTTGCCGTTGATAAACTTACGTGCAAAACAATTTACATCAGAATCTTTCTCCCACAACGGCTGAGAAAAGACTTATAGAATGTGGATTTGATATCCACGAACGTCAGAAAATATATTCGCTACCCTTTCTTGTCACCAAAGAAATCAAACTTACAATATTCCAGTACAAGATTATTCATAATTTTCTTTACACCAATAGCATTTTGTATAAAATGAAAAAAGTTGAAAAACTTTATTGTCCCTTCTGTACAAACGTCGCAGTCAGTCATTTATTCGTATCGTGTCCCTGTGCTAGTTTTTATTAAGTCTATTTCTGAAAAGACCCTAAACCTTTCCAAGAATGAAGTCATGTACGGCGTGCTTAATGACTGGTCTTCTTGTTCAACCCTAAATCACCTTATTATCATCGGTAAGTACTTTCTTTATTGCAATGCATTAAACAGCGTTAAATTTCAGTTCGCAGATTACATAAGTCTGGTAAATGACAAAATAGAAATTGAACATCATATAGCCCTTATGTCAAACAAACATAATAAGTTCTTAAAGAAGTGGTCCGGTTTCATAAATTAATGCACGCAGTACGTAAGCACAAATTTAATTTGCTAGGTTTAAATTTGGTCTTACAGTTTTTCCAGTGCAAGTGTCTCGTGTAAAAAAGAAATACAACGTATGTTAAGTAAATAATGCAATTGTAAGTGAGGTAATGTAATGTACTGTAAGTGATATTCGTAAGTAATGCAGCACATCGTATACAATCCAGTAATTTTATGCAAGGTTTTGTAAGTAAGTAATGTCGAGTGTAGCAAGTGGAATACTGTAAGTGAGTAATGTAAAACAATATTAGTTAGTATTGTTTTGTTACAAACTAACAATTTAGCAATTTAGCAAAGTGAAAGTCGATTCAATATTAAATTGTGTTGTAAATTGCAATTTTTGTAAGGTATGCTTTCTGTAATTGTAATGTAATTATTAATAACTAAAACAAAAAAGAGCAAGAAGTTTGATTTCAAACTTTTCTGAAAAACAAACGTTCTTTTAAAATTAAAAAATGATTTGTCAAACTGTTCTGAACAGCAAAAAAAAAGCTGGTCTTAGCCTGAAAAACCATTTTCCTTTTTCTTTCTGGCCCCGACAGTTGGCAGGATACGGTTTTATTTTTTGTACCCCAAACCAAGTTTTTGTTTCGAATTGATAGCGTTCCGCGCGAGTGCATGCCCCCATTATCTCTTTCTCCTCGGAACCGAATCTAGCGACTTGACCATTTTACGAGGGTCTCAATGGGGTAGTGGCTTTTACGACCTTTTACGGTCTGCGGTGTTTTTGCATTTTTTTCGTTTTCGTCATACTTTTGTTTACGAAACGCGCAGCTACTGTAATCAACATCATGCTGCACAGACACAGCGTCCGTGGGGCCGGTAGGCTGTTGATATATTTCAATAATTTCTCCTGTTTCTGGATGTATTTCAATTGTTGTTCAAGAGGGTTTTATGGGCCGGTATAATTGTATCCAGGCAAGGTCCAACCCTTTTTGGGGGCAGGGAGCTTTCCAATCGCCGAATGAATGTCAAAGCCCGCGCCATCAGTCTTGTATCGTAGTTTGGTCTAGTGTCGGCAACGCTGCTTAATATTCCAGAGCCCTCTGCGTGAGAGGGCCCTGTCAGTTTCCCAGCAAAAAAACGGGTTTTGGTGATGCCACACACAGCGCACTTGACGTTGAGCATTTTGCGTTTGTTTTTGGTGTTTTTGGTATATTTTCAGTACCTTCAACATTTGGTGTTACACGTCTGTCTTTCACGCAGTAGACATCTATGTCTGTATATTAAGAAAAATAATTTTTAACAATTTGTTAAAACCATCATACCCACATCTTACTCTCCCAACCCACTGCAGCTGGTTGTCATTACGAAGAAAGGTCTTTTTTGCTAATTTCTTCATTTCTAATTCCCGCTCATTTGGCGGCGGCAGCCCGAAAGAGTCGAAATATTCAGGTTCACCGCTTTTTGCACACCAGCAACAGACCCAGTGTGTGCCCAGGCTTCCGAAATCGTCCAGGTTGATGATACACGGTGAATGGAGAAGAGGCTTTTCCTCGCTGCGCGAAAATATGCCCTTTATGGGGATTTTGAGGTATTAGCACCAGTTTGTTAAGTCAAAATTGGAAAGCGGAACGTCTTTGAACATCATTTTTTTTATAATCATCCCAACTGCCGAAGAAAGGCGGAGGGTTTATGTGTATCCCTTTTCCTCTGGGAGCCCGCCACCGTGGAGGAGGTCCGACCTGCAGCCCTTTGCCAAACATTTTGCCGATCAAGTCGATGGCAAGAGGCACACCAATCAAAGCTAACATTCCGCGGGCCATTTTTCTCACTGACTGCCTTTTTCATTCGCCTAATCTGAGTACTGGTCAAAAGGAGCTCGTCTCCGCGCCCGATTTGTTCTGGTTTGACACGCAATGTTACAGCCGATTTCTCGGCAAAGGCTTTTTGAAGTTTTTGCTTTTGTCCGTCAGTCAACGCAATCTTGTGTAGATGGTAAGTCGCCGCCATCTTATATCAATGTAAAAAATCTTTTCGATTTTTTAGTTTTCAGACAACGACCAGTTCCTTTCCAATCTGTTTCACTACAACCTCTTCTTCGTTCAGGACCGCGGCGTAGATTGTGTAATCTTGAGCATTCGCTGCTTCGTTCAGCCGGTAAAATACAATCAAAATTTTGGGATCGCCTGTGATACTCTCTTTAGCAGATCTGAGGTCAAAGTAAAGGATGGGGTAAAGTTTTGAAAAGTTGGCGACTTGCATCTGGGTGCCCGAGTTGTAGTCATTTTTTCTGTATCGAAAGTTTATCAGATCGGTGAGGATTGAGGTGTTATCATAGTCTAGCTCGGGGTAGAAACTGGTCCCGTACTGCAGGCGACAAGTGGACAGTTTTGCTGTGTTGTCTCCATCGAGGTCAGAAGTGTCGAAGAGGTAGGGGTTTTGGGTCAGAGCATTTTGTTTTCGAGTCTGCTGGAAGAAAACGAACACATGTTTGGGGTTTTTGACGCCACGGGTTATTAAACAAGAGGCCGACGCATCCCTTCGGCTTGAGCTGGGATTCAGCGTTTCTTTTAGGTAGGTCCATTGAGTTGGTTTTAAGAAATTTTCGTTGACTTGCTTTTGGCCTTCACTTGTTAGCGTCAGCTGTGGGACCCACAATTCAAACTTTCGGACAACAATTCTAAACCCCGTGCCGTCATTCTGAAAAATCATTTCATCGTCATCCTGCAGCACAATCCCAAACTCAAGCTGCATCGGAGGTAGAAGTCTGTCAGACAGTCCTTCAAAGAACGAATAGCGGTTGAGAGGAATGATAGTTTCAACCGTAGCGCCTCCGTGTGAAAGCACCCCGCGCGCGCGGATTCCAAGGTTTGTTGCGGCTGCGGCCGTTACATTTGTAGCATCGCTGTCAAGATACCAAAACTGACTTTTTGCCACACTTCTTGCATAATCGTCGGAATAATCCAGCAATTTTTTGATAAATATGACTTTGTGGATCCTGTCAGCTTCGTAAACGAGTTTACCAGCAGATTTGACAGTCATGCTTTTTATCAGAGAAATAGCGCAGTTGATTGGAGCTGATCGTGTGTCACCAGCAACATTAGCGCCGTCTGCGAGGGTTTCAAATGTGAAATTAACACGGAAATAAGCGTTGTACCAGTCATAGACGTTGTCTCTGTCTTTCACAAAGAACTCAGTTCTTTCCGCTTTTTGTTTGGTGTTGATCGTTGCCTGGAAAGGTGAGCGGCGTATTCAAATTGACCTGGATGTAATTTACCTTTTCGAGATAGCGCGGTGTCCTGAACGTCGTATATTTATTGTAAAAGATTTAAAGCTGGTTAGCCAAAATTTGAGACAGTTTTAGCATTGCATCATCTCGCGGCGTCTCTTTGCTTTTTGCCGGTGCCGTGCGAGGCGTTGATTTTGGCCGTCTTTTTCGCAGTAATTGCTGAATTTTGTCAGACCCCTTTTCCACCACCGCTTCACTAAGTTTTTTCCCCGCTTTCTCAGCCGTCCCTTTTCCGGCTTTTTGTGCCGCTTTTGTCGTGCATTTTTTGAACGCTTTTCCAATCGCTGCCAGGGTGTCTCGGACCACACCCGAACCTTTGAGTTTGTAGCGATAGCGTCCAGCGCTTTTGTGAAAGAACTTTCCCCACTCGCTTGGATGATTCATCGTATACATCAAGCAGAAATTTATTGCTCCTCGATCCTAAGGCTCGGCGCCACATCAATGCCGTTGAGATCTAAAAGTTTGTTTCTCCCGTCTGTAACCCAAACCCTTATGGAGTCGATCTGAGATTTGTTCACTGGATGCCACTCGAGACGATAGGGCTATTCATTGAAAGGATAGCTCACCTGACGGCCTATGATGGACAAACTGTACAACACGTCGCTTTCCACATCTTTCGCCGCTTAAATCGCAGTGAAGAAAAACCCAATCAACACTCCTTGTTATATCAGAAAGCAACGCCCCTGTAAAGTTTTTTACATCTTTCAAAACCTTTTTCTCGTATCCAATCAAACTGGCAAACTCTCTGTTAGTGAGATCAAGCTCATAATTTCCGGCCATATTGATAACAACGCGGTAGATATTGAAGTCAAAATACAAACTGAAAATGTGCTCTTTTTGCAGCATTCGGGTCCACAACCCCCGTCTGAGACCGCAAAAAAACGTTCGATGCCTTCATAATCATATATACCATCAGGGAAAGCCAGAGTCTGCCAGTCTTCAGAACTATTTCTCCACTTTAGTTTATTGTTTTTGTAAGCTTCTGCAATGTTGTACCAAGAGTAACTCATGGTGATCAGTTTTTTCAACGCGGCTTTGTAGGTTTTCGTTTTTTCTAGCCAGATCGGCGGGTGGAAGTTGATTGTGAAATCATGAGTCTTTTGTTTTTCGCCGATTCCGTATTGCCGCCTTGCAAGGTTTGAGTCAAGCAAAAGGTTGAATGTCATGGGGCTATGTAATCATTGTAAATTTTTCGTTGCTGATATTCGTTTATTACACCGTGTTTGGTAAGCAGCTTAAGCAAACCAACAATTTGTTTTTGGAGTTTTGTTGACGTGTTGCCGGCTCTGATCGAGCCTAGACTCACGTATAGCTGATTGATCAGTTTATCACCATCCGACGAGCCTACCCTGCTGCCTTCCATTTCCCGCGAGGTATCATCCAGCGAACTAACTGTCGCTTCTTCTTGAACCTGGCCTCTCATTTTTTCGAGATCTTCATCCGTTTCTTCTTAAAGCTGACCTCTTCGTATAAGAATCTCGTCTCTTATTTTTTGAGACCTTTTACCGATTTACCTGTAAACTTGCCACTCTTTACCCTGTATTCAGGGCTGTTGCTGTACATTTTGATTAGTCGATTGACTGTCCCCAAATCGGTTGATTCACTGGAGCTTTTGAGAAAGCGTGTCGCCGCTGGCTCCCCCCCACGTTTTGCATTTTTCTTCTTCCGGCAGTGGTGACGCAGCAGCATCTTCAAACCCTTGTTCCTCTTCCTTTGGTGTTGGTGTTGGTGGTGGTGTTTCAGCATCTGGCCTGAAATCTTCAACAAACGGGTTGAGTCTGTCCGTAGTCGAGCTCTTCAGCTGGTTCTGGTTCTGTGTCTTTCGTTGCTGCCTTATCCAGCCGTTTTGTGATCGGTTTAAAAAGCTCATCTCCCGAAATCTGGCGGAACTGTTTGTTTATTTTTTTCATTTTGAATTTTTGCCGAATTTGTCGTTCTTGTTCTGCGAGCTCGCCCTTTTCTTCTGCGCGCTGATGCCACTTCTTCATAGACATGATAATTGGGGTGTAATATATAAGGAAATGAAAATTCTGAATTACGATCCCGAATTTTCTACCGCAAACGACTACAAGCAA
Organism: Micromussa lordhowensis; assembly: GCA_964020085.1. Classification (NCBI taxonomy): domain Eukaryota; kingdom Metazoa; phylum Cnidaria; class Anthozoa; order Scleractinia; family Lobophylliidae; genus Micromussa; species Micromussa lordhowensis. The sequence continues at coordinate 16,832,579 of OZ026599.1, read as the reverse complement.
GGAGATCCCAGCATGCCTACTGATGTTTTCCGGATATTGATCTGCGGGCCGAGCAATTTTAGAAAAACAAACATCCTGCTGCTCATGCTTTACAAGTTGCTGGAGTTTGACAAAGTTTATCTCTTCTCGAAAAACCTCCACCAAAACAAGTATCAGGCTCTCTTGCAAGACTTTGCCGCAAGTATTGACCCAGGCGTTGGTTATCAGATCATCGAAGCCCTTGGTGATGACATCCTTTAGCTTGAAGAGCTTGCGATAGAAAACCAAAAAATCGTCGTCTTTGATGACCTGGTTCGTGAAAGCAACCAGAACAGTATCATCAACTTTTTCATTAATGGCCGGCACAGAAAATACAGTGTCATCTATCCCACGCAGACCAACTACAAGGTGCCCAAAAACATCCGAGACAATGAACTGCAGCCATTTTTGCGTTTTCAATTTCCTTCCGAGAGAAAACAAGCGAATCGCCGACGAGCTGGGGGTCGATCGCAGCCTGCTGGACCGCGCCATAGAAAAAATAGTCCTTCTTTTATTTCGACAAACCTCAGAAATTGATGATGAAACTTTCGATGATGAAATTTCGATGAAGATATATAAGCCATGGGCTACACCAACAGCATGCCGGACAGCGAACCCTCTGGGGCATCACAAGGCCCGCAAGGCCCACACGGTCTGCAAGGTCCACAAGGTCTGCAAGGTCCACAAGGTCTGCAAGACCCGCAAGGTCTCCAAGGAGAAAAGGGAATCGGTTTCAAATTGGATCCTGATAACAATTTCGATCTTGACGATAAAAAGATATTGAATCTAGGAGCGATGGTTGATTACAATATGCCTGCCCATATGTAGCAATATTTAATCCTTGTTTATTTATATTTGATTTCAACTTCTTTGCTTTTAAATTTAAACTTCATGTCCAAAATGTATTTAAATTTAAACCAAATTTTCGTATTTAAACTTTTTAAACTTATTTAATTTAAATTTATTTATTTAATCTTGTTTTCCATTTAAATTTAAACTCTCAAAATATCAATTAAACTTGCGAATTTGTATTTGATTTAAACTGCGAGATTTCATTTAATCTTCCTGGGGCGAGCTCGGCCAACTTCACTCTATCAGGTGACATGTCATCGGTGGCCATTTTGTTTTGTTTTGGCGCGATTCATATCAGCGCTAAATATGGACGAAAGTACCAAAGGACGAGTGTCCGAACTACTGAGCGAGGCTTCCAGGCTTTTGTCTTCTCCCTCCTCCAGTACATCGAACCCTGCTACGAATTCCAGTCGTTCAACAGCGTTTCCGCAGCCGGCCATCATTAAAAAAATGAAACTCTCCGCCGAGCTGAGGGGATGCTTCGCGAAAGTTCTTCCGCTGGCCTATGCAGACGATTGAACAGACAAGAACGTTTTAGAGCGGCATCTGGCCCTTACCAGCGTAACAACACAGCTAAGAAAACGGTGAAAAAAGAAAAGAAGGCTTTGGAATATGCTTTGTTACGTTGCTGGGATTCAGATGACTAGGAGGAGCTTCACCATCTAAAATGGGACTCTATCATTGCAAACGGCATGCTGGCGTTAGAAGAATGTGCGGACGAAACCACCATACGAAAAGCAGTGAAGGATTCTTTAACGGCTAAATTTCCTTTACTTGGCGTTAATGATTTTGAATTTGTAAAAGTCCGTCACAAAGCAATTTCCACTCTTCAGCTGGGACCGGGAACTGAGTACAACTATTCTGTCGTGAAAAAGATGGCAGACCAAGGACTGGTATATCTGAAAGTAAAGCAAGGGTTTGAGTTTGTCTACAATGGGGAACCAGAAAGCGATGACGATCTTTTGAAGTCAACGTTTGACAGCACATGTAGTGCAACCGATGCTGCCGCAGAAAATGGGATTGCTGATGTTGAAGATAATCATCATGTTGAAAATCAGGATTTGTTGGAGAGTGCAGATGTAAGTCCACCCTCAAAAACAGATCAGCGGATAGAAGAAATTCACAAGCAAGGCATGAGTGATCCTGTGGAGATTTTGCGTTTCTTGCAAAAAGAGCTTCTGCAAGGGCGTGATTTGGATGTGACAAGCGAATATGAATTAATGGAAGGGGAAACCAACTACATGTACATTTGCATAGACAGACATGACATTGTAAAGACCACTTTCACAGAGCTTGCATCCATAGAGAATTCCCATATTACTTTTGAGGTGGATTTTATGGAGAGAAAGCAAGTGATCTTGGTGGGCCACGCAAAGAATGGATCCGCCTTATGAATTTGGCAATCAAAGAGAAGTATTTTGACCGCGGCCTCAGAGAACACCTTTCTGATGATTATTTTTATGTGGGCATCATGATGGGTATTGCTCTCCTGCAAAATGGACAGTTACCAACTTTCCTACCAATCAATGTCATTGAAGAATTGGTGACATCAACGAATGACTGTTGCATTGTCAATTTGCAACGAGGATTGGATGTGTTTGGGTTTTTCAAGATCTTCCAGAAGGTGCCAGTATTACTTCATCTAGTAAGGCCAACAACACACAAGCTTGCTGCAAGAATGCTTCTCAATGTATTGTCCCCTAAATTATCTGAAGAGGGATCCACATGTTACCTAAGAGAAAAGCAAGTGTATGCTTTATTTGTGAAATATGTACGAGAAGTTTCAAGTGGTCGAAGAGATGGAATCACTTTGAGTAATGTTCTGGTCTTTGTTACTGGAGCTTCAGAGGAGCCAGTCCTGGGATTTGTCCTGCAGCCCTCTATTAAATTTTCTTTATGTGAAGAATCCAGTAAGGTACATGTCAATATACCTAGTAACAATGCTTTTAATGTTAAAATTGTGCTGCTTGTTGATTATGGAGCTATTAATTTTTTTTAATGTACATGTACTCTAGATTATTACACTTAGAATTGAACAGTGAATTGAACATTTGTTGTAAACTTTGGTTGTAAAGATAATTTAATGTTTGTGATATCATACTCTTCTTAAGCTAAGCATATCATGTGAACTTTACCAGGGATAGAGCAGACTCTGCTATGCTATTGTTAATAGCTATTTGTTGTGTACATAACTCATACATGCACCACTGAATTCTGCCCTCGCAATTTAGTGTTCAACAATTTTTGTTTTGGTAGGGAGGGAGGAAGGGGGGCTGAAAGCTACTAGGTAGTAGTATTAGCACTAGATATTGGGCGTAATGTTTTGGTACGACAGTCCATTGTTAACTGTTGTGTGGTGTTTTTGTGTCAGAACTGTATATCTGGAATATTTGCCATGCATTGTACTCAAGGGAATATTTTTTTAATCATGTGTACACTGTACTTGATATTTTCCAGGGTGCAGACTCATCAGAGAGTATTTCCTATGAGTATCTTCCAACAGCACATACCTGCAGCAATGTTTTAGTTTTGCCCATAGGTTTTCTGACGTCCCCTTTGCCAGAGGAACAAGGCCTTTTTCAGGTTTATGATCTTGCCTTTGCAAATGCTCATTTTGGAACAATGTAATATCACACTACTACATTAATATACAACGGAAGAGGTGCTTTGTACTTTGAATAGTCTAAAGAAATATGGCTAATTATGTCAATTACTTCGAAGTTAGGTTTAAAGCTTCATTCAGGGGCATGCCTAAGTTGATATTCGCTTTGCAAACAGATTATGCCACTTTGTTGTGTACCAATAAGTGACTTGTCTTTGGTAGGTTGGTAGGTTTGGTATCAATTACTGGTTCCCCTGCCTGAACCACTCTCAGTCACAGTTGGAACAATCTGTTTTCATGCATGACTGTATTGGATATTTTCAAATTTGTATACTTCCAAAACCATAGTGAAAATACTTTTTCACCAGAATGGTCTTTAGAATTTGTGATTTGGAAAAGGAGTCACTGTCCACCCCAACTATAGCCTTGTACCAATGCCACCTTTGTGGAAATTGTTACGATGAAACAACAACAACAACAACGATATTAAATATTAGGAGAAATGTAGACTCGGAAAAAAATCCGAGTCCCAGATGGGATTTGAACCCACGACCCTCCGTGATCTAGTCGGATGCTCTAACCACTGAGCTACTTGAGACTCTATGGTGAGCAAGGGTCAATTTGTGGGTCTTGACTGGAACCGCATTGCGTGGCTACACAACCAAGTTTTGACTAGCACATGTGAAACTCACTAACAGCATCACGCTGTCACATTAAAGCATATCAAGATGCAGCCAACCAACCTCCAAAGTGAGTATGTTACGATGAAACAACAACAACAACAACGATATTAAATATTAGGAGAAATGTAGACTCGGAAAAAAGATCCGAGTCCCAGATGGGATTTGAACCCACGACCCTCCGTGATCTAGTCGGATGCTCTAACCACTGTGCTACTGGAGACTCTATGGTGAGCAAGGGTCAATTTGTGGGTCTTGACTGGAACCGCATCGCGCGGCTACACAGCCAAGTTTTGACTAGCACATGTGAAACTCACTAACAGCATCACGCTGTCACATTAAAGCATATCAAGATGCAGCCAACCAACCTCAAAAGTGAGTATGTTACGATGAAACAACAACAACAACAACGATATTAAATATTAGGAGAAATGTAGACCCGGAAATTGTTGGATTTTATCCTATTTTCACTGTTACAGTTACTGTAATGTTACAGTTACTGTAATGACATTTGTTTTTCGGTCAGTTAAATTATCAACCATGTTCAAGTCAAACTCAGATTAGTTACGTAAAGATGTTCATTTTATACATAATTTTGTTCTAATTTTTGCAAAGAATGCAATTAAATAATTATTACAGTCTCAATTGAATTCCTGTTGATGAAAAAAATGAGTAAATAATTTACAGTTGCTGGGGAAAAATATTTTGGCCAACTTGTCGAAGTAGTATTGTACTGTATGTTTGGATTCCTTAGTGTATTGCAAAAGTATGTAAACAACATTACAATGATTGTGCAATAGGCTACATTCGATATATTGATATTCTCACATGGTTACAAGTCTCTTTTGGGAATAGTGAGATTGGAGAAACTTACAAAATTGGCAGCCCTAACCCGAAAGTCTCACATCTACAGTGTATGTCACAATATTGATATATGGAATGTAGCCCATTTAAGTTCAAGTTTGTGTTGGAGTTGCTGTAATAAAAAGAAAATTGTTCAAGCCAACAAAATGACAATGTATTACTGAAATTATTCATTGCTGTTGGGCATTTCTAAATGTTATCATGTATGGGACATACCTGTATGATGATCTCTTGTGTTAAGGCATTATTAATGGTTTACTTGGATGAATCATTTTATGTTTCACAAAATACAAAGAAATGTGCTCGAATTAGTGTCTAGGGTGCTCTATGAATTTTTTTTGAGCAAGAGAAGAAAAGGGGAATGCCAATTCAAAGGTAGAGTCATCACCACTGCCTTTTTAACTTAAAACTACATGGAATAAACCAATTTCCAGTTTATCTCTTGTTTTTATTCCTTTTAAAATTAATCCAACATTTACACTTGTGAATCACTCAAATGACCTGTTCATTTGTTGAACATTACATTCAATTTCTTTGAAAGTATGACAGAAATTTTCTTAAACAAGCACCAGCTAAATAGGGTAGTTATGTCACTAGCTACCAAACATTTGTTTTACATAGTTAAAAAAGGAAATTATATGAAAAATGCTATTTCATGCCTGGGCTCTATTTAACAGTATATTACAGAGATTTTTACTTCTATCATATTCCAGTCTGCTAGCAATGTTAAAAGACTGAATGATTTCACTGGTATCACAAAATCATAACATTGGATGACTAGCTTATACTAGCAAATAAATTGATTGACAAAGTATAAAGTAATTGAAATCATGGTACTTATTTCTTCCCTTCATGTCTGCTACATACATGTATGTTGTTCAGAGTTTCTTTGTTGACAATTATTATGTTCTACTCTTTTACTGGTTACAATAGCCTCCAGCCTGATGGCTGATTATTACGAATCACAGGAATGCTTCAAGTTTTTGGACAACTAGAGTTAGAACTTCGCTGTAAATGTCAAGTCCAGCTTGATTTGATGGTCTGTTGACATTGACCCGAGATAGAACAAAATCAGTGATTTCCATGCTGTGAGCCAGTTCAACAGGTGCAACTACAACTCCCTCATCATCTGAATGAGGGCGTGGACCATCAGGGTCTTCACCATAAAATTCATCGACCACAGATTCATCAACACCACCACTGGAACTTAATGGATTGTTTTCATTGAGAATTCCATTCAGCCATATCTGATTTGGGGTCCATCCATGCTCAGTGGATAGCCTGTGATTATTGAACATGTTTGCAAACTCAGTCAGAGCAGTATTGATTCTTGAAGTAAACACTAGATGTAATGTAAAGATGTGGATGGGGTTCTCCACATCCAGAATTCCTGACTGTTCCATGGCATAGAAAGTGAAATAAAAGAAATGACAAACACATCTAGAGACGTCTCTCCAGAGTCTTTCTATCCGCTGGTTACTTGTGGATGAGCCAGCAATGAAACTACGCCGTCCCTCCCCCCAGTGGGTAACCATATCTTCACAAATCAGAACATTCTCCACACCATGATCTACGCGAATACGTGATGGCCACAAGCCTCGATTGTCCTTGACAGCATCCTTGAAAAGATCCAAGACTGTATCTGCCAAGTTATTTGTACTGCACCTTAAAAACATTATTTTTCTAGATTTGCCATCACAACAGCGCATGATGCCCATCTATATGCCAAAGAGAATTTGGCCAGGGTACATAGTACTTCTTGATACCTTTGCGCCCCACCTTAGGGCAGTATTGCGAGGGTCCACTCTGTTTATACCCGCCCTAATTCGGTATCTCTCCACATGCAAACCAATAGAATGAAAATAGCCTGACATGAACGGCTCACCAGTTGTACGACCATGGTGTGAGATGTAGTCTTCAATAATATCGTCAATTCTCTCATCTGAAATGTTGGAAAATTCCTGCAAATCAGAAATTCCATACTCTTGAACACGGCGCATAACAGTCCACCTAGACACTACAAACATATCCGATATCTTACACCAAGAAATATTAAGGCCACGCAGTTCTACCAAGACCTCTTTTGGAATATGATAAGCAGGCCTTCCAGGACGTTTTGTATCAACAGTTAGTAAAGGTAGCTTGCAAGTCATTGTACATTGATTGAAATAAAAATTGTTATAGAGACATACAAACTCCTTTTCAACCTCAGAATAAACGTTTTCCAGATCTTTCCATTTTACCTTATCCTGTTGGTCAAGAGATGAAATATTTCCAATTTCATGCAAGAACTGCACAGTTTTGCCCAGTAAATCCATGTGCAACAGCAGTTCATTGAGAAAGTTATCACAGTTTCCTCGCGTTTCGTAGGGAAGGCCTCCATTTATTTCTTTGGATCTCTCCAACACATATTTCAGAAATGTCTCTACCTCCTCAGCCATTTCAGACTTGCTTGTTCAGATTAGTGATCACAAGCTTATTTCCTTTCCAGCAAACCAACGGCAAAATGAACTTAGGCTTCGAAGTCGTTCAGAACTCCCGCCAAACAAAATGGCTGCCATTGTGACCCAGTTGCGAGAAGTTGGCCGAGCTCG
>OZ026599.1:16807469-16817469 GCA_964020085.1 Micromussa lordhowensis | reverse complement strand
TACACAAGGTCTGTTGGATTGAACGAAAAAAAGCTCCCCTCCAACGTCAATGTTCGTTATCTTTACCAGCCCGGTGAGCTTTAGGATGGGACTAAAAGGGCAACAGACCCTATCTGGTCTTTGAAAGTCTACACACTTGAAAGGGCTGTCACCAAACCAGATGAGCCTGTTCTTTACTATTTGCGTGATGGTCCTAAGCGTGGGTCTGTACGCGAAGAGCTGTTAGTTGTGCCCCCAAATACACAGCTGCCGCCTGCTCAGGTCATGTGAAACTCGATCGGCTCAGTGTGAATGCTATCTGGCGGCACCCAGCGTTTGTCATAATAAGCACTCAACCCTAGCTTGTGCTGCTCATATGTGACGATCTGCTTGCCAACCATGCGAAATCCTCGGTTTTCTGCTCTATCAATACTACCATTGGGGGCCGCTTTGAAGCGCTGCCAGGTTATTTCGTTCTGTTTCTTCGACATGCCCTTGGTGCTGAACTTCTTTTTTTTGCCGTTGACAAAGAAACATTTCGAACACAGCGCTATCATTCCACTGCCTTCAGATTCGAGTTTGAACAGTCCAGGTGTGCGCCCGCTCCACTTATCCCATGCCAGCCACTGCTTCTTTGTCGCCTCAAATTCTGCACGCAGCTCCGGGTGGACGATGTCTTCAAGCTTGTCGGCCTAGATGGCCATGTAGTTGCCGTCTGTGTCCATCTGCATCAGCTCGAAGTCGCGGCGATCAACATATCTGTCCAAAAAGTCAAAGTAAAACTCGCGCATCCTGAGCTTCGCCAGCTGATACACCGCGATGCCAATCTGGAATGGACGTCTGATCTGGATGCGTGGCTTCCGGCTTTAAAGCTCATATGCCTGCCCGAGCTCGTCCAGATCTTCAAAGTACGCGCTTCTCAGCACCCTGTTCACCGCCTTCTCGTCCTTCATGTATACCACGCATGTCTGCCTCTCAAGAGCCTCGATCAACTTCCCGTAGCTGCTGTTCCCCAGTAGCTTGAAGATGTCGGCCAACAGCGCTTTGCTCTTGTCTATGTCGCCGGTCCGCCTTGCCTCTGTCACCTCATCCACGAACCACTTCAGCGCCTTCGTCGCCTGGTAGTCGATATAGTGCGATACGCCGCCGTGATTTCCGTACCATGCGTCACGTACCACTGCAGTAGCGGGGCATACAGTAGCAGCTTTTGTCCTGACAGTCCCCCGACCAGCTTACTCCCCTCGCCCCTCTTCCTGCCATTGCACTTCATCTAATCCTTCATGTACTGGGGCACTGCCTCATCGGGGATCTGTCTGGTAAAGAAAAACGGTGGCATTTCTTCGAACTTCATCCACAGCTTTTGCGGGATCTCCATGTCTACCTCCGCGAAGCCAAACCACGTTCCAGCTTTCAGGCTGCTTATGAGCGTAGCCGCCGCATCTCTAGGATTTTTGTAGCGCACGACTTTTTCTTTTCCTCGCGGCATTTATCTCATCATCGTTGACGGGTAAAGCGCGTTGGCGTCGTAGCCAATGATTTGTTGACATGTTTTCTTTTTTGTAAATCTGTGAAGTCTGATGGGTGTCACGCCAGCCTCATATACTTCTTTGCAAGGGCTGTACAGCTCAGCACCTCTCTCGATCGTTCCACGCAGGAGGTAATGCAAACTGACTCCTGGGAGGCTGACCGCGTCTTTCAAGATGTCGATGCTTTTTTCGGTGTAGAATGCTCGCATTTTTTCCAGAGCCTCCAGACCTGGCGCCACGTCCAGGTTGTTAAAGTAACGCAGCCAGTCCGCGAAGGTTTTCATCTCCTTTTCTTTGAAGATCTTCTTGCATTCTTTGAACTCCCAGAGCTTCAGAACAAAACACCCCTTCAGCTTTGAATACCAAGCCGGGTAAGCTGGCAGCCCGGGGTAGTTCAACTTTTCTGGGGCAAGCCATTCGTATGGCAGCCATGACGTTTGACCTGAACATCCGTACGCTTTTACCCAGAACTCGTAGCTATTCCCTGGCCCGAGATAATTTATGATATCCAAGAAGCGAAAGCCTTCTGTCTTCATGAACATCGTAGTGTTCGCCTTTTTTTGCAACCTGGACCTTGTTTGTCGTGCTTACCAGCAGCTCCGCGAAATGCTCTTTGATCAGATTTAGGTCGTAACGCCCGCAGTTAAATCCTAGCACTGGCACCTGGTCGCACCATTCCACCACGGCTCTTCGTTGCTTCCCTGTGAATAAGTAGGTGTCCTCCGGCATGAACTCCTGCCTTACTACCGCCCGGATGTTTTTTCCTCGCCTCTCCAGCTCTTCCATAAACTTCCGGATCAGTGCTTTGGGGCCAGGATCGCAGATATGAGTGGGCTCGCCCTCGAGAGTGTCACCTACGCTCACCGAAATTGGCACGTGGGCGTTTTCGTACGTCAGAGAATCTGTTGCCTCTTTTCTCTTCGTTTTGTCGTAATACGACTCGAAGAAAATAGCATGCGGATATGTTTTTGTCTGCTTTTGTGGGTTTCTTTCGATTCGTTCGTTCTTCGGTCGTCGCACTCCCATTTTTCTATCACGCGGTATCCTGCTTCTCTTAGGGCTTTTGTTCGGGCCTCTGTGGCTTTGTATAATTCTTCTCTCGTTTACCGCGAGCGATTTTTGTGTTCCTGTCGGCTAAACATCGACGACATCCATGCCACCAGCACCCGTGATATTGGAAGATTGTCCTCGATTTCGAGGCATACCCGTCCACCGGAGCTCCCAATATCCACCTCTCGCCCCCATGCCCGCACAAGGCGTGATGAATATGTATGCCCAACAGCTTGCCCGTTTTCTCAAGCCAGCTTATTGCTAATGACGAAGCTTGGCTTTCGTTTTAGAACGTTCTCTCATACGCTGTCGGTGGAGCTTTAACCTTCTCATTTGGGCAATCGACAATTGTTCTTTCTTACGCGCATGTTTTGATGTGCTTTGAAGGTTGTAAATCGGGCTTGACAATTTTTGCATGCATAGGTTTTTGCCAGTTTGTTAATGTCTTTGATTAAAAATGCGTATCCTTCATAAAATCCAATCGTCATAATGTTTTTCAACTTGTCAGATGGGTTCTTTCCGAGATGCCAATGAATGTCACCGTTTTCTTGCCGCTCGGGCTCGTATACCCTGATTCCTATCCATTTAAAAAGTTGTTTTCCTTTATTCAGATACCTCTCTACCTTGTCCAGTTCATAAAGAGAAGTTCTTGGGACAAGATCTGACTTAAAGAAACCTCTCGCTATCCACTTTGCCGCTTGAGTGCAACGACCAGGAAGCGCTCCTTTATAAACAGCAATGCAGCGCCAAAGACATGCACAAGTAAACCGTAAAAGTATCCAGCGAAAACATTTTACGACTGTGTGCATTTGGCAAAATACGGCCTTCCTTGGCCGGCGAGGGTGTGGGTCGCAAAGAAAACACGAGGATCATGAAGTTTTTTGAAAAACGGCATTTGTCTAATTCATCCCTTACTACTTATACATGTACCACGCTTACTATGACAGTAGGCCAACGCCAAGTTTAGAGCACATAATTACCTTGGCACATACGCCTAAAGTTGAACACTTGAGGTACAGATTAACTCGGGTTTGAGGTGTTGTAGCTTCTACCCACGTTAGGTTTTCCTTCTAGAACGCCAAAAACCGAGCCAACTCCGAGCCAACCCAAAACGGTAAGGATACCAATAGTCTAACAATTATCAGCGGCATTCCCGACCCTACCCCGGTGTCCTTGCTCTTACCAGCGGGCCGTGGCACAAGGAAAGAGAGGATCTGGAGATTCATGATTTGATTAGCTCGATTCTTGGACTCACACCTGCGAGTAAATTACTCCTCTCAACGATATACGAGGCCCTAAAAGCACCTTCACCATCCGCGATCATTTCACCTGCGTGTCCGAAAATCTTGTGTACTGTATATCCTGCCGCAGATGCTCCCATATCTACATCGGTGAAACCGGGCGAAGTCTCAGGTGTCGAATTGGTGAGCATTTGCGCAGCATACGCAACAACACCCCTGGATTTCCCGTGGCACAACATTTTAACTCCGCTGGTCACAGTATTACAGATGTCCAGGTGCGAGGTATGCGTTTGTGTCGAGGTTCCAACATCTTCCGCAAACAAATGGAAATGAAGCTAATTTTTCAGCTGGGGACCGTGCAGCCGCATGGTCTTAACATTAACTTCAAATACTTTTGAACTGTGCGCGCGCTACTTTTTACGCGTACGCACTTTCTTTTAACGTAGTTACAAACATATTGCGTATTTCAACGGTTATTTTTCACACTGAAGAAGGGTAATACACCCGAAACGTCTGTGTTCATAGACAATTTTGACACTTGTTGATTTTTATTTTCTAAAATATCAACTTTATCTTTAACTACCAAGTGTCACGCATCACCAACGACTTTTCAGTCCATTTCTACGATTTTTTGTCTAGTTCATCGTTCGTTTCCTTCCCGGAAATGTCCAGTGGTTGATATCTAAATAAAGCCATTCGATTAGAGCTCCGTCAGACTAACACTGGCCTATGATAAGAATTTTTCACAAAACAAACAATTTGGCAAAACATATCAATGCCACTTCCAGCCAGAATTTTCTAAATCTGTTTTAAACTGGCCTTTCTTTAGTATATGTTGATAAACGGAACTGTAAACAACAAATGTAAACAACCAGAGAGATAGTAAATTCTGGTATACTAGAATAAGAAATAAGAAAAAATATTTATATATGAAAAAGAAACTCCTATCGCAGTGGAGAGAAATTTGTTGTTTAGGAACACCAACATAGCTGCCATTGATGACATCACGTGGAGCGAGGGCAACATTATTTTCATAGAAAATTTAGGCGTTCAAATAACCTCCAAAAATATTGCATCTTTACTGTAGTCATAGTGAATTATGTTCTAGCTATGTATTGAAGAAGAATTTGAAAGGCCTCAAAGACAAGGTATGTGGTTCGTAACGAATGAAATCGATTCGCATTCCATCGAGTCGGAACTTATAATGTTTATAAACATTAAAGTGCTGAGACTGCGAAGTACGGACTGAAAATCTAGTTAACGACGTTAATCGAAACTTGAGATGTAATCGGAGCGTCATAATTACAAAGTGGCAGACGAGATGATATTCGGAAATGTAAACCGCCTTCTCTTCATTCAAATCCCTTCTAAACGACTCCAAAAAAACACAGGACAAACAGGAACTACAGCTGAGTGTTTGGGTACCCTGTGCTATGCATCTCCACGAGCCGTGGGTTGCTAAAGAGTTGCTATGAGGAAGTACAGCACACCTATGTGGCCTGGTCGCAAGGCAATTAGCTGCGTGAAAACGTTAAACGAATTTGTGCCTTCCAGGAAAGACAGATGGATTTAAGTTAACCTCATTCTCTTTGATGAAATGGCTGTTTTCAAAGGCGGTGGAATATTCTCAAAAGTAACATTCGTGGTTTTTCGTTGTAGTGTTCTTCTATTCGCAGCGAATATCCAGTGTGGCACAGGTAAGCCTTGCCTTCATCTCGTACTCGTAGCTTCAGAATTGAGAAAGTTAGGTTTACGGCTAAGCTTATAAAGCTTACGTGTAGTCCAGATGAAACTTTACTGATATGAAAACCATTTCTTGCAGAGGCTATTTTCATGTGGACAGCTCCTCCTCCAGCTTGGAATCAAACTAAAGCAGGGAATAACCCAGCTGACATTCAAACTGCTGTTTATCAAGTGCGGAATGGAAGTACTAATGTGCTTCTGAGGTGGAATTATACACTGTTACCCGGTCAAACACTAGTACTGACCACATTTTCCATTGGCAATGGCATCATTCAGGATGATATTGGATTAGTAATCACTCCAGGCCCTTCTGGAAACCTCAATACTAGGTTCAAAGATCTATACAGTATTTACAGCACGAGTCAGTTTTCTAATTTGACAATTAACAAGGTGACTGAACAGGAGAATGCTACTTTTCAGTGCAAGCTGCAAGTGGGTGGGGATGGATGGGCATACAACATACGAGTTGAGGTTACAGGTAAGAATTAACCGTAGAATTCTGGCGGTATTGATTAAAATATGTGTAGCTGGATTAAACTTGCATCGAAAAATTTCTTTGTTTTTATTATGTTTGAAGCACTTACATGTAGTTACCAGTACATGTGGTTATATATAAGCCCTCTATCTTCCCATGCTTACCGGTATATCTGCACAGAAGTGTTTTGAAAAGGAAAAAGCAGTTGGTTTCTAGCAGGGTTTTAAAATGGAAAAAATGTAGCAGGAAGAAATCGTAAAATAGCCGGAGCACTATCTCGTCAGAATAATGGCGGCCTTGTCGTTTAGGGTGCTGGAGAGGAGCACCCCCCTCTACACAAGGGAATGGGGTGCTTCCCCCAGAAAAATTTGAAACATTTGAAATTTTTGAAAATTAGGGTGCCTGAAGTTTATTCCAGTGCATTTTTTGCACCCATAACTGATTTTTTTAAGGCCACTGTACACTTATTAATAAGGATTTAGTGTTGAAAAACTTTGTAAAATGAGTTACTTTCAAAGTTTTACAAAATGGTACAGTACATGCTTTTACATTTCCATGAGTACAGTACTTATTACATCGCAGTACCATTTGTCTGACTTCTTGTACCTCTAAAGGAGGCAACTTCCGTTGATATCTTTTCTTTTGCATACATAAAGTATCAAAACAAAGTCAGCGGTCTCGATTCTTTTCTACATCGGTTTTCTGCAATTCGCAGTTTCATTTGTCTGAAATTCTGAACACTCGCGTTGTCTAAAGGAGGCAACTTCCGTTGATATCTTTTCTTTTGCATACACAAAGTATCAAAACAAAGTCAGCGGTCTCGATTCTTTTCTACATCGATTTTCTGCAATTCGCAGATTCATTTGTGAAATTCTGAACACTCGCATTGTGGAAGGGTTTTATTGTTAAAACTTCTTTCAACCTTTCATTGAAAATACATTTGGGTCTGTTAAGACCATATTGAGTAATATTTCAAGAAGAAGACTGCCTTTGCATTCACCACGCGAACATGGCTACAGCCATGGATAATGGCTGTAGCCTGTGGACAATTAAGCCTATATGCAGTCTATTTTTTCATCACTTTCAGAACTGGAACAACACAAAATATTTGTTCACTCTAATTCCTAAAGTTATCGTTGTCCTGTTTGGGACTGATACGAACAACCGAGAAACATCGTGTGGTTCTACATGCAGTGAAAAACGTAGTGATTAACCACGTGTGTTTAGTGCAAGTACAGTGCATCTATTTATTCGAACTGTCGTGTTTTGGGGTTTGGATCAAGTCAACAATTTTAGTTTTCCTTGTGAAATAACCAGGTGAGTTTCATGGCTAACATTTCCTTGGGCTGTGATGCTATTTCGGCAGATTAATAGCTTTTTTTGTGCCCAATGATTGGAAAGGTCATTTATATGTTTCACTCAGCGAGGTGTGTTTCGAAAACGCTTGTGGTTATTGATAAACAATAGATCGAATTTTCGGGACGAGCGAATTATCGTTCGAAAAATCGAAACGAGTTTTCGGAAGGAGCGAATTATCGTTCAAAAATTCACGGTGAATCATTGCGCGATGCGAATTATCGTTCGAAAAATCACGCAAATCAAAACAATAGGTGTCACGAAAGTGCAGGGAAATTTCGTTGAAATATCATTACAAGCGAAATTTCTTCGAAAAGCCACAAAAAGCCAGGAATTTCGTCGAAATTTGTTTGCATTACTTTTGCACAATACTGTACACCTGAGTGAAGAGAGGCACTTTGAGAGTACAGTGTCTTGGCCAAGAGCACAACACAATGTCCCTGGCCAGGGCTGGAACCCAGACCGAGTTCGAGTTCGAGTGAATTCAAGGGAATTCGAGTTACCCAAGTTCAAGTTAACTGAGTTAAAATGACTGAACAGTGTGATCAAATTCAAGGGAAATGGGACCAGTCCCAGAATGTGCAAAAAAAAGCCTTGAACTTAGATTGTTTACAAAATGGAAGGTTATAGAAAGCTTCCAAGGCTTTTTGTAACGCTAATCGCTTTGAAATGATGTGAGGATGTGAGATTTCTCAGAATCTGTCTCAAATCGCATCCTAACTATCTCACAATCCATGAAAAATGACTCAATTCATAAGAAATTGCACATTTCAGTTTTAACTAAAATTCAATTGATTAACACTATTAGAAGAAAATCCTGCATCTACATAAGTAAGTAAGATCTACGCATTGTTATTTTGATAACAAAATGTAGCTTCTTGAAACATAGAGTAGTTGTAGTCAGGAGCTGACATAGTGAGATAATGGTTTGACACTGGCTATTTTTTTGATGTTTTGTTCAAGACGTTTCAGCTGGTGCTTAAGCCTCCATCAGTTGAAATATATAATGTTAGTATGCGTCATTCAAATAACAGCACGTCTATCGCACGCTGAGGCAATAAGGGTAGTTTCTTGAAAACGTAGCATGAGACTTATCCACATGCCAGAGATTTGTAGACCTCTGGGTTGGCGATGTGGTCATTTCCAGACTGCGGATCCTGTACTGAAAACCAGGCTTCCAAGAAAAGTCGCCCGTGATAGTTAGCCTCATGTCCAACAACTCAACAACTCTCAACAATTCATTTCATTTTGTTCTGTGCCCTGTGTTTACGTAGCAAGGTACTGACGGCTACGTGCATGTTGTTGGTTAACAAAAGCGTAACATCGTGTTTTCTCCTTCGTACATCGTGCATCTTTTGCGTATATCGTGCAACGTACACCGTGTCGCTACATAAGTATCATGTATAGTGGATCGTACATCGTGCGTCGCAACAAACAGTCATACGTATCGTGTACAGTGGATCGTACATCATGTGTCGGACCACATTTATAAGTATCATGTACAGTGGATCGTGTGCTTTCGTCGCTAAAGAAGTATGGTATATAGTGAATGGATCGTGTGCATCAAGCGTCCAGGAAGAAGAATCGCGTGTAATGCATCATGTAACGTGTGCAATTGAAGGACTTAAAGGATCTTTATTATGTGAATTGGTTTTGTCATGGTACTTTTCTGACTTTTATGTGAACACAGCGGGAGAATTTATACTGTATATCGTGCTTGCATTTGAGGACCTTGTGGGAAAATGTACAACATTGCCCTTAATTTACCTTTGTTTCGTAACAGATAATTACTTATCTTAAATGCCAAGATCGAGCTATAATTTTCATTGCGGAGAAATCATCCTTAATATAAATAACATATTGTGTACAAATCGACTTGTATAGCAGCCGTATTCGCAGTACACTTAGTGCTACTATTTGTTGTTTAGGTTAATTGAAATGTGATGGTTTCGCCCTCAGGTCAGGCTAAACGCATTTGAATATCTTTCTGAATAAGTGATGCCTCACCTCTTTTGCTGGTTTCTAAACCCTCCGAAGCAAGCTCTTATTTAACGGTGAAGGTGGGACTGAACGTGTGGCAAGAAAAACTCATTAGCTGGAAGTATATAATGCAAAAGGTAGCCACATCTGTCACAGGCATCATTTCAACAACTCTGAGCGAGGTATTGTTCATCTGGAGTTACCGTGACTTCATTGATTACGGAAAAATATTGTGCTGTAGTTTATCACCGTGCTTAATCAAAATAAATACCCTATTAATCGATACTTTTTTTTGTAAAAAACGCTTAAGCACAAGCCTTGGGCGAAGTCAAGGTCTTGACATCCCCGAACTGGTAGAGGTCTTTGTTTATAAAAATTATACAGCATGACGTACGTCTGACCCGGAAACTGTTTGACACTCGTATGCAATTTCCTTTGCTTTCTCAATTCATTAACAGTAGCTGCGGGTGAGGATATGATCCAGCTATTAATTTTTGTCATGTCGATGATTGGGAGACAATCGAAATTCAACCAGAAAAAGGCTATGGTCATCACCGGGCAACACGAGGAGACATCCAAGAACAGCGGGAAGGCATTAAAGATCTGGTTACCAAAAATGCATTCATCGCTATTGCATCAGGCGACCCCGG
>OZ026599.1:16754969-16802469 GCA_964020085.1 Micromussa lordhowensis | reverse complement strand
CTAGAGGAAATTGTTCTGGATTCGTGATGAATCCGGAATGTTTTAATACTGGATTGGTTTTGCCGTTTACACACAAGTGGACAAATACAAATTGGCGGCACTTTCTTTCTTTACACTAGATTTGTCTCTAACCTTAACTTCTGTAGGCCACTTATAATTATGGAGCCTCTACTTTTACTTTCATTGCATCGAAAATTTGGGAGACTATTCCACTGCATCTAAAAAACTATATTATTACCCCTTTTCCAAACAATACAAAAACTATTATATGCTAAATTCGCAATCTGCCTCCTAGAATACATTGATTTTAGTTTACTGTAGTTTCTTTGTTCTATTGTTTCATTGATTATTGCGCACATCTTAATTCCGTTAATTGCTTATCTTTATTTTGATGTTTGTTTTTTTTTATAACATACTTCTACTAATGCAATGTAAATCCTACATGTATGTAAACAGTGCAAAAAATAAAGATTTCAGATTTTATTTCTTGTTGTCAAGGCAACAAACAGCTTGTTAACCATTTTATCATAAATGTTCGTGGAGTTGTCGTCGTGTGTAAACGGTTAGGAATCCAAATATCCTTTCAGTGCATATGTATGGAGCACTGTCCATTGAAGTCTAAAAAAAACTTTTAAAAAGGTTAATTTTTATTATTATAAGTAGTTCACATAAATAAAATCATTTATATTTAACAATTTTACATTTTTGTTTCTTTGATAAAATTAATCTTTGGTGCATTAATTCTCCTTCTAGATCCAGCAGACATCACTCATATCTCAGGAAACCAAACAGTGAATGAAACTGAGGAAGTGACACTCAACTGTTCAGCAAAAGGTATGCCAACACCAAGCATCGCCTGGACAAGAGTTTCTGACAACAGTTCTGTGTCCTTCCCTTTGAACATCACTGGTAAACAGGATGAAGGAGGCTACAGATGTACTGCTGACAATGGTATTGGTAATCCAGCAAGCCAAGTTGTCTACATTATTGTTGAAAGTAAGTTAAAATTGTATTCTGCACATGTATACCATGGTTTCATTATACCATAATTATGGTTTGATAAGTAAATGCTATCCACCGGATAAGTCACTATCCAGCAGATAGCGTGGTTTGTTTTGTTAACACTTATCCACTGGATAGCGATTTATCTGGTGGATAGTGTTATCCAGCCTTTGAACAACCAGGGCCTGAATTACATTGTGTATCAATGGGACTTATTTAAGTTCACAAATAAACATGCCACCTGACAGGGTGGGGAAAACAAAAACGAATAATTATGCAGAAATTTTCAGGGTAAAAATGCAGAAAAATGTGTTGCTTTTGTGGAAAACACACTGAATTAAGTGGCATGCTCCCACGGGAAAATTTTCATTCAATATGTGGCTGGAGATGCGATCTGACACATTTTGAGGACGACAGAAACAAGAAAAGATGAATCATTTTTGGTCAGTTTTTGTCCCGTTTTTATGCAAAGTTGACAGTCACAGGTTAAAGTTGCATCCTCAAGAGGGAGTTGCTGCATACTTGATGAAGCTAGTGGAGTCTGGGTAAAAACAGATGACTTTTAAGGTATGAAATGAACCAAAAAGGTTGTTTCAAAAAGTAGTTCAATGGACAAAATGCAAACCGCAAGTAGTCGCAAGAAGTTTACAGTAGTTGGCTAATAACCAGCAATAGATAGATTTGGAACCACGTTTACGGCAAACGCGAATGGCAAAAGGTAATTTTAATTTCGCTCCTTTTTCTCTTAACCCTTAAAAACAGCCAACGGAGAAAAAGGAAAAAAACATCTATTCAGGAAAATGCAAACAATTTGACTTCATTGCGAAAATGGCTTAAAGGCAGAAGGCAGAAGGCCAAAGGCTGATTTTTGCCGGTTGATCATGTTCGCGTAAACGTGGATCTCTGTTTTGCCAGATCGTGTTCTGTGTTTGGGATCGGCTGACATGTATGTTGCACATCTTTGCAGAGAGCTGAGCGTGTAGTTTATCAACTGCGTAGGACACGCTTACTGATAATGTTTATATTCAAGGTTATGTTTCACCGAGGAACGAGATAAAACATAATCTTGATTTCACTTTTCGAAAACGTTTCTGATATAACAAGTAGGAGTAAGTGTATCTACGTTTACAATGTATACTGTATTTTTGTGCGGCATGTCGAAGCAACAAGAATCTCATCGACATGTTTTCAACCTTCATCAAAGAATCAATCAGAATAACTTCCTTCAGTAAATGAAACAGGAGTTTAATTAAGCCGCAGCAGTAAAACACTTCAAAATATTTGGCTGAAACTAGTAATTTGCACAAGTTCTCTGATTACATCGTCTTTGTTTTTCACTTGCTTGAAACTGTTTGCTTTACAAACTTTCTTTACTTAGAAGCTTAGAGTTAAATTAAATAAACGATAAATAAGGGAACTAGAAAAAGTGGCCTTCTAAAGAGTGGCCAAATGGAAAGCGAACATAGCATAACCGAATTGCAAAGTCCACTGTATCATGTTTACAGTACATTGAATAATTGTCGCCGAAGTTTTCCTCCATCAACCAACTATAAATGTTGGAATCATTTAAATCTGCCAGGTAAATGCACCTCTATTTTAAGCAAAGTTACATCTAATTGATAATTTAAAGAAAGCCCATGGAGCCGGCGTTTTAGAGTTTGTTTTGACAGCTTGACGTATAGCCAAAGAAAAAATTGATTCTCGCACGTACCGACGAACAAATAAATCGTCAACCTTACTACGTACATGTATACCATTACACAAGAGATCTTAGTTCTAAAGTGTAAGCCATATAGAGTCTAAGCACTGTTGAAGTCATTTTTGGAGAGAGTTTTCGTTCGCGAATAAATCATTTGGTAGATTTTATCATACTGAAAGTGGGAAGATTTTGGTCACATGCTCAAACCTCAACTTTGCAGATTGAGAGAGAGATAAGGCCTTTGGCTTTTTGTTTGGTTATAATTATCAGTTTAGTAACAGTACATTTTTATCGGTTGGTTCTGAATTAGATACTGGGTTAGCTTTGTTTTGTTTTTCGGCGACATGGTGGAAATTTTATTGTTTACATTTTTTATTACAACGTGTCCTGGAGTCCCAGACCTGCAGCGTGGTAGCGGCGCGAAATAAGCTTATTTTCAGTCCAGAATGGCCCCTGTAGCAAAGGTTTAAAAAACATATTTACTGGGAAGTGACTTTCTAAAATAACGCAAATTTTAAAACAAGCAAGTTTCTCAGTCGGCGAGCGCAAGCACAGGACTATACATGCATGCATGACAAAAGCATGACTTTTTCACGCATCAGTAAAGTTTGAAACTTTATGCAAATTCAAGGCGTCACAACAATTTGATTGTTATCTTACTTTTGTACTAACAAGCTCAGTGCATTCTGTCTTAAATATCTCACTCAGTGGGATTCTCTTCGAAAGAAGAGGAATGCACAAGGCAAACCCATGAGATTTCGGTGTTCAGAAAATAATTTGTGTGCTTATCACAACCAATGTTTTACCGCATTGCAAACAGGCCTTCCAAGTTTCCTTGATTACCGTCTGTTGAGAAACACAAAATGTATTTTCTGAAAGAGCTTTTCGCCTGTAATAATAACTCTTTGTACAAGTAACACAAGGTAAGCAAGGACAAATCTCTTATATATTGGCTATCCTGAGGCAATAGAAAGTTATTCTAGACAATTACATTTTTAGCTGAGACTCGACTGTGTCTTTCACTTCACTTTGCGTTTTCACTTACGCGTACCCTGTCTTGTTCCTTTCAAAGAACCGCAAAGAAGTTCTTGCGGTTAGAAAATCCTACCGCTAAGAAGTTCTTGCGCTTTTATCATGCAGCCGCAAAGAAGTTCTTGCGGTTTCCAGGACTCAAGCTCAAGTGATCCGCAATTAGCCGCAAGAAGAACTTCTTCTTGTGGACGCAAAAAGAAGTTCTTGCGTGTGCATTATTTTTGGGCTGTCTTTAAGTAACTAAAAGAACATTTTATGTTCTTATCTGTCTATAACACAAGATAGCTGTTATTTATTGTTTCCTTCAGAAATTCTAACAGGTTCACTTACTGATTTTAAGCGCAAATATTCAAGCTGTACACTCAAAATTGTCTTACAGAAAAAGAAGAATAATTTTCTGTGGTTTTGTCTAACAAAAGTAAACGGTGCTTGGAACGCAGTAGCTGGCAATAACAGCTGGCCACCGGCGCTTCTAGAGAACAGTGTTTTCTGAAAGCCCTAAATAATCTCTGTGGCAAGTAATTTGGGGATATGAATCGTGTGTTATGATCTTGGAAGCACTTTCAAACACTGAATACATGTATATGTTGCGGTTTGAAATTTTTTTTTGGTTTAATTTTTTTTTAAACCAGTTTCAAATTTTTCAAACTTGGTTGAATTTTTCAAACCAGTTTACTTTTTTTTGTCAACTATCTATAAAAAAGAGAAAATATATCTTTACATTCCTCTACTCCACCCCTTCTCCCCAAATCCCCATTAAGCGTGAATACTAATTAACCCTTTACTCCCCGAGGGGTCTCCCTATGACGAGTAAAATCGTCTGGCGTTAGACAGAGTAAAATCTATAAGTCACTCTTGGGCAGTAAAGGGTTAAAGGAGATAGTTTTTTAACCCTTTACTCCCCGAGGGGTCTCCCTGTGACAAGTAAAATCGTCTGGCGTTAGACAGAGTAAAATCTATAAGTCACTCTTGGGCAGTAAAGGGTTAAAGGAGATAGTTTTTTAACCCTTTACTCCCCGAGGGGTCTCCCTGTGACAAGTAAAATTGTCTGGCGTTAGACAGAGTAAAATCTATAAGTCACTCTTGGGCAGTAAAGGGTTAACAGCAGGTATCACTTTTTTTTTCTTTTTATCTCGTACTCACCGGGATTTGAACCTATTAATTTGAAAATATTAATTTATTCATAAATACATATAAATTTTAATTTATTCATACATGAACTTTGTCTTAATTACTAAGAAGCTAATCAATTCTAAATAAGAGCTTAGGCCTAATCACTAACCTGAGAGCTCAACCCAAACCACTAACTCATATGCAAAATTCCCAGACTAACATCAAAGCTAACCATTCTAAATAAGTGTTAGGCCTTATCACTAACTTGAGTGCTTAAACCAAATTACTAAAACACATGCTCACATTCTGCTCAAAACTGAAAATTAAACTGGTTTGAAAATTTCAACCCAGTTTGAAAAATATGAACCAGTTGGAAAAATTTAAACTGGTTTAACAGAAATTCAACCAAAAATAAAATTGACCGAGCATGAAATGTATTTGGGAGCCAGCCGTATTATAAAATAGTTTTAACTGTAGA
This sequence comes from Micromussa lordhowensis, assembly GCA_964020085.1. Classification (NCBI taxonomy): domain Eukaryota; kingdom Metazoa; phylum Cnidaria; class Anthozoa; order Scleractinia; family Lobophylliidae; genus Micromussa; species Micromussa lordhowensis. Next base: position 16,797,145 of record OZ026599.1, on the reverse strand, counting down.
TTGGTCATTTCTTTTGTGTGCTATGTGTAATGCTTCTGTTTAAAAAGAGTGCGAGCCAAAAAGGTGGTCCTGATCATCTTTAATGGGATCTCCAGACACAAAGTCCCAGTAATAATCGGAGCCAATCAGGACATTGATTGATTCGGTGTTGTCAAAGTCATCTGTCAATTCAAGGCCCTCTAAATGGTCAAAGGTGTTGATGTGAAAATTTTCAGAATTGACAGACTTCAAATTAAGGCGTGAAGTTACACTTGATGATTGAGACATATGATCATTGACTTCCCTTGTGAAAAAACACACGCACTGGAATTGAATTTGATCTGTTGACTGCCATGCAACTTGCTGTTTGCACAAGCAGAGTTCCCTTAGTAGTAGACTTCACAGTTGTAGTTGTAATAACAGTTATGTGCTCGTTCAGCATTCCTCTCGAGTTGTCGTTTCCATTCAGCCTTCTTTGATCTTCTTTAACAAAGACAGTTGTGTCATCTTCTTACTGGGTTATTATAATTGAGTAATTTGGATCTGTTTGAATACCTTCTATTTTCCTCAGGCATGTAATTGCTTTGCTTAAAGTGCCTATAACCCCCAAAACGTTTTTTCGTTTCATGAAATCTTTGCATGGAATTAGGAAAAATGCCGCAAAAATTTTTGCATTTGGTTAAAACCCGAATTTTTTTATGAATTTTTAAAGATCGTAAAAAAGCGCACTTTTTCAACACACGACCGAGCAGCAGAATATAGCGCGATTTGTGACGTCATTCCAGGCCTTTAATCGCCTTCTTGTTTAGAACAGTCTTTGCTTCGATTGCAAGAAAGAAAAATTAATGCCGGATAAATGCATTGTTTTCGGATGCAACAACAGGCCAAACAAGGGAAAGGGCATATCCCTTCATCCAATTTCTTTTGACGGGACTGATGACACGGAGAAGCGCAAAAAAAGAAAGAAGTGGGTCGAATTAAGCGTGCTCGTAAGCGTGCTCGTTGGGAACCCACAAAATATTTGGCAGTGTGTTCGAAACACTTCCTGGATGAAGATTACTCGATTATGTTTTCTGATTTAGCTAAGATTTATTTTCAGAGAAGGCTGCGGAAGGATGGTATTGTGACTTGCGTCTTCCCAACGATCCACGTACCTTGTATTTCGATGGAAGATAAACCAGCTGAAAGCAAGCGAAGGTGACAACAAAATATGCATTCATGTGTTATGAGTAGTTTTCGATCGTGCTACATTTGCATTTCGTCGTAAACATGTTTCTTTCACTTACTTTGCATTTGTAAGCGTCACCTGGTAGTTAATAGTGCATTCCTCTAAAACAATTTACTACGTTTCCCTTTATTCAGAGAAAGAAAGATGCTTTGGAAAGTCCGGAAATTTGTGTACACCACGCTCGAAGCTCGCAAGTCGAACCTGTGGCGAAACGTCGAAAAAGCAGGGAGCAGGCCACTTTTTCAACCTTTGTACTGATTACTACAGAAGCAAGACCGCAAGTAGCAGTTCATGAATCGGAGCCACTTGATGCGTAGGCATCTTCTGGTTCATCATCATCTTAGTTGTCGTCTTGTTCGCTCGCGTTTGATCACACCTCGATTTCTAAGTCGTACTACCTCCGTTTCTGCGGCCTCGGAATTCCAAGCTTGAGTCAAGCTAGTATCGCTGGACAACATTCTCAATTGATGTGATTATTATGTATTTAAGTTGAATAAACGTTCTTTCAACAAAATACTGAACGCTGAAAACACCGAACCCGTAATATATGGACAATAACAGAAGCGATGCGAGCAAAGGCCTGGAATGACGTCACTAATCCCATTCTCCGCTTTGCTCGGTCGTGCTACAAAGAACGCTCACTTAAAAAATTCATAAAAAATTCGGGTTTTAATCAATTGCAAAAAATCAATGGAGTACATCGATGTGTCTCGTGAATCAATCAAGCCATCCTCTTTTGCAAGGAACATTGGAGTTATCTTCGATGAGCACATGTCACTAGATAAGAATGTTACCAATACCTGCAAGGCCTGTTTCTTTCTCCTCAGGAACCCAGCTTAGTAAGATAAGAGACTGTTTATCTCCAGCAGACACTGAAAAGCTGGTTCAGGCATTCATTACCTCAAAGCTTGATAGTGACAACTCGCTATTGTGTGGGCTACCCACCTTTCTAATAGATCGCTTACAAAATGTCCAGAATGCTGCGGCCCGCATTATTACTCATACCAAGAAATATGACCACATTAAGCCTGTCCTAAAGCAGTTGCAATGGCTTCCAGTTAACCAGCGCATTAACTATAAGATACATGTACTACTTCTGACCTATAAAGCGCTTAATGGCCAGGCTCCCAGTTACATTACTATACTATTGGAGCCCTATGCACCAACTAGGAATCTGAGATCTTCCTCTAAAAACTTACTAAAAATACCACCCGTCAAGCTAGTAAGTTATGGCCATTGGTGTTTCTCTTTTGCAGCATGCACCCAGTTTATGGAACTCTCTCCCCGACATTATCAGACAGAGTAGCTTGTTACCAAGTTTTAAGACCTATACGAAAACATACCCTTTTCAAAAAAATGTTATAACTTAGATTAGCATGTAACATAGTTTTTCTACCTGGAAATATAGCATTAATATCTTAAAATAGTTTTAATATAGTTCTTACCTGAAAATTATAAAAATCCATCCTACTGCTACATTCCGCAAGTGTACATTGGTACATTCCGCAAGTGTTAGCGAGCCCTTTTAGAAGTTGTCCGCTTCTTCCTGTCTGAAAGTATTCAGGCCGTCAAAAAGATGCTTGAGATTGGCAGATTCTGGACACACATTTTTAGCTTGATAAATTTCTTTGAAAAAAACCTTCCTCTTCTAATATTTGTTTAGGCTCATGGACTATTTTACCATCTTCTTTTGTTAATGAGGTTGTTTTTCTTCTTGGTTTTTTTTTTTTTTTCAAGGTTGTAGAAATATCTATTGTTGTTTTTACGGAACTCATACCATTGTGCTTTAAGTGTAAATCTGACAATCTTTGCTAGTTCTCTTTTGACTTGATCCATTTCAACTTTTGCTGCTTCTCTAATGTTTGATCTTATCTTTACCTATAATTGGTTGAGTTTCGTAAGCAAATCTTTTTCTTTATTTTTATTTTTGTTTAGCTTTATTATTAGGGAAAATTATTGTTAATACTCTAATTTCCATTTTGATCATTTCCGAAAATAAGCCTTCTGTGTCTAGTGGGGAATCCTGCTTGCTGTCGCTTGCTCTGAAGAATTTGATGTTATTTTTTCCGTTGAGGCATTCTCGTTTGATGACCTTGCATTTTAGCTGGTGTAGATCCGTCCTCTCCCCTCAAAAAGAGAGACTTCTGTGTAGCGATGTTGCTAATCAAGTGCCAGAATTATTTTGCATGAATAGCCTTTACGACTCCTACAGTTCATGGCATTTATGCATTTGCCATACTCTTTTGATTTTCGACTCTGGACCTTTCTTTGTTTCACACATGTTTCTGAAGGGCACTTTTTGCTGTGAGATTAGGAGGAATTTTGAATGGAGCTGTTTGACCCTGCTATAGTAAATTTTTTTAAAGAGGTCATAGGTCTGCATGATTTCTGCTGTTTTCTGCATGTCACTTCGTACTTATAGTTAGCTTAGGCTCAATTCTTAACTATTGCAAGATACACGTTTTAAGCTCTCTTAAGGGACAAAGTTTGAAATATTCCATAAACTTACAACTCGCTTACTTGACACCAGGCCCGGCTGTTTGAAAAGAACTGTTGGTATTAGTACAGTATATTGCTTCTTATCATGGATATCACATTCATCTTCATCCGGCTTTGTCAACGATTGCTGTAGCTTTACTTGAAGAAAGCTATTCGTTTGTCTAGACTAGACACCTTTTTCACTTTTTTCCATCAGTTTGATTGAACTTTTGTTTCTCAAGCTTGATGTTTTAGGTTTTATACATCCTTTGCTCACTCAGACCAACATGAATCAAATGCAGCTAGTTATGCGCAGGTCTGTTACCTGATTTGCTGTTGTATAGCCTTTGTTCAGGCAAGATCATGGTTTCGATCCTCTATGTGGATCTCATCAGTTGCCGGTATTTAATTTTCTGTACATCTGTAGTTGCTTGTGCAACTGGTACATATGTGAGAATGTGAGACGCAAAATCTTCTCTTGGTGTGTACTTTTGAGGCAGATAAAAAATGCCTGGTTTCTATAACCTGAGCGGCATTAGGAGAAAGTTATTGACTAGTAGTAATCAAAGATTAGGAGTGCGTTCTCAGCCTGTGATAATAGTTGTCTGTTGCTGAAATCATTATCTTTATGTGAACGGCTGAAGTTTTACAGACATGTAACTTACTGACAAAGTCCACTATGTTCTGTGGTTTTGATTTCCTTGTTATTGATTTTCCTTGCTAATGTGATTTCGATATGACCTTTGATGACACGTTGCCTGACGGCTCCAGTTTCGGTAAACTCACAATTTCATGCCATCAACACGTCTCATTCTCACTTTTACTGGTAATGTTTAGGCATAAAGGCTAATTTTTAAAAAGGATAGTTGTGTTCTAGTATTCTGAGCTGGAAGCACTAATATCAGCTAACATCTGTGACATTTGCTCTCGCGTTTCCGTTTATCCTTCTTTTGTCGTAAACAAACTCCCAGACAAACTCCGTGCGACTGGCAATAATTATTAGATCCCACGGTTAACATACAGAGCCAAGGCGATGCAAAGTCGTGTTCGTGAACAGAATAAAATACGGTCGTCCGCCCCATCTATGTAACAAAAGCACGTTATCTCGCATGCTGACCAAACAGGCCTTGCACGGTCCAGAATCAAAACTTCTAGAAATGAGCGATCGCGAACAAATCGTCTCGTATACACGTGCTTTGCGATGATGTGATTTGTTTTTGCCCGGCCAAAAAATCTCACGCCGTCTACATTAGGACTGCATTCTCTTTTTTGTCGAATGCAATCACAGTGAAAAACCTGATCAAAGAAAACCTCAAAACGTTGAAAACCACGAAAGAAGCCACAAAAAAAGAACAAGCATGACGTAGCAGATGGACACGAAAACGAGGCTCAAAACCCCTGAAAAACCTTACAGGGGCTGCCAATTTGCAGTCCAAAATTTCTCGCTTTCTGGCGCCTGCGAAACAAAATTAGGAGGCGTTCTCTCGTACCTCGAGAGCGCAATTAACCAATTAAAGGACGGGAAATGTGTTATGTAATGCAGATTAGTATGACAACCAATCAGCGTGCGTTACAAACATTCCTGGAACACTACTCGTAGTGAGGAACACGATTAATGCTGCTGCTACACAAACGTCTCTCTCCCCAATTTTTGTGAGGGGAGGGGTGGCTGGACAGGCTACTGCTCATCTATCTTGCCTTCACCTTTTTCAAATCTTTAACTTCTGCTTATATTGATTCAAGACTCTCCTTAAGCTCTTCCTTTTCCATTTTGAGCGATGCTACCTGCATCTTCAAGTTTTGTATTTTGGGTAACACAGATAGCAATTTTGTATGTCATTCAGGTTCATGTCAACTGCACATCACGCAGCCATGTTTGTGTTGCTTACCATCACTAATGGCTTTGCCGTCAGTCTGAGATCCTCATTCTCACGCTTTTTTCATTTAAGCTTTACGTCGTCTTTTAGACTGCTCATTTTGATTTGTCAGCCTCTTCATGGTTTATCATGTTATCTGTCTATGTAGTCATCTTAGTACGTCTATGTAGGTTTTTATCTAGAAGAAATTGGAGCTTCAGAGAACACGTCTGCCATCTTTCGTGTCCAGTCTCTATGTCTGAATGTTTATGTGTTGGTTTTTCCAATTTGAGTGTATCAGTCAAAACTTTTTCCTTTACTCGTGATCTCATGTTTATCATTATACGTAAAGAAGGCAAAGTCTGCATACGAGCCAAGAGACCTATCATGTTGGAGCTTATCCCAGTTTCCGTAGCGTGGGCTCGAACCCAGATTGCTTGTTCCAGAGACGAACGCACTTAAACTGTGACGCCTTTGCATATTCCATTAATGGGTTTCAACTGTATATACTCTCATTATCCATAATCCTGGGTTTTAAATAGGGACCATTTAAAACAAGAAGGTTTTCAACAAAAGCACTGCTTAAAGAGGCAGGTATGCATTGTGTTAACTTTTTTTAAGCAGGATGTGGTGCACATCCTGGCTTGTATATTGACAAAAGGTCCCCTTAAAATTGATCAGGCTGAACCCTTCAGATGATGGCTTGGGTTCCAAACTTGTAACTTTCATTTGGGGCCAGAGGGGCTCGTTGATCTGTTTTGCTGAGGTTTAAGTGTAGTTACAGTGTAACCAGATAACTACATGTATAGACTGAGATGTGGTTGGAATCTGGTAATTTGAACTTGATTTGTCACACTCCTCGCAACAAACTGAGTTCATTTCACATAACCCCGTCTATTTCAATCTCTGATCCATTGGGTAGCTAGCTGAAAGCTTAACATCATCGTGACATCATGGGACCCTTGTCATCCGGAATATGACTGAAATGCTACAAGTTGGTCTTTTCATCGTACTGTTGTCTTGTACACACTTTAATTAACCACATCGTTGAGTGTTCTCTTCTGGCCCATAGTCAAATATTTAACAATTATTCCATGAGCACGCGTTGGATATGAGTTGGCTATAACCAGTCTCATATCCAACAAGCGCAAATGGAATAATTGTTTTATTAAATTCTCAACCTTCGGTTTTTTTTATTAAAGCCAAAGAAACGACCGGAAAGTGATGTGACTTTCGGGCGCAAAACGAAATGATCTCATGATCACATAATAAGTGCACCGCCGTGTGAACAGTTGAATGAAAAATCAAAAGCAAAGCAAATTACAGCTAAAATGAATTTACAGTAATCCAAACATCATTAATCCATAATTTCTTGTATTTCTTGCGTGGATATCTCGCCAAATCTGCCTTTTTCATCCATTTTTTTTTGTCGACGAGAATTTTATGCTGAGCGACATTTGCCACATTGATTTCCATATATGGTCAAACACAGGTATAATGGCTAGTAGCCGAGATCTAGTGAACCAATCAGAAAGATAGAATTGCATTATCCGAGGTTGAGAATTTAATAAAAACAATTATATTTCCTACCATTACATGTATGTTGATTATGTCATTTTTATTGTTAATCTCAATTGTTTAACACTGACCTATAGTTATTTTGAACCCACAGCCCATTTTTTGAATTCTTTTCCCTCAGAGTTCTAAATTTTGTGGTCCAATAACTGTAATAATAATAACACATTAATGCAATTGATTTGCATGGCATTTTGTAGAGGATAGCATAGTTTTATGCTTACATTATTTATCTTTGTGTTTAGGTTATCGTCCAATAAACTCAAATCTGAGAACTTCTCTTGTTGGCCAATCAGTTAATGTGAATACGAACTTCAACATCACTTGCAGTGCACAGGCCAATCCACCTGCAAAGTATCGATTCTACAAAGACCAGAACAATTTTGTTAATGACACGACTGGTAGTCATGTCTCGGTCATTACAACTTCAGTGACTGAAAGAATAGAGCAGGTGAACTACAGCTGCACTCCGTTCAATGATTTTGGTGATGGACCTACAGAAGAGTTAACTCTGACAGTGTTATGTAAGTATATATATACCCTTTTAGCACTTAAAGTTTTTATTTGATTATCACAAATGTACATTCTAGTTGCCATTTAGCACAGTCTACTGACTACGTGAAAGAAGTCTTGGTAAAGACTGCTCTTAGCTAAGTGACACAAACATCAGTCAGACCTTGACCAAGTTGATACAGAGAATGTTTCATACAACCCTCATAAAGTCCTTGAAAATAACAACTCGTGTACCCGCTAGGGTCTACAACAGATAAAAAAATAATGACATGAATAAGAGAAACTGCAAGTCTTAAAGAGTTTATTTTGATGATATGGGAGTTGAGTGATTATTATGTGAATAACCTAACAGTACTGGTGTAAATAATCTTGCCATGAATGGGGTATTGGGTATTCTCTATTTTTGGTCCCCTTACCTAATTAAATTCAACATGTGATTCTCAAGGAAACAAGTCTTTGAATAACAATTTCATGTATTGTTCTCTAGGAGGTCTTGATAGTCCTTGAAAAATTGTAAATTTAGAAATTTGATGAATCGCACTTGGAAAGACTTTGCCAAGCTGCTGATTTCAAATTGATACAGTACCCTGAACTTCATCTCGCTTATATTATGGAAGAAAATAACTTCTCATAACTATTTGTTAATCAATACAAAGTGGCTATTGTAAGCCAAGCTGATTGTAGAAAACTTGAAATAGACCAATTTTCTTTCAATTCAATCTCTATTTCACTGTCAGTAGGCCATAGTCGTATTCTCGGTACTGGACTGGAACTAGCTTGCAATGGAGGCTCACACGGTGAATATCATTAAAATGAGATTTATGTCATTTGCATTTGAAAAGATTCCCCCGCATTAGCCTCAGTTGCACGCTAGGTCCAGGCGAATTCCACTTGTAACATGGCCTGTTTAGGGACAGTCCATTTTCCAAGTTAAGGACGTTCGCGGTAATTGTTTCTGCGCATCCTTACTGCGCACGCAAATTCACATGCCACGTCATGCATGAGCGCGCGCGCTAAGTCAGAAAATAAACAAATGATAGGGCAGATGGCCATTGCTAGAGCTTTGCCTGGATTTAACGATCTTGGACGTTCGGTGACCCCAATTTTTCTTTGGATAGATCATTTCCTCTACTGATTTTCTACGTTTAGGGAAAAAATGAAGAAAATCTATCGACTAGAAAATTGAATTTTTGGCAAAATGCATCATCGAATCCGTTTTTAATAGCTCTTTTTGCACCTGTGCGGCGGTTTCAAATGCCTCTTAAAGGGTTAAATTTTGTGAAAACGTTAGTAACATTTGAAATTATTTAGGCAACAGACCCACTTCTACAAAATATAACTAAGATTGTTTGCCTCCGTTGACTCACCTTCGATATTTTTAACTGTAAATCCCTGTAGGTAAAAGTCTGCATACGAGCCAAGTGACCCATCAGGCCGGAGCTTATCCCGGTTTCTGTAGCATGAAGCGACTAGGAATATTTCTACTCCCCCCTTGATGGGATGCTAGTCCATCGCAGGGTTACCCCCAGCATTAAATTCGCCGGCACCCATTTATACACCTGGGTGGAGAGAAGCACCGTGAGAGTAAAGTGTCTTGCCCCGGCCAGGGCTCGAACCCGGAGCGCTCGCTCCGGAGTCGAGCGCCCTAACCATGAGGCCACTGCGCCTCCACTCCCTGTAGACCGTGCTCAATTATATGGGGCAATTTTTCGAAATCAGGGTAGTTTTCCACACGCTTTATCTCTGAAACGAAGACAGTGACCCCCAATTTTTTTTGCATATCTGGCACAAGTAACTCATTATCTGCCTGCAGTAAAAGTTTAAAAAAATTATATCGACTGGAAAATTTTCGCGCGAACGTCCTTAGGTGGCTCATAGCCACTTCAATGTTTGTTTGGTAACGGGCAACTTATGAATCATTCATGAAAAATATCATGTATAAATTCATTGTGGTTAGCTATAACCCGCTAAATAATTAATGACTACTGCGGGTTAAAATGGTTCGCACAGCAAAGATCAAAGATTGAAGCTTTTGGCACTAGGATTTCTGGGATATTTTGGGTAACCAATGTGAGCTACACCACTGTTTTGGTCAATGGTTGCGTTTGGAAACCATTGATCAATTATAGCTCGTGTTTGGTACCCAAACCATCCCAGAAATGCCAGTGCCAAAAGCTGGCACTCTGCAGTCTCTCCAAAGTTTCTGGCAACAGTTTCCAGCAAATTTTCTGACAGCTATACTTTGAAGGATGAATACCACCACTGTTTCACAACCACAAGTGATGCTACAATAATGGTGTCACATTAAATACCCAATCATTGGTAAACAAGTGGCATTCACCCATCCTATACAACAGGTTACTATAGCAACAATACACAGTGTTAAAAGCATGAGCCAAGTGTCCCATCATGCCAGAGCTTATCCCGGTTTCTGTAGCATGAAGCAGCTAGGAGTATTTCTTCTCTCCCTATGGGATGCTTGTCCATAGCAGGGTTCCCCAGCATTACGTTTGCTGATACTGATTCATACACCTGGGTGGAGAGAGGCACTGTGAGAGTAAAGTGTCTTGCCCAAGAACCCAACACAATGTCTCCGGCCAGGGCTTGAACCCGGACCACTCAAACTGGAGATGAGCACATTAACCATGAGGCTATCATGCCTCCCAAACAACCTGATAAAACACCCTTAATTTTAGCTTCAAGCACTTATAACTCCAAAAGAGCTCGGTGACTCCCATTTTTTTATTATCGAATTGCGATAAGCATAATAAGATGAAACTTTTTGCAAAGATTCAAAAAAGTCTGTAGAGAGGGTTCAGTGCCACTTTAAATCTGAAGCTAAAATTAAGGATGTTTTCAGCAGGTCTTACTGCTGCTATGGTAACTTATTGTGCCACGAAATTGACAGGAACATGTCCACCTATGATAATGCAGTTGTTTGATACCATGATTGTGACATCAACCGAAGTAGTGTGGTTATAATGACCCATCAAAATCTACGTTTTGGACAGTGCTGGAAACTGTTTCGAGCCACCTTAAGAGTAAATATGAAGGTGTTCGAGAATCTTCAATAGGACTCTGGGTGAACTGAATAGCAAGGATACCCAGTTGAACGACAATGCTCTGTAGCACTAGCATTTGTTTAACGTACTACATGTACAGGTACTATGATCAAATTCTACTTAAGATTGAAAAAGGACGTTTACTGGATGCAAATATCCGCATTAGTTCTAGAGATAGTTAAGTTTGAAAAATGTGTAAAATATCCAAATGAGATGGCTGTTGACATCACAGGTTTTAGCGTGATATTTGTGATATTTGAAACGGTCATGATATTACAAGGGTGGTCAAAAAGATTTTTAGGAGTTTGTCACGGTTGCGTGACACAGCATAAATTTAACAGCACTCTTTTATTTGGTTTTGTGAGGACGTTTCGACCGTTCAGCAGTCATTTTCAAATTCTGTAGAAAAATGAATATGCATAATTGTAAAAATATGCATAGTTGTAAAGAATATAAAACTATAATTATAAGCTAAAAAAGAGGTCAAGATAATTAAAAGGCGTTGAAACCAAAGACCTGAACAAAAACTTTTGCGCGGAGCGAGTCAGATACCCGGCCACTTATTTGCACCTTATGGAATAAGAATAGCAATTATTGTTATATACCTTGTTCTTCAAAGCACACCAACACATGTAAATGAAGTGGCCGGGTATTCTGAAGTTGCTCCGGCACTTCTCGAGAATTCTAAAGTTCATTGCGATATCCTCTGGACTCCTTCCGTGTTGTTGTTTGAGGTGACATCCAATTGCTGATCCTTTATGTTCTTCGATATGCTGGTGCAAGTGTCGGCACGAATATCCGGCATACTCTGTATCACACAGATCACACTTAAACTTATAAACAGTGCAATGTTGATTCACCACGGGAGGCTTCCGTTTTTTCACCTTGAATTCATCTTTGATCTTACGGCTGGTTTTAACAGGATGGATCTCGGTATTTATCTTTCGGCTCAGATCACCAAGTTGCCTATGTACATAGTTCGCTGATTTTTGGTCCTTGAATGGCAAAACAACTCTGATGGGAACTTCCTGCTGGTCAGAGGACTGGTGCTGAACACACGTGTTCCGAGCTACAACCTTCGTCTCGATAAATTGTCGGATAGCGGTTTGTACGAGAGATTCTGGATACTGCAAACGGACAAAGGGTCTCCTTGAGACATTGGTATTTTTGATGGAAAAGCTGCCAATTTGCTAATTTAGCATTGTTTTTTGCAGTGAATGTTCGTATTTCACGTCAACATGACTTTGGAAGTGCAGCAGTAAACATGTATCGGTCGGTTTCTTGTAGACCTTTGTGTCCAGTTGGGATCCATTTTTATAATTTCCATTCTTAAAAAGGAATTTTGTTGTTGTCTTCCGCTTCCATTGTAAAACAGACGGATGGGTGGATTTCGTTCGATGCTGACAGGAAAGTGGAGGCAGCTGTAGTATCGGGCATTTTGCTGAGAGTGTCATCAGCGTAACGCTTGTAAAATGCAGGCATCTTGTTCTTGTTTAAGGTGTTTTGATCGTTACGACTGCAATGAGTTCTAACAAAAAACTGAAATGTGTTATGCACACATGCCTAGTACTTTACAGTTAAATAACTTTATTAAATTCTCAATCTCGGATAATGCAATTCTAGCTTTCTGATTGGTTCACTAGATCTCGGTTACCAACCATTATATCTGCATTTGACCTTATCTGGAAATGAATGCGGCAAATGTCGCTCAGCATAAAATTTTCAGCATTTCGTTTTGGTGCCCGGAAGTCACATCACTTTCCGGTCGTTTCTTAAGCCATGTTCACATTAGGCCTCGATTATGAGCGAATTATAGTCCAATTAAATATGAAATGGGTTCACATCAACTAATTACAGTCCCTGATTATAATTGGATTACAATTACCTCAAACAACCCCCCTGGGGTTGTTTGAAGTAATTACAGTGTGTGATTGACCAAAATGGCTGACACGTAATGGTTTGATGAAATCAAACTTTGATCGCTTTATGGCTAAAGACAGTTTGATCGACGGCTATCAACAGGAAGGCTAAAACAAAGGTAAGTGCTTGCTTCAACAAAAACTGTCTCATCCGTTGTTGCTTTTCTTCTTGCCTCCAAATCAAGTATTGCGGTGAATATCATGGCAGCTGTTCAATAGGGCGCCGTTTTGTTTTCAACTTTAGATTGCGAGGTTACCATGCCTAGTTCATTTGAATTTCGCAGTTGTGAACAGAACCATAATTGAGTGAAATCGGATGGAGTATGATAGATTGAATCGTAGTTCAGTTGAATATAATTAACATTTAGTGTGAACACGGCTTTAGACTTCAATAAAATTTAGCAAAACCGAAGGTTGAAAATTTAATAAAACAATTATTCTATTCGCGCCTGTTGATATGAGATTGGTTATAGCTGCTAACTCGGCCCCACGGGCCACGTTGGCTATTTACCATCTCATATCCAACGCGTGCTCATGGAATAATTGTTAAATAACCAACATAATAATATACATGCAAAAATTTCATCATGCTGATTGGCTGAGAGCACGTCGATTAATCCCAAACAGTGCAGAAATTTGAAATTGAGTGCAAGAAGTTGAAATTGATGTTTCGATGTTTCTGTCCTTATTACAAACATATTCGTTCCAGCATTTCACTAAAAAAACCGTTGAATCAGGGGATAGAAATTACTCACACAGAGCAAAACTGATCAGAATAGCGAGTCGCTAAGATTTAAAACGAGTACGCACCAAGCGATCTCCTGACCTCAGTGGAAAGTGAGAATGGAAAACCCTTCCAGCATCCAAAATATCCATGAATGGATAACAATGCCAGTAAAACAAGTCATTTGGTGAGCATATTGAGTTATATTGAGTGAATTCAAGTAGAAAACAACAGCCATTTCCGAGTTGCCATTTGCCTCTGTGTCAAAACGAGTCTTTGTGCGAAACCATTCATATGAAAGTGTGTTCCCCAACAGGTTCATATTTATGCAAATTAAACAATTTTCATATGAAGAGTTTTGCACGAAGTTTTGAAACAGGGGAACAAAGTAAGTCGCTGAGCTCCTTGCCGAGTTCACTCAAATGGCAACCAAAACTACGCTGGAAAGACGTTAGCGTACATAGCTTAAACTAAGTGGTCTCTTGCTTTCTTCCGTTCATGAAAAAGTGGCACAGAAGTTTGTCAAGCTCTGGAACACCATCTTTTCCGAATGTTCAGATTAGATTTGGTGTTCATTTCATTTTTTTGGAGAAAGTCACCTATTTTAGCAGCATTCAACGCGGCTGCTGTTTCAGAAGGGGTCGCTTCATTTGTTTCGCCTTTTAGAGTAAGTTATTTCTTATCGGCCGAAAATTTCTAGGTCCAAAAAAAATTTCCAAACAAGTCTAGGTCAAATTCAGGAAGCCATTCAAAATCGTCTTCAAATATTGCAGAAATGTCCTCCGTTTTGTTGTTCTTTTGGACTGGTCATCGCGCGGCGTCCTCGTCAACCAGTCTGTTGTTAGGAAGGTTTCTAGTGTACAAATAACTAGTAATACAATTGTTACTATATGCACTCGTTTCCCGTGTTATTTGGATGACATTCATTGCAGTTGGCCAACATTGTATTATATTCTGCTATAAAGATTTGTAAGTCAAGCTGGAACACCAAATTGACCTCACAAGGCAATACAAGTCATTTCAATTTCTCTTGCTAGTTGTAACACTGATCTTTCAATAAAACATTGTACGAACTTGCAAAAGGCCTTGTATTCAGCTTTGTCAAGTTTCAAAACTAAGATAGATCGGTTTTACAATCCTTAAATCATGGCTATTTGAGTTGATTAGTAAAAATGTTAGTGCTTAGTTGGCTAGTAGTATTCTTTTGCCATGTAATAAATTAATGACTGGAAAGCACCGTTCTGAGGGGAGACTGGAGGTTGCTACCTTACTTATTTGGTCGGGGTCTGCAGGGGTGTAAGTTATAAGCGGCCACTGAAGGTGTAATAGGTGGCTGCGACCACTAAAAGGGCATCCCCCCCAGAAAAATTGAAATCTAGAAGCTCGGAAATGCGATTTCCAGCGTTATGGGCATCAAAAAGCGTGCTGTTGATGGGCATTTTCATTGACCACAAAACAGGACTTTTTTTTATGTAGCATTTAAAAATTTCGGTGGTTGTCGTTGTTGTTATATTTGCTTTTTTTTATTAATGTCATTTTTATCCAAACAGACGGCGGTAAGAGGTCCTACAGGCGGCAGTAGACCGCCGGTAACCGGCTTTTATTCAAACCCCTGGGTCTGTGATATCTGTGTAGCTGATTCAGTAAAAGATTACTCTAAAACTGGGAAAATATTAGATGCTGGCGTGTTAAATAATGGTGTTTTTTGGTTCTAAGGTTTTTTTTTGTCAATTCTTTCGATGCTTTCGATCTTCAAACAACAACCAGCATCCTTGTGCTGTCTTCGCCTGCGTTTTATTTTTTGGAGTCGGAGTCAGAGAGTTATTATCTTTATTGACTACAATTCTGTAAAGATTGTTTAGTGAACCAACTTTTGCGAAATGAACAGGCAAGAGGAGCAACAGAAGAATCTGAGTCGTGTTTTTACTATGGACGCCTTCATCAACGTTTAGCATAATGGCCCTTTATGTCGTCTTTTTATGGTTTTGAAATATCATGTCGCTCTGTTGACTTTGGCTCGTGTTTTGGGCATGATCTTAAGGTATGGTTGTGTTTTCCTTTTTTTAATCATGACCCCTGTTCCTCGACACATTCGTTTATCTATTGTTAGTTTAACTTAATGTAACCTTTTCATTTTCAACTACAAATATGCTATAAGATAAAGTGCTCTACAAAAACTAACACGACTTACAGCTTGTTAATGAACTTGCAACATACTACTTACATCACATCAATACTTTTTTCGTGTATTTAAGCTGAATTAAGGCAACAGTTTGTGCTTGTTGCATTGGTTTTTTTTGCCTTGCACTGAGATGCTAATGATCCCTTTGGCTTAACGGGACCGTCATTGCTTTTACATTAATCACATGCACAATTAATGTCTGTCCCACACATTTTTTAATGATATGTTTCTGTTTACATTAGTCTCTTTTCAAACATTTTGTACTTTTAAAAACATGTTTTGTCGAATGGAATGTGATTTTTTTCTGCTATCTACTTGTAGATGCACCAAGCAGCACAAACCTGATAACTGTTCCAAATAACACCACTTTGCTACGTGACAGTAACTTCTCATTAGACTGCAGTACAGATGCCAACCCTGATGCTCATGTTTATCATTTCTACTTAAATGACAGTCTCATTGGTAACAGCAATTCAGGTGTGTTTAACACAACTGTAATGACAGATGGAGTGTACACTTGTGTTCCTGTAAATACAGTTGGCACTGGAGAAAACGCTACTGTCAGCATCACTGTCGTCGGTGAGTTACATTAAACCTGTTTTGAGTTTTTATTTTTATTTGCATGACTTAAATGATTAGTATGGGTAATCGCACTAGGCCGAGTAAAATAAAAGATAAATGTCACGCATGTTTTCTGAAGTTGCAGAAATTGCGCAAGTCTAGCAGCGATCTGTGCGATTTGTAAAACTTCTGCAACTTCTGAAGACAAGTGATATTAGTCACTAATATCAACATAATGAAGACATGATTGATCATCGCAGTTATACACACAACTTAACCAGTTGTGAAATTAAAGCCTGCAAAAAAAATAAGGCCTGAACGGGTTTTTGAACCCATGACCTCTGCGATACCGGTGCAGTGCTCTACCAACTGAGCTATCAAGCCGACTGGGAGCTGGTCACATTGTGAGTTCGCAATATACCCGTAGAAGGTGAAGAATGCAAATGAATATATGAAAAATCGTATAATTTATTTGAACTGCGGACAAAGATATCAATACATGATTGATCATCGCAGTTATACACAAAACTTAAGCAGTTCTGAAATTAAAGCCTGAAAAAAATTCAGGCCTGAGCGGGATTCAAACCCATGGCCTCTGCAATAACCCCCCTTTCCCGGCCCATGAGAATTCAGTATTTTTGCCTTTTATGTTGAAATCCATGTCATGCTTTTTTGAGTTTACGCTTTTCAATTTATTTTTAATTATAGACCCTCCATCAATAACAATCAAAAACATCAGTGAGACGGTGGAGGAAGGTGACAACATCACATTGACTTGTTATGTAACCGGGAAACCGCCGCCTATCACAGCATGGACTAAGCTTGGCAGTTCTGAGGTGCTCTCGAGTACATCATCACTCACCATTGTGAATGTAAGAAAACCTGGGACACCTGATAACATGATCCAGTATCAATGTACAGCCAGTAATGGAGTGGGGACACCTGCTACAGCTACAGTCAATGTCATTGTTCACTGTAAGTGAATATTGTCTTGATTAATCATTTCATCGTTACAATATGACTAGCTCTAAGGTAAAAACTGGTTTGCACAGAGTACCGAGCACTATACTACATGTATATCATTAAACTGTACTGATTTTCTTGACTTATGTTTAAAATCACAGATAGCCAGCTAATGAACCGCACAATTGCCTCAAAGCTATGTTCGATTTTCTTTTTTTTTATTCATTTTAAACTTGGAAAATGGAGAAGACTTAAAACTCCTATTGAATATAAGCTTATCTTACGACGGAGGCAGCGTGGCCAAGTGGTCAGCGTGTCAGACTCGCAATCCAGTGGTCCCAGGTTCGAGTCCCGCTCTGGCCACTAGCTAGATTTGTTTCACGGAACACCCGAGTTCAAATCCTCGGCCACACTTGTAAATAGCCAACTGGTCTGCCTCCGGCCAGTTGGGATTCTTAACAATGTTATGTTTAATTTGAATTATTTGTTTCAGCTGTTTGAGTGGCATGCCTGTAAACTAGCTTGGTGTAGCTAAGTGCATGTCCACTATAAACAAACACTTGACATTTTATTTTTTGACATCTTACCGAAGCAACTTGGCTGATTTTTTTAGAAAACGGTACGGAATTTTCTACCACAAAGAGTTACTTGTCGCAATTTGGCAGAAACTTCCAGCAAAAGTGGTGAAAACTTTACTGGACTATCTTTTCAATAGATCAACAAGTCAATTTTTCACTTATTTTTCCTCCTTTCTCTAGCCCTTGCTTGATCTGCTTCACGACATTATTAGGTATTATTTCGTCTCCTTTCTCTAGCCCTGGCTTGATCTACTTCACGGCATTGTTCAGTAGTGTTTCGCCTCCTTTCTCTAGCCCTCCCTTTCCCTTTTTCGTGTTCTTTTTGACTACTTCTTTGCCTGTTAATTCTTGCATGCTCTCGGCCTTTCTCTTTTACGTTCTGCTTCAGTCTTGAAATTGTAATATAAACTCCGTTATTGTTTGTTGACATAACAACAGCAATGGTTTTCTTTTCTTGGATCCTGGCAAGAAAAGATGGTATTCTCAAGCTCCCCCGGTCGAGTTATTTTGAGACTCCCCTCCCCTTCCCCCAGAGTCTGTACGGACAGACGCTCGGTCGCTCGTACGGTGACTTAATACCCAACATTTTTTGGCGTGATGGTTGTAGCAAAATACCTTGCCCACTGGGGCTGATCCACTTCACTTACTGGAAGCCCTTCAGTTTATTCATTTCTTAAGAAGCGACAAGAAGCCTGGGGCAGATCGCATTTTGCAGTGGCTTGTGGGACCGTCACAGGGGACAAAACAAAATATATCCTTTCCAAGTTATCCTTCTCCCAGTAACTGTACCCCAAGGCACTGAGAGAAGAGACTCGCCCCAGATTTCTTCTCATTCCTAAAGTGACTAATTAGAGACATTCAATGCATTAATGTAAACCACGTGCGCATGTATTTCCCATCCACATTTTAATGATATGTTTCTATTTGTACAAAGATGCTGTTAAAAAGATGTTTTGTCGAATGGAATGTGATTTTTTTCCGTTATCTACTTGTAGATGCACCAAGCAGCACAAACCTGATAACTGTTCCAAATAACACCACTTTGCTACGTGACAGTAACATCTCATTAGACTGCAGTACAGATGCCAACCCTGATGCTCATGTTTATCATTTCTACTTAAATGACAGTCTTATTGGTAACAGCAATTCAGGTGTGTTTAACACAACTGTGATGACAGATGGAGTGTACACTTGTGTTCCTGTAAATACAGTTGGCACTGGAGAAAACGCTACTGTCAGCATCACTGTCGTCGGTGAGTTACATTAAACCTGTTTTGAGTTTTTATTTTTATGTGCATGACTTAAATGATTAGTATGGTTGGTAATCGCACTAGGCCGAGTAAAATAAAAGATAAATGTCACGCATGCTTTCTGAAGTTGCAGAAATTGCGCAAGTCGAGCAGTGATCCGTGCGATTTGTAAAACTTCTGCAACTTCTGAAGACAAGTGATATTAGTCACTAATATCAACATAATGAAGACATGATTGAGCATCGCAGTTATACACACAACTTAACCAGTTGTGAAATTAAAGCCTGCAAAAAAAATAAGGCCTGAACGGGTTTTTGAACCCATGACCTCTGCGATACCGGTGCAGTGCTCTACCAACTGAGCTATCAAGCCGACTGGGAGCTGGTCACATTTTGAGTTCGTAATATACCCGTAGAAGGTGAAGAATGCAAATGAATATATGAAAGATCGTATAAATTAATTTGAACTGCGGAGAAAGATATCAATACATGATTGATCATCCCAGTTATACACACAAGTTAAGCAGTTCTGAAATTAAAGCCTGAAAAAAATTCAGGCCTGAGCGGGATTCAAACCCATGGCCTCTGCAATAGCGGTGACGTGTTCTACCAATTAGGCAATCAAGCTGACTGGGAGCTAGTGGGCAAAATGTCGTTTGTAAGAAAGCTGTTGTGTATATTTTGTAGGAGACCATTTCCGTGTTCGACAAGCATCAATGAATTGTAAGGCACACAAATCTTCGAAACGAAAATTGTTTTTACATAGCAACGCGACTGGATTTCTTGGCCAAAAATGACAAAAAAAGGAACCTTTTTGGGCCAAGTTTAAGCCTGTTTTTATAAGGTACTCGGAGTCAGATTCCTAAGTGAAGATCCTCTTGTTTGAGCCATGCTTAGCGCTGGTGAGTCTTGGTGAGCTTTTCTCAGCTCACTACTGCAGCAACAGAAGCTTTGTTTTCAATAAACTGTGGATGACTGTGATGGTTACAGCTGATTCAAACACTCACTGGATGCGACACTTTTGTCAGTTGTTCTTGAAATTATCTGTTCCCATTCGTCTTCTTCATTGTAGCCGTGGAGTCCTTGCACTGATGTTTGGTCTGTGATTTTCTTCAGTTCACGGGACATTTGTTCGCCATAGTCATCTTAGCGCGTTGGTTGGTATCCACTTCGGAGTAGGCGTCTTTAAGGAGTGAGTTCTCCTTCATTTTCTTCACTTTAGTCAGTGTTGATGGTAGTTTTGCCCATTGGAGGTTTCCTCTACCAGATTGGCAGATGATCGATCACGGGACGGCAGAACAGGCTTTTCTTTTCTTCTTCACCACTTCAAAAACGTTTTTTCCTTGTTTTGCGTTTTTTAGTGTTTCCATTTTGGCTCATTTCCCTTGGTTCATTAATAAATTCACCGTCAATTTCTTTGCTACGAGACGCCATTGCTGCAAAACAATAGCGAAGCAGTTTTTTTTTTCACCGTTCCCTAGCAACCTTAGAGCCAGTCATTTTGCGGCAATTTTGCCCTCTAGAGAAGAGAAAATTTCGAAAAATGTCCCCTTTCCCGTCCCATGAGAATTCAGTATTTTTGCCTTTTATGTTGAAATCCATGTCATGCTTTTTTGAGTTTACGCTTTTCAATTTATTTTTAATTATAGACCCTCCATCAATAACAATCAAAAACATCAGTGAGACAGTGGAGGAAGGTGACAACATCACATTGACTTGTTATGTAACCGGGAAACCGCCGCCTATCACAGCATGGACTAAGCTTGGCAGTTCTGAGGTGCTCTCGAGTACATCATCACTCACCATTGTGAATGTAAGCAGACCTGGGACACCTGATAACATGATCCAGTATCAGTGTACAGCCAGTAATGGAGTGGGGACACCTGCTACAGCTACAGTCAATGTCATTGTTCACTGTAAGTGAATGTTGTCTTGATTAATCATTTCATCGTTACAATATGACTAGCTCTAAGGTAAAAACTGGTTTGCACAGAGTACCGAGCACTATACTACATGTATATCATTAAACTGTACTGATTTTCTTGACTTATGTTTAAAATCACAGAAAGCCAGCTAATGAACCGCACAATTGCCTCAAAGTTATGTCCGATTTTCTTTTTTTTTATTCATTTTAAACTTGGAAAATGGAGAAGACTTAAAACTCCTATTGAATATAAGCTTATCTCACCGAAGCAACTTGGCTGATTTTTTTAGAAAACGGTACAAAATTTTCTACCACAAAGAGTTACTTGTCGCAATTTGGCAGAAACTTCCAGCAAAAGTGGTGAAAACTTAACTGGACTATCTTTTCGATAGATCAACAAGTCAATTTTTCACTTATTTTTCCTCCTTTCTCTAGCCCTTGCTCGATCTGCTTCACGACATTATTAGGTAATTTCGTCTCCTTTCTCTAGCCCTGGGGTGTATGGGGTGTCTGCTGGTGGTAGTACCTTTGCAGGGAGGTGGTCGCACCCTTCATAGGGTGGCTGAACTGCACTGGTCCACTTGCAACACCCAGCTCTGATGTATGGCTCCTAGAAGTTGCAGGCATTGCAACGGCCACACCCCGGGCAACGGTGTCGACCAACCGGCTGAACTACATCAGGGTAACCAGCTCAGGAAGTGGGCTAGTGATCGCAAAGGGCAGATGGGGTTCTTAAGCTATGAGAAGCAGCTCATCTAGGAGATGGAAAACTCCAAACCAAAACCCAGGGGGTAGTACCTGTTAGCCCAAAAGGCAGCTACCTAGGGAAAGGAAAATCGCGATACCACACCAATCACCTCCATTGGAGTTAGTCGTAGGGCTAATCACCCTACACCGTAAAAAAAAAACCCTTGATTACGGAAACCACAGACTTGTTGAGGACAACCTACACTGGATCAAGCACGACGACATGCCAAACTCCGGTAGATAGCTTTATTACATGGGACGATGGCAGAATGATGGACACGGGCCAAACCCGCCAGGAAGCTCGTGGCCTGAGAGGGTCGTTGGCTAATCCCAAAATCATGCATAGGATTGGATGTTGGAATGTGCGGACGATGTATAGTATTGGCAAAACAGCTCAAGTTACATCAGAGATGCAACGCTATAGGATCAGTATACTGGGAGTTAGTGAATGCAGATGGTCTGGATTTGGCAGGCTTAGAACTCAAACTGGAGAGATTATCCTGTACTCAGGTAGAGATGATGATGTTCACCAAAGTGGAGTAGCAATCGTGATGACCAGGTATGCCAGCAGGTGCCTGGAAAGTTGGTCACCTGTCAGTGACCGCATAATAACAGCCAGATTCCACTCTAAATACATAAAGACAACCATAGTTCAAGTGTATGCTCCAACCAACGAAGCAGAAGACGAGGCAAAAGAAACCTTCTACAATCAGCTACAAAAGGTATTGGATGCAGTTCCTAGGCATGACATGCTCTTGGTAATGGGGGACTGGAACGCCAAAGTGGGAGTGGGACAGGAGGGTGAGAGCGGCATCGTTGGGAAACATGGTCTAATCTGTGAGAGAAACGATAACGGTGACTGTTTTGTGTCCTTCTGTGCATGGAACAACCTCGCTATAACATCAACCATGTTTCCTCACAAGGATGTGCACAAGTACACATGGACCTCCCCAGATGGTCAGTACCGGAATCAGATTGACCACGTGGCAATCAGGTCCCAGTTTAAGAGGTCAGTGCAAGACACGAGAGCACATAGGGGAGCTGATGTGGGAAGCGACCACAATCTTGTCATAACTAAGGCCCAACTCAGGCTAAACAACACAGGCAAGAAACAGGAAGGGGCCACCAGGTTTGAGGAGAGCAAGTTGAGAGAGCCCGCGATTAGACAACAGTTCCAGATTGAGCTGAGGAATAGGTTCAGAATCCTCCAGACGTTAGACCAAAACGATATGGGTGCAGATGACCAACAGAATAGTGAACAGCCTGACCAAGCCAAGAGCATAGACAACATGTGGCAGAAGATCAAAACTACCTACACTGAAACAGCACTGAAAGTATTGGGGCGCATGAAGAAGAAGTGTAAGAGCTGGATTAGCACAGAAAGCTGGAAAAAGATCGAGGAGAGAAGGAAACTGAAAAAGAAGATAGGAGATTCACGATCGGAGAGGTTGAAGAACAAAGCACGAGTTGACTACAGAGAAAAGGACAAGGAGGTGAAGAGGAGTCTCAGGAAGGATAAAAGAGACTGGATAAATGGTGTCGCACAAGAAGCAGAGGACGCTGCAAGTCAGGGCCAAATGAAAGGAGTATATGAAGCAGCTAGGAGGTTATGTAACGAAGGACCAAGAAAGACAGGAATGGTAAAGAACAAGGAAGGAAAGTTATTGACTAAAGAAGGTGAAGTTAAAGCGAGATGGCAAGAACACTTTAAAGAAGTCCTGAACAGGCCAGTTCCTGAAGTCGCTACTGAGGTGGAGGAGACAGATGTTGTGAATAATGGAATTGACATAGGAGAGATAACAAGGGGGGAGATCAAGAGCGCATTGGGGGACATAAAAAGTGGAAAGGCACCAGGTATTGACAGTATCACGGCAGACCTTCTAAGGGTTGATACTGACACCACAATCCAGGTCCTGCATGAGTTATTTAACAAAATATGGGAGGAAGAAAGTGTTCCAGAGGATTGGCTCAGAGGACTTATCATCAAGCTCCCCAAGAAAGGAGATCTGACGAGTTGTGAGAACTGGAGGGGTATAACCCTCATGTCTGTTGTAGCCAAGGTGTTGGGAAGAGTCCTGATTAAGAGAATTGTTGCTGGAACAGATGCTGAGTTAAGAGGAGAACAAGCTGGCTTTAGAAAGGGAAGGAATACGACTGAACAGATCTTTGTATTAAGGAATATAATTGAGCAGGTAGCTGAATGGAACTCCAGCCTCTACCTTTGTTTTGTGGACTACGAGAAGGCCTTCGACAGCATACACAGAGAAACTCTCTGGAGGATCATGAGGTGCTATGGAATACCGACAAAGATTGTGCGAATGGTGCAAGTCATGTACACTAACTGCAGATGTGCTGTGGTGGATGGTGATGGAAGAACAGATTGGTTCGAGGTAAAGTCGGGTGTTAAGCAAGGATGCAACATGTCAGGGTTCCTGTTCCTCTTGGTGATCGATTGGGTGATGAGGAGGTCAGTCGAAGGTGCAAGGACAGGTATTAGGTGGAAGATGACAACCATGCTAGAAGACTTAGATTTTGCAGACGACTTGGCTCTTATCTCAAGTACATTCGGGCAGATTCAGAGGAAGATTGATTGCCTGAACAGAAGTGGGAAGGGAACAGGCTTGAAAATTAGCACCAAGAAAACCAAAGTGATGAGGATCAATGTAAACAACAACAACGCAGTTGTAATAGATGGGCAGGAAGTAGAGGACGTGGACAGCTTTGACTATCTAGGAGCAAGAATAACCAAGCATGGAGGGGCCGAGGATGACATCAAGAACCGCCTAGGGAAAGCTACAGGGGCATTTAACAAACTAGCCAAGATCTGGAGGAGTGGAGAACTGAGCAAAAACACCAAGATCAGGATCTTTAAGTCCAATGTCATAGCAGTGCTACTTTATGGATGTGAAACCTGGAGAATGACAAAGAGGGATGAAGCAAAACTGGACACATTTCTACACAAGTGTCTACGGAGGTTGCTTAAGATATACTGGCCGATGAAGGTGTCAAATGAGGAAGTCAGGCGACGAGCTAGAACTTGTACCATCAGCGAACAGATCAGGAGACGGAGGTGGCGCTGGATAGGGCATGTGTTGCGCATGAACAACCAACAGAATCCACGCATTGCTTTGACCTGGGCACCAGAAGGGAAGAGGACCAGAGGACGGCCAAAGGTAACATGGAGAAGAACAGTAGAATGAGAAAGGCAGAAGATGGGTTTCACCACCTGGAGCGAAGCTGCTACTGCTGCAAGAGACAGAGCGGGTTGGAGGAGACAAGTCAACGGCCCTATTCTCCCAGAGGAGATATAGGAAACAAAGATCTCTAGCCCTGGCTAGATCTACTTCACGGAATTGTTCAGTAGTGTTTCGCCTCCTTTCTCTAGCCCTCCCTTTCCCTTTTTCGTGTTCTTTTTGACTACTTCTTTGCCTGTTAATTCTTGCATGCTCTCGGCCGTTCTCTTTCACGTTCTGCTTCAGTCGTGAAATTGTAATATAAACTCCGTTATCGTTTGTTGACATAACAACAGCAATGATTTTCTTTTCTTGGATCCTGGCAAGAAAAGATGGTACTCTCAAGCTCCCCCGGTCGAGTTATTTTGAGATCCCCCCCCCCCCTTCCCCCAGAATCTGTACGGAAAGACGCTCGGTCGCTCGTACGGTGACTTAAGAGTGTGTCCATGAGGAGGTGATACAGCTCAAATCACCGATTTTGCTCAAACTTGGCCTAAATGTTGGGTTTGGTGAGTAAATGATTATGGCAAAAACTTAGGTTAAAATATTATATTCCCTTCAAGTTAGGGGGACTACCTCCAAAAATGGCCCTTTGTCACTAATTTATGCATATTTAATTAGCTGTCTTTGATTTAGCATTTCTATAACAAGAAAGGCCGTGTGAAAATGAAATAAACTGGATCATGTTCTACTATTATTAGTCTCAAAGCACAGATATTCATTTGAACCCGACAACTTGATTTCACTCTGCGGCTCCATCTTAAGTAAGGTGCATATTTTGTAGTGTTGTGAATAGCCTTAAATTAATGGCCAATATCTGCACTGGGCAACAGCAAATATGCATTATTCTAACATGGATAGTGAGAGCAATCACTAAAGTTCTCAAAAAAGCCTTAAAATGTTTGGGGACCTCAACATTTTTTATGTGCTGGCATACTGTTTAAATAGGACTTCACGAATTTTGGCCACTTTATGAGCATTCACTAAAACACAAAAAACATTTTTCAGTCTTAACCTAATACGAAACTAGCAAGAAATATCTACCTTAGTATTTTCCTATCAATATGCAGTATAAATTCGGTGAAAAAGAGCACTTGAGACTGAAGTACATTTGTGACATTCTCTCGATATCGAAAAAATGCGGAAGAAGAAGATTCAACGCATAAGTTCCCTCAACTTGGGTTTCAGGCGTAAAATAAAATTGAAACAAGAAACACCTACTACATACAGCGATTACACATGTCACTTGGATGCGATTTTGCGCTCTCTTTGATTCTTGGATTGGAGAAATGTCCATGCAGTTTTGTGCCATCTGTTCCGTTGCTTCGACCCGAAGTTTAAAGAGAATATCCATTGCCATCCCGCCTTCATCAGAGATATCAACAGCTGTCGAAAAGGCTACTCAAAAGGCCGTTTGAAATCCAGGGAGAGTGATCACTTTAACATACAGTTTGCTTTTTAAATCCCATCACAAAACACTCCGCCAGGTCCACTTAGACATTGAAAACTCAGCGGTTACGCCTTGTAATCCGATAACTACGTCATGTATGGTTTCACGAATTGTACCACTTAATATCGACAAAGATGGCGGAATGTTTTATGGTGTGTTTTGTAAGAAATTTGTATCCTATAACACTCACAGCAGTGATAGCTCTTCCTGGATTTTTAACGGCCTTGTGAGTAGCTGTTTCGACAAATGTTGATATCTTTGATGACGAAAGCGGGATGGCAAAGGACATTCTCTTTAAACCTCGGGTCGAAGCAACCGTCGCCGAAACAGATGCAACAAAACTGGACAATTCGCGGTCCAAGAATCAGCGAGAGTCACAAAAATTGCATCCAAGTGACATGTATGTAGTAGGTATTTCATGTTTCCATTGTACTTTACGCCTGAAAACCTAAGTGTAAGGAGCTTCTACGTTGAATCTTCTTCTGCCGCGTTTTATCGATAACCGTGAGAAGTAGCTCTGAAAATATTTGACAGAAATGTCTCAAGTGCTTCTTCTCGCCGAACTTATACTGGATATTGATAGGAAAATACTTAGGTAGATATTTCTTGATTTCAAGTTAGGTTAACACAAAAAATAGCTTCCGTGTTCTAGTGAATGTCCATTAAATGGCCAAAAATCGTGAAATCCTATGTAAAGAGTATGCCAGCACAGAAAAAATGTTGAGGTCCCCAAACATTTTATGGCTCTTTTGAGAACTTTAGTGATTGCTCTCACTATCCATGTTAGAATAATGCGTATTTGCTGTTGCCCAGTGCAGATATTTGCCATTACTTAAAGGCTATTCACAACACTACAAAATATGTACCTTACTTAAGATAGAGCCACAGAGAGAAATCGAATTGTCTGGTTCAAATGAATATCTGTGCTTTGAGACTAATAATAGTAGAACATGATCCAGTGGATTTCATTTTCACATGGCCTTTTTTGTTGTAGAAGTGCTAAATCAAAGACAACTAATTAAATATGCATAAATTAGTGGCAAAGGGCCATTATTGGAGGGGTCCCCCTAACTTGAAGGGAATAAAATATTTTAACCTAAGTTATTGGCA
This sequence comes from Micromussa lordhowensis, assembly GCA_964020085.1. Taxonomy (NCBI): domain Eukaryota; kingdom Metazoa; phylum Cnidaria; class Anthozoa; order Scleractinia; family Lobophylliidae; genus Micromussa; species Micromussa lordhowensis. Next base: position 16,769,814 of record OZ026599.1, on the reverse strand, counting down.
TAATCATTTGCTTACCAAACCCAACATTCATGCCAAGTTTGAGCAAAATTGGTGATTTGAGCTGTATCACCTCCTGCCTGGTTCTGCCTGGTTCTGCCTGGTTTTCTCATGGACACACTCTTAATACCCAACATTTTTTGGCGTGATGCTTGTAGCAAAACACCTTGCCCACTGGGGTTGATCCACTTCGCTTACTGGAAGCCCTTTAGTTTATTCATTTCTTAAGAAGCGACAAGAAGCCTGGGGCAGGTCGCATTTCGCAGTGGCTTGTGGGACCGTCACAGGGGACAAAACAAGATATATCCTTTCCAAGTTATCCTTCTCCCAGTAACTGTACCCCAAGGCACTGAGAGAAGAGACTCGCCCCAGATTTCTTCTCGTTCCTAAAGTGACTAATTAGAGACATTCAATGCATTAATGTAAACCATGTGCGCATGTATTTCCCATCCACATGTTAATGATATGTTTCTATTTGCACAAAAGATGCTGTTAAAAAGATGTTTTGTCGAATGGAATGTGATTTTTTTTCCGTTATCTACTTGTAGATGCACCAAGCAGCACAAACCTGATAACTGTTCCAAATAACACCACTTTGCTACGTGACAGTAACATCTCATTAGACTGCAGTACAGATGCCAATCCTGATGCTCATGTTTATCATTTCTACTTAAGTGACAGTCTCATTGGTAACAGCAATTCCGGTGTGTTTAACACAACTGTGATGACAGATGGAGTGTACACCTGTGTTCCTGTAAATACAGTTGGCACTGGAGAAAACGCTACTGTCAGCATCACTGTCGTTGGTGAGTTACATTGGTCTAGTTTTGTATTTTTCCGTGCATGAGTTAAACGATTATACATGAATCATCGTTCTAACCATGCCACATGGTAGAGTAGACACTACTTTCCCGCTCAAATGTTTATCAGTTAATTTTCATTAATGTTGTAGCAGTGAGTTTCCTATTGTTCAAGATTAATTGTCCATCGGGATAGAACTTTGTTGTTTATTAGAAATATTATTTAAATGCAACAGAGTTATTGCCAATTTCTTTCTAGACTGCTTGGCCAACATCAACCTTCAAACAGAGTGGTCTAACGTGAAAATATTTAAAGTCTTTAAAGTCTTGAAGCAAGGGTTGTACAAAGTGTCTGTAGAGGTGAAAATCTGTGCAGGCAAATTTTTTTCATTCTCTTAAGAAAAATGCTGGCGTAGGCAGTTTTGGTCGAGATTTAAGGCTAGCTACCTCTGAAGTATACGTTACTAGCCCCTGTTTTTATTTTTTTTAATTTCAATAACCCTTGCCGAGATCTTCTTTTTCCATATTGACTATAATAGTCCTAATTTGGGCTAAACACCTTTGTATTTGGTAGGCACCGTCCTTAACAAAATTTGCATTACATCCTGGGTCCAGTTGCAAAAGATTCCAATTATATTTTTGTTAGTTTATTCTTTTTAATTTACTTTAAATTATAGACCCTCCATCAATAACACACCACAAAATAAGAGAGACTGTGAAGGAAGGTGACAACATCACATTGACTTGTAGTGCCTCTGGAAAACCTGACCCTGTCATAACATGGACTATGTTTGGTAGTTCTGAAGTGCTCTCTAATACATCATCACTCTATAGTGAATGTAAGCAGACCTGGGACACCTGATAACATGATCCAGTATCAGTGTACAGCCAGTAATGGAGTGGGGACACCTGCTACAGCTACCATCAATGTCACTGTTCACTGTAAGTGAATATTGTCTTGATTAATCATTTCATTGTTACAATATGACTAACCCTAAGTCAAAAATTGTTTTGACAAAGTACTGAGCACTAAAATATATCATTAAACTGTACTGATTTTCTTGACTTTTGGTTAGTTAAAATCACAGAAAGCCAACTAATGAACCGCACAATTGCCTCAAAGCTATGTCCGATTTTCTTTTTTATTCATTTTAAACTTGAAAATAGTATTTTCCAAGTTGTAGTTGTAGAGTGAATTGCGCTGCTTTGGTCCTTCGCTCCTTTGTACTTGGCTTCCTGTTAGACTTTTCGATTCCGCTGACCAATGCATAAGGCTTTCACAATTGCTTGTGTATTGAAGTCGTACCAAAGTCAAGTTATTTGAGAGGCAGAAGGTGAAACGATTTCCTCAGCAAATAGTTTGCCTCTTATTGGCAATATTTGTCATTTGTCATTCTTTGCATATTTGAGGCAAGTACTCAATATCTGAGCGTAGAAATAATCCAAATGAGACGATTTTCGCATGAACGGCTCTGAAGAATAATCGAGGAGAATTTGAATGCTGTGTTTTTCTGTAATTTCGGTACTGTATATAATTATATATGGACATGGCGAAATGATTTAGCGTAAAAATATTCACGCTTGTTTAATTTTTAACACATTTGTAAACCCTGTAATCAATGTATTAACAGTACTCTTGTATTACATGTAAAAGGCACATTTTAGCACAAAGAGCTGCACTTCTTGTTGCATTGGGTTTTATTGGCATGCACTGAGGTCCAAATATATAGTTTGGGAAAGCCTGAAAGCGGAGCTGCCATAAAATACTTATCATTTACTTGATACAATAACCTTTAAAGAAATTTGCCAATAAGCCTTTCATCAAACGAAATGAATTGAACAACAACAAACAAGACAAAACCACAAATCTACATAAACACACATGCACATCACTAAATCTGAGTATCAAACAGCAAATCCCGTGCCAATGAAGGATGACAGAATGAAAGATATGTTAAAGAAAATTCGTTTGAATTGAATACCATTGAAAGTAAAGCCAAGATTTGCATTTAGAAACTGGAAAACTTCCAAAGTTTCGAAGACTTGGGGTATTACATTTAAAATTAATAATTATTGAAACTAAAGCATAATTTGATTATTGTTTTTTGCCTATAGCATGGCAGTCATTTTATCGGCCGTGGCTTTTCCAGTCTTTACCCAATAACCTTTAAAGTGCATATGAGATGAGAAATAAAAGCTGCGTATTTGAAATTTTTTTTTAAAATACAGAAAAATTGCGTTTTCCTTTCCTTTTTTCGCTTTAGAGATATTGATATTGACGCAAATTAGGAAAGTGATGACGTCAATACTGAATAAAGAATATCTCTGGAATTTTTCAAACTTGGCACCAGAAATGTACATCACAATAGAAACCAAATGACATTCACAGTGTCATTGCCATGGAAACTCTCTTGACTCCAGTCTCTCTGTCAAAAAGCAAAATCCTCATTTTCAACCCTTTAAAGTGCAACAGAGGGTCCTGCTTGGAACATACATGGTTCCTATATTGTGTTAACTCTCATCATTAGATTGGAATAGATGGTCCTTGTTTAAGACAAAAACTGGGAATTTCAGTTTTAATTAACACAGCATCAGCAGGAAAAAATGTTGTCATGGCAACAGCAGCACTGGCGTCATTTTTTTCCTTTTGTGATGAACACTTCTGGTGCCAAGGTTTAAGAACACTGCTTCAATGTTCCCAGAGATATTATCTATTCAGTATTTTACCCATTTTGTTTGCAAACAATATGACGCCATCGCTTTCCTAATTTCCATAATACAAAAACGCCATTCTTATGTATTTTTTCAAATACGCATCAATTGTTTTTCATTACATATGCACTTTAAATTAATTCACCCAAGTATTTCACAAGACTGAATAAATTGAACAAACTAAGTGAGAAAATCTCCATACTTTGTAAACACATTATGCATCACCACATACGTGCGTCAAATGTGAAATGGTTTCTTGACTTTTCTTGGATTCCAACCGTAACAGAGGACGAAATTTTAGTACTCTACCTAGTGGCTCTCTCTACTAACACATAGAAAACTTCAAAATGCACCTGCAGTATTTACAAAATAATAGACGAGGTTATCGGTGAAAAAGACCCTCCGTTTACAATATGCAACTTACACTCCACAAAGCGACTCCACTGTTACTTGTTTAGAGACAAGCGATATTAAAACAATGAAACTTGTTAAATGTCTAAGTCCTATTGAATATAAGCTTATCTTACCGAAGCAACCTGACTGATTTTTTTTTTTTTCTACAAAAACAAGCTGCTTATCACAAGTTGGCCGAAACTTCCAGCAAAAGTGGTGAAAACTGAACTCAACTAATATTTTCAATAGATCAACAAATCCATTTTTTGCTTATTTTGTCTCCTATCTCTAGCCCTTGCTAGATCTACTTCACAGCATTGTTCAGTAGTGTTTCGCCTCCTTTCTCTAGCGCTAGCTAGATATACTTCACGGCATTGTTCAGTAGGGAAAGGCATTGTTCACGGCATTGTTCACAAAGGGAAAGGGAAAGGGAGGGCTAGAAAAAGGAGGCGGTTTCGCCTCCTTTTTCTAGCCCTCCCTTTCCCTTTTCGTGATCTTCTTGACTACTTCTTTGCCTGTTAATTCTTGCATGCTCTCCGCCGTTCTCTTTCACGTTCTCCTTCAGTCTTGAAATCGTAATATAAGCTCCGTTATCATTTGTTGACATGACAACAGAAATAGTTTTCTTTTCTTAGATCTTGGCAAGAAAATATGGTATTCTCAAGCTCCCCCATTTGAGTTACTTTGAGACTCCCCTCCCCTTCCTCCAGAGTCTGTACGGACAGACGCTCGGTCGTACGGTGACGTCATACCCAACTTTTTTTTGCCAAAATTCCTTGCCCACTGGGGCTGGTGCGCTTTGCTTACTGGAAGCCCTTTAGTTTATTCATTTCTTAAGAAGCGACAAGAAGCCCGGGGCAGGTCGCATTTCGCAGTGGCTTTTCACAGGGGACAAAACAAAATATATCCTTTCCAAGTTATCCTTCTCCCAGTAACGGTCCCCCAAGGCACTGAGAGACGAGACTCGCCCCAGATTTCTTCTCGTTCCTAAAGTGACTAATTAGAGACCTTCAATGCATTAATGTAAACCATGTGCGCATGTATTTCCCATGTATTTCCACTTTTTAATGATATGTTTCTATTTGCATAAAAGATGCTGTTAGAAAGATGTTTTATTTAATGGAATGCGACCATTTCTGTTATCTACCTGTAGATGCACCAAGCAGCACAAACCTGATAACTGTTCCAAATAACACCACTTTGCTACGTGACAGTAACATCTCATTAGACTGCAGTACAGATGCCAATCCTGATGCTCATGTTTATCACTTCTACTTAAATGACAGTCTTATTGGTAACAGCAATTCAGGTGTGTTTAACACAACTGTGATGACAGATGGAGTGTACACTTGTGTTCCTGTAAATACAGTTGGCACTGGAGAAAACGCTACTGTCAGCATCACTGTCGTTGGTGAGTTACATTGGTCCAGTTTTGTATTTTTCCGTGCACGACTTAAACGATTATACATCAAACGTCGTTCTAACCATGCCACATGGTAGAGTAGACACTTCTTTCCCCCTCATACGTTTATCAGTTAATTAATGTTGTAGCATTCAGTTTCCTATTGTTCAAGATTAATTGTCCATCGGGATGGAACTTTGTTGTTTATAAGAAATATTATTTAAATGCAACAGAGTTATTGCCAATTTTTCTCTAGACTGCTTGGCCAACGTCAACCTTCAAACAGAGTGGTCTCACGTGAAAATATTTAAAGTAAACACAAGGCATCCGTTTTAATTCTAAAATGTGGTCCTTGTGCTTCCTGTTTCCTTTTTGCAACTCAGTGTGAAATGCATGAGGTAAACAAGTCTTGCAATGTGTTTGTTGAAGCAAGGGTTGCACAAAGTGTCTGTAGAGGTGAATTCTGAGGAAATCTGTGCAGGCAAATTTTTTCATTCTCTTAGACTGAAAAATGCTGACGTAGGCATTTTTGGTCGAGATTTAAGGCTAGCTATCTCTGAAGTATGCGTTACTAGCCCCTGTTTTAATTTTTTTATTTCAATAGCCCTTGCCAAGATCGTCTTTTCCATATAGACTATAATAGTCCTAATTTGGGCTAAACACCTTTGTATTTGGTAGGCACCGAATTTAACACAATTTACATCTTAATCCTGGGTCCAGTTCCAAAAGATTCCAATTATATTTCTGTTAGTTTACTCTTTCAATTTACTTTAAATTATAGACCCTCCATCAATAGCAAACCACAAAATAAGAGAGACGGTGGAGGAAGGTGACAACATCACATTGACTTGTAGTGCCTCTGGTAAACCTCCACCTTTCATAACATGGACTAAGCTTGGCAGTTCTGAGGTGCTCTCGAGTACATCATCACTCACCATTGTGAATGTAAGCAGACCTGGGACACCTGATAACATGATCCAGTATCAGTGTACAGCCAGTAATGGAGTGGGGACACCTGCTAGAAACATAACCAATGTTACTGTGCATTGTGAGTCAGTGTTTGTATGAGTATGCTAATTTATACAACACATTTTATCTTATGTCTTAAACCTGTTCTGTAAAAGAAGGAGATTATTTATGTATATGAAGTGCATTTTGTAAGAATACAATGAATTATAATTGCGAGCTTTACAAATTAAGCTCAAAGTGATGTTCCATACCAATTATAATAGGAAGAAAATATAATAAAGTAAAGTGCTTATTCGGTGAGTAACCTAATGAATCAATCTGTCATCCTTACAGTGGAAGGAAGTTGAACTAACCATAGAAGTGGACTTTAAAGTTAATGTTTCTCCTTCTACAGTTTGGAGTCCTCAGCCAGTGTTCCTTTATAGGGATCACATTTTATAGTAGTACCCTGTAATGGTGTAGAGAATGATCTAGTGTGGGACAGCTGTTGTATTGTACTCTTTGCATACGCGTTAAAGATGTATATCATCTGTGCCAAATATGGATTTGTAACTTTTAAGGAATAATGCATGTACATTTAAAAGTAAAGTTACCAATAAAACAGCTCTGCACGGCTTAAAGATCACCTGTGAATGTTTGTAGTTGTTAGTATGCCATGTCATTAATTGCCATTGATTGTGACCTTCACTGTGCATGTATGGTGGTTGTTGTAATGCCCAAAGATTATGTCTGTGTCGTTTCAATTGTTTAAAGCAGGTTGCACATTGTGAATGGTAAAAATTTAAAATAAAATGTTAAGAATACAAAATGTAGTGCTAGAAATTAAAGTACGTCAATGGTATATTGATTACTTGATAATGTGACTATCACCAACTAAACTGTAAGACATCAGTCAACGTGAGTGATGTGATGATGAATTGTGTAACAACTTATGCATATAATCACGACGTTTGAAAACGTCTATATAGGTGTCAAGTCCTTTTTTTCTTTTTACAAGGACTAAGGTTTATCATAATTCAAGAAATGAAAAATACTTTAACTTAGTCCAATACAAGAAATTGGTGAGCTGTAAACCACCGTCGTTTTGGATTTTCTATACTTTGTAAATAATAAGCGCCGTGCCATTGTTTAAATTTTAGCATTGGTTTGTCATTATATAACATATTATCTTTGCTAATTAATGCCCGTAAAAAATGTACATTGACCAGTAGCCTTACAGACTATTTTCGTCATTGCCATTGCATTATTGTTTTGTCTTTCTTCATTCAAATCAGCTTCTTGTTAGATCATACAGTGTAGAGGGTGCACAACTACTAGCTGAAGTTCATTTATTCGCTAGACCAACTTAAAACAGTGTTACTCCTTTTTCAAAACCCACAGACAAAAAACGTGTTGAATTTATGGTTACAGCGCATACAAATATCACATGAAATGGTATAACTAAAAACTTAGTAATTCGCTGAACCCTTTAAACCTTCAATGTGCAATCTTCACGTATTACCAAGCACGTTACATGAGCATTTTACTCCAGTAGGAACTAAAGCTGTCATCCTACTCATTAAATTGAATATGAGGCTCAAAAAGCTCTTTAAAAGTGTCAACTGGTTGTTGTAGAACTAAACGTTTCGGGCTTAGCCCTTCATCAGCAGGTGGAATTCCACCTACTGATGAAGGGCTAAGCCCGAAACGTTTAGTTCTACAGCAACCAGTTGACACTTGTAAGAACCTTTTGAACCTCATATTCAATTTATAGACATAGTGTCACGCATCTTGTGAGTTTTTTGCTCATTCCTATTGACTTTCCTACTCATTAGCTGCTTTGAAGGTTCATCTACATACTTGTGCGATGAAATAATACAGAATGGTTCGGTGGAATAGCCATGAATAATAATGTTATAGTAATACCAATTCTGCGGTAACACAAAATGTCTTACAGCATGGTTTCAAATCAGGAAGACGTAAAAACTCCTAGTGAAGATAAGCTTATCTTACCGAAATTTTCTACAACAAAGAGTTGCTTATCACAATTTAGCTATTCACTTTATGGTGAATCCTCCAGGAAGAAACTTCCAGCAAAAGTGGTGAAAACTGAACTGGACTAATCTTTTTGATAGATCAACAAATCAATTGTTCACTTATTTCGTCTCCTATCTCTAGCCCTGGCTAGGTCTACTTCACGGCATTGTTCAGTAGTGTTTCGCCTCCTTTCTCTAGCCCTCCCTTTCCCTCTTTCACGATCTTCTTAATAGTAATACGAATTCTGCAGTGCCACAAAAATGAACTTTCAGGTCACCTGTAGTTATCACAAAATAAGCACAACACCTTTTAATTACAAATGTTTTGTTTTTGACATTACCAAGTTTTCCTAATAATCTGTATCGCGGTCACGGGTCACGTTCTTAAAGACCAAGTTACATCATATTTTTGTGTTCATATTGCTCTGAACAAATCAACTCCTGCATTTTCCAGTGAGACAACTCTGCTGCCTCACATATGCCGAAATCTATAACATTCAGTAATAGATTGTCAATTTTTCTTCTTTTTTTTTTTTTGAAGATGCACCTGATGAAACAACCCTCGCAACAGTTCCTAGTAACAGGACAGTACTTCGTGACAGTATTATGACTCTGAACTGCAAAACAAACGCCAGTCCTGAAGCTGAGTATCATTTCTACTTTAATGGCGAGTCTGTTGATAAGAGCACCACAGGTGTGTTAAGTATCACTGTTGAGAAAGATGGAACTTACACTTGTGTTCCTATAAACACAGTCGGCACAGGAGACAATGCTACTGTCACCGTCACTGTTGTTGGTAAGTTAATATCCAGGAAGTACAATAAAAATCATTTCATTTTGAGTTATTTTTTTGTAAAAAAATATCTCTTAGTCGGCGCGACGGGTATGTTATGGACGGGTGGATCAGTGAGAGATGTATGTATGTCACACCAATCAGATTGGATCTACTATTAAACACCAATCAAATTTCCTGTTGTAAAGGTAAATGGTATGTAAGAAGATTTGATCCTGATACAGTTGAGAACGGCCATATTTATTCTTCTGTAAAAGAGGAGGAAGTATTCATATATTGGGCTTACTTCTTCATTTTCTATGGGTTAGTCTAAGGATTTTAGCTATGAACGAGATGAGTCTTGAGTTTTAAAGCAGTTGTGAGTTAGTAGAATGCAAATTGCACCAGATATTTTTATTTTTAGTTACAAACGTAAATTCAAATGTTTAGTTGCAAAGAGTAAATTCAATTAGAGGTCACGAATCGTCGCTTCTAGTTCTTAGGAAATGTTTTAGAGGAGACGAGACTATTAAATTTGAGTCAGTTCTAACGTTTACAATAATAAGTGTAGGTATCGATTGTTTTGCTCTTGTTGCATGCAGATATAACGAGATATTTTTATTTTTTAGTTACAAAGGGTAACTTTTGTTTTTCACAAGGGAGTAAATTCAATTAGAGCTAACAAATCGTCAGCACCTGTTCGCACGAGATGTTTGCTATTTTTAGTTACAAATGGTAACTTGACACTTTTGTTTTTCACAAGGGAATAAATAGCCTGCGAAAACAGCCGTCCTTTTTCGCTCCCGGTCCGAGTGGCGTTTCGCGAGAAGGACCACTCGGGCCGGGAGCGAAGAAGGACGGCAGTTTTCGCAGACTAGGGAGTAAATCGGTCGTACGAGATGTTTGCTATTTTTAGTTACAAATGGTAGCTTGACACTTCTGTTTTTTTATATGGAAGTAAATTCAATTAGAGCTTACAAGTTGTCGGCTACTGTTTCCAGAATATTAAACAAAAAATAAGCTTTCAGTTCTAAACTGTTTTTGCGTCTCTTGAGTAGCAGTTTATAGTTTTATTTGATGACATTCATTTCAGTTCGATATTTTAAAGGTATAAAGTACGAGAACTGTTCAGATGTTCTTTGAAGACTGTGTGGCGTCAAATTAAAGTGCAGTTTAATTAAATCATACTTTCAACGAATCAGAGAGGTTTCTTCCTCTTTCTTTCTATTTTCGGTGAAGTAGTGTTGTTGTGTAAAAAGGGTTAACTTACGACTCGTGTAAAATGCGAAAAGTTCTCTTAACTTGACTATTTTTGAACAAGAATTCCTCTTAGGGGTTGAAAGGGCTATGAGATCGGTGAGTGGCGGGGAGTTATGCATTTGAGCGTGTCCCGCCAATCACAGTGTGGATTGTATCAAAGAACGAATCAAATTGCCTGTTAGAAAATAAGATGGTATCTACATTAATCTGGAGACGAATCAAATTGCCTGTTAGAAAATAAGATGGTATCTACATTAATCTGGAGACGCGTCAGATCACTGTAGTTTGATCAGTCAAACATTTTATGGCGTACTACTCAATTAGTTATCTTACCATGTATATCATAAATTCCCAGTTTCTCTCTTGCTGTACCTCGCAACCAAAAAGACTTGTCAAATTAACCAAATCATTACTGTAAACAGCTCCATGAATGCTCCTATCTCCGAGGCATCATAAAAATTAACTTTTGCACGCCTTGCGTGCCTAAGCTATGCAACTGCTGTGTGCTCTCACGTTTACTGAATGTAAATATTACAGATGTAGTTGCTGCCACTAACAATTGTTTTACAACTACAGTAAGATCCCGGTAACTCGAACTCAGAAGGGAAACGGAAAACAGTTCGAGTTGGCGGGAGTTCGAGTTGTCTGGGTGGATTGAATATCCAACTTGCCATGGTAATATTTGATAGTTTCTGATTTCTCAGCATTTCATTGTAGAGTGCAAATAAAACTCTTTGTGACAGCTAAAGGCACTTCATCGGTTATGACTCATAAGATCAGGAAATGGCTATCAAATATGTGAACGGTCGCTTGCACTAAATAAACTAAAATTGCTGTAGTGTTAGTTTTGAGTGTTTCTCCGATTACACGACAAGAGAAGCTAATAGGATGACTTCCGTGAAGTTTATGAACCAGGCCCCAGGTTTTCAAAGGCTGGATAACGCTATTCACCGGATAAATCACTATCCAGCGGATAAGTGTTAGCGAAACAAACCACGCTATCCACTGGATAGTGATTTATCCGGTGGATAGCGTTATCCACCTTTCGAACAACCCAGGCCAGAATTCGAGTTATCGGGATAAATTTGATCAAGGGAAACGAAATTTAGTTCCAGTTAGCGGGGAATTGGAGTTATCCGAGTTAAAATGACTGAAACGTAGGGTCAAATCCAAAGCAGTCAGTTGGTTTGTAAATCACAGAGCGCTTAATACTACATGTAGCTTCCTAAATGAATTTCTTTGGTGACTGTAAGGAATTTTTCGTGATAAAAGTCAAGAGGTTATTTTAACAGTTGAGACATGCTTTAGTGGCTGTTTCCTTATTGGACAAGTGGCCGTTGTAGAGAGGTTAAAATAAGAGACAGTGTATGGACCGTACGCTGGGACAAAAAAAGGCCGTTGTAGAGAGATGGCCGTTAGTGGAGGTTCGGCTGTAGTTCTTGGTCAAACAGCGATCCTCACATATCTCGTTAATTAACAAACCTTTTCTTTATTTACACGTTATGTGTTGTAATTGGTTTTGCTGTTGAGACCAAAACAGCTACTGGCGATGTTCGCCAAGCTTATGCGGCCGAGTTTTCAATATAACAAAAGCATCATTTGTGTTACAGTATTTAAAGAAAAAAAAAAAGGACAAAAGAAAGACAGTATCACATTTCGGTCATACAAAAAGGCGTAAGGTGTTTTGTGATTCAACTTTATACGTGAAGAAAATAAAATTAGTATTCAATACTGAAGAAATGATAACTCCTTTGACTTAAACTCAACTGATTAGATCTTTTACTGTCTTCTTCTAAATCCTTATCAAATCGCTTGTCATTTAATTTTCTTGTAGTTGCTCCATCGGTAGAAATTTCAAATGAAACAGCAACTGTTGTCGAAGGAGAGGGCTTGGTACTGACATGTAATGGATCTGGAAAACCTGACCCTGTCATAACATGGACTAAGCTTGGCAGTTCTGAGGTGCTCTCTAATACATCATCACTCACCATTGTGAATGTAAGCAGACCTGGGACAGCTGATAACATGATCCAGTATCAGTGTACAGCCAGTAATGGAGTGGGGACACCTGCTACAGCCACCTCAACCATCGATGTTTACTGTAAGTATTCAGATTTAATAATCTCTAACTTTGGTGATCTGAATGATAACATTTGTCAATTTTAAAGGCTGCATACATGTATAAACTATTAAGACAGTTACGTAATGTTATCGAGTGGTGTACCGTAAGATAACGCACGAGTGACTTGAGTTTCAGTTTGGCTTATGCCTGAAGAAAACATTGGATAACTATTTCATTTTCTGGCGGTAATAGACTTCAATCACTCAAATTTCATTACTTTAGAATAGGTTTGTTAACACGAGCAGCAGTGTTTTATCGGGTTTAACAACACGAGGCGTAGCCGAGTGTTTTTAAACCCGATAAAACACGTGCTGCGAGTGTTTTGAACAGCTTCAAAAATCCGTGATAACACCTACCTGCGAATTTTTCTACTGTTTCAAAAACCCGAGAAAACACGTGCGTGCGAATTCTTCTGCGGCTTCAAAAACCCGAGAAAACGCGTGCATTGAGATCGATTGATTGAGATCTTTATATAAAGATTACGTGTGATCTTTATGTAAAGATCACATGTAATCTTTATATAAAGATCTCAATAGTCGTTCTCATTAAAAATTCAGCGATAATTGTATTGTTTAGGCATTCAACCCCACTTTTCCCTGGGACTGAAATCAAGTCCCTTCCCTGGCTTTTCAGAATGACCATTGCCCGATTTCATACGGTGGGGGCCTGGGTACAAGTCCGTGTATTATGGGATTAACAACACAAGACCCATATATTCTGAAAGAGCACACTGAGCTTTACAAAATCCTTAAGTTTCGTGTTAATTGGGCCAATATTGAACAAGATACAGCCATTCAAAAACTTCAAAATTTGCAAAGAAATGTATGGATTTCCGGACAAGTGTCCGGCAATCCATACATTTGTTACTAAATTTTTGAGTTTTTGAATGGCTGTATCTTTTTCAATATTGGCCCAATTAACACGAAACTTAAGGATTTTGTAAAGCTCAGTGTGCTCTTTCGGAATATATGGGTCTTGTGTTGTTAATCCCATAATACACGGACTCATACCCAGGCCCTCACGGTATGAAATCTGGTAATGTTTTACCAGGTATAAAGGTTCATGCACGTGATCAATTTGACGTCTCTGATAGGCTCATGTGCTTATGAATTATTAATGAGTTTTTGAAGGTATGTGACAAAATGGTCAAAGATGTTTCTTCGCCCTTCGTTGAATTTTGGTTCATTACAACTCATGAGACGCAGAATATGTGATGGCTTTCTAGCCTGCTGATTGGCTTATTCAAGGCACGGGATAAAATAAATGAATATATGAACTTTTAACTTATTTGCACAAATATAATATCATTCTGTAAACACATGCTACGCGAACACCAAGTTGTTATGATATAAAAATAGGCAGTCGATGACTGCATGTAGCTTACTGCACCTGCTATTACTTAGAATAGCTTATTAAAACACCCTGAAACAACGACACTAGAAATTACTTACAACTAAAGATAATGCAACCACGCTTTGTGATGAACGAAACAAATATATTTTAGCACAAAGCTTGTAGTTAACAAAACGTATTAGGAGAAAATTACAATACCTGTACTTCAAGGGTGCTTAAAGGGTACTTCGTAATTCGTCCTTACTCATGATGAAGCACCAGAAACTATGGTTTATCACAACTGGAGAGCATTTGTCCACAATTTTCTTAACGCATCCAGAACGAAAACAAAATACTTGGCTCTCTTGATAGAGATTACTTGCTCCCCGAAGTGAATCCTGGCTTTCTTGAAAAAGATCTTTTGCCACCCGAAGCTAGAAATTCAGCTCGGAACATATATTATATATAAATTAACATTTGTTTGAATCGTCGATGAAATGATCTTTTCCGGATATTACTTCCGTCAGGATCAACAAAAATCTCTTATTACAAAGTCACGCCGAACCAGCGCTTTTCAAAGAAATCTTTTCAAAACCCTGATTTCGAAGCGATATATCTCTTTAGCGTTAATACCTACCACACACCAGCTTCATCATGTTAAAATTTCAACAAAATCGAACGAAACCAGAATTAATTAGGATTCCATTTGTTACCTCTCTTGACCATGTTTACGCAACAAAGGAAGACGAACCAACGTTTCGGTCAAAAAAATCCATGAGAGCTGAAAATTGAATGGGAGCATCTTTTTCGAACTTTTCTTAGAAGATTTAGGTGAAAAAATGACCTCGGCAGGCTACAGAAGAAAACGAAACAAAAAAGAAAACGAGACAGTACGAAGAGCCATAATTTATTCAATTTGTGGCCTTCGTCACGTTCAACTTATAAAAAGCTTACTTCTGGATAATTTCAGCCTTACAAGCCAGCAAATGGTCCCAAATTACTTTCTGTATCCTTACAAATATCCTGAATTCCATCTCCGAAAGATTTGGCCCCAATTTTGAGCAAATAGAC
>OZ026599.1:16714969-16749969 GCA_964020085.1 Micromussa lordhowensis | reverse complement strand
GAAAAATAAAGTTTGGCTTGAAAATCCAGTCGAATGCGTGGAGAATTTGTTGGATTCTTTATCATAAAACAATTAAAGAAGCCTCGACTGTGCTCTGTTCTGTTGTAAAGCACTTAGGAAGCGGTAGAGCACTCAAGAAGTAGGGAAAAACACTCAACTACGCTCGTGTTTTCCCCTACACTTCTTTCGTGTTCTACCGCTTCCTGCGTGCTTTACAACAGAACAGAGCACAGTCGAGGCTTCTTTATTTGTTAATTACAAACATTGTTTTTGTTATTTAAATGTTCAAAACGTTGAAAGAAAAGAGTTCTTTGTTTCACGAGCCAATAGTTCTCTGGTTGGCATATTAATAACAATAGATGACGTCACTGATATCTTTGCTGTTCAGTTTTATCTTCACCGTGTTTATTACGAACTTACAACATGACCAGGGGCTCGTTTCTCGAAAGCCCCGGAAACGTTTCGGGCCCGTAAAGCCATTTTTAGTTCATCTGTATCTGAAAACGGAGAAGTGTATACGCCTGAAATTTCTTTTGCGAAGAGAACCTCTGTTTATATTAATAATACGTGAATAAAACAGCTCCGTAATCATAAGCTTCGAGATTTTGCTATGGCTTTCCGGGTGCGAAAACTTTTCTGGACCTTCGAGAAACGGGCCCTAGCTCCCAATTGGCTTGATAGCTCATTTGGTAGAGCACTGCACCGGTATCGCAAAGTTATCGCAAAGGTTCGAATCCCGTTCAAACATGAATTGTTTTCAGGCTGTAATTTCACGACTGCTGGGTTGCTATTATAATAATGAATCATTATCGTATCATGTTGGCGTCAAACCGAGATGTAAAAGTCGTAAATATCTTGTACATGCAGTATTATTTTCTGTAAGATGGATGGGAACGGAGTTGTGCACGTCCAATGCAAGCATAGTTTTGCAATAATTGCGTTCGGTGGTAGAAGAATGCAACCCAAATTTGGTGCACACTGCGGGATCGCAAGCGGAAATAAAATCGATTTTGTGGACGGACAGGCAGGCAAGGTACCGGATACGGAAATACGTCATAGACCAGTAGGAGAGATGCGTGTGTCTCTAAAAGGCAAATGATGAAATGCAATGCTTTTTGAACTGTTCGTAGGTGTCAAACAACGTGACCTGATCAGGGAGTTGTTTACTACCCCTGAAGCGTACAGGAAGCCCGATATTCGAGCCACAACAAAGCGAAATATGGCATGTGCTATCGTTAAGCCACCACCATTCTATTGGTAAACATTCGAACACACTTACTGGACGCCGATTATTCCTAGTGCTAGACAGTATATGCCTTTCAATTCAGTGTCAAATGTGTTTATTTTAATAGGTCGTAAAACAGATCAATGATGAATTTAATGAACAGCTGGACAGTGCGACAACGGAGAACTGTGGGTATGATGTCTTCTTCTTTATCTTCTTTTTGTTAACAGTTACAAGTTGAGTGGAAAGGAAAAGAAAATAAGGAAACTAAGCGATGGAAAACCCGAAAAGTCCGGGTATAAAGTATAATTCTTAATTTGACTACCTGGGTCAACAGGTAAAAACGCTAGACCTAGGCAAGCTAAATTAGGCTCTGAACATTCAAGCCGAACCCTCTGATAAGAAATATAACAATTGATAGTGTGCTGGGAAAATCTTCCTTAAAACTGCAAAGTGTGATTACCATTAGAATAAATGTCCATTAATCAAGGGAACGATAACCGTGTGAAGTTATGTCATCGATTAACCAATGCTAGTCGATATCAATTAATTTACAGTTATCTATTATTTTATTACATGGTTAAACTGGTCCGCGATGAAAAGGAGGATTCTGAGTGGCTCCTTTAGCAGTCCGAATTTTGCAATACGGACAGCTAAGATGGACCGCTCACGAATTAATTTCGGCGAATTGCTTTTTCAATTCATTGCACAAAATAAACATTTTTTTGTTTTTGAGTAGAAATCTTTTTTGGACGGCAATCTCAGTTGTTCACAAAAGCGACGTGAGAAACGAAAATAAATGCTTACCTTTCACGGGCGCGTTTACCGGAATGCGCCATTATCATAGATACTCGGTCCGTATTGGAGAACATTGGTCTCGTTTTTCTTCTTTTTTTTTGGCAGGGTTACCGACCGCGCCGCAGCGTCTGTGGCTCGGCCATAAACATGTACTGAAACAAAAGAACTCGACTAATATTTCTCCAATACGGACCTAACGCTTGTTGAATACAATATATTTATTGATGGACTGATTTCCAATCAATTTTAGTCGATTGGTCAGGGCAGAGGCAAGTTTATTATAATCATTACAGTAGTTTCCATTGCTTTCAGATATAAGTTAGTAATGTTTCTAGTAGAGACTAACTGCAGATGATTTGAATTACCAGCATAAGATGAATTGGAAAGTACTTGTTTGTTGTTTCCAGTTATATTATGAGAAAGTTGTTTTATTACTGAAGAGAACGTTTTTGGGTTAGATCCGGGACTAGAGAAGTGTATTTTTCCGTTATTATGGAATTAAAATCAGCTTCAAATGGTGTTGGGTCATTCTTCTTGCGACAACCTTTCTTGTGTCCTGAACGTGTTTATTTTGTGTTGGCGACCTTGGTAAAGATACTATTTCTGTGATGTTCAATTTTTTTTTTAAAAAACGTGATATTTATCAACTTGAAATTGATAAAGGTCTACCTTTATGGACGCAACCCAACACTTTCTTTAGAATGTATGATCTTTGTTCATGTAATATATCAAACACGAGTGACAGCGTTTCATCGGGATATCCAAACACCGAGAAGAGAGTTGAAAATACCACGCGCAGCGGAGTATTTTTGACGAAATTCGAGGTGTTTGGATAGCCGATGAAACACTGTCTCGAGTGTTTGATATATCTTCTCAATCGAAACAAAAACTAGGGAGTAAACGGAGAAGTAAAATCGGGATCTTTCTGCAGGTACCGGAGCACAGATTACGTAAGCTTACGTAAAACAAAAGAAATAAAAGACAGGAAACAAAACAACTCCAAGTAAAGACTAATCCCAAGTGACCCAAAATACAAAGCTTTCCGGTACCTGCAGATGTATCCTAAAATCGTCAGAATCTATGCTAATTAAGATCGGGTATCCAAACCACCGTCACGGTCATGATTTCCTTTGTTTTAACTTGATGAATTATTAATGAGTTTGAGAATGTTCATTCAAAACGTAGTCAAAGTGATGTAATGGTCTAATTTCTGTTGTAATTAGGTGTGGTAGCGTGACTGCTTATTTATCCTTGGATTTCACTCAAAGTGTAAAGATCCCCGAGGTTCTTTCTGTTCTGAAAAAAGCAGCAGAAGGTAACGGGTTTGGTGACCTCCAAGTTGATCCGGGATCCATACAAGCAATTTCTGATGAACAGCTACCTACTGATTCCAGTACACAGGGCCCCTCTAGTACAGTAGGAAGCACGACCCCAGGTACAGTAAGAGAGTCTTTTGTATCACCCGTGTTTTGTTTTTGTTGTTTTGCTTTTTTTTTTTTGAATCACTTCTAATCAGGTTTTATAAATACTTCTGGTGGTAATTTAAAAAGAAAAAAATAATTTATTAAAGCAAATTAAATATTCCTTCCGTATATATATACCCGACCTTTCAAAAAGAGGTCTTGTAATATGTAATTCACGGTAGAGACGAAACGTCTTTCTGACCCGTGTACTTGAAGCATTTTTATTTCAAATCTTTGTTGTGTAGTTTTTTCATAACGTGGCCAGTATAAACGCCAATCTTTCGAATCTAAACAAGAGCAACGATTATTTATACTTTATATTTCAGGTGGTGGTAAAGATGACATGTTGTGGATTATCATCGGTGCATCAGTGGGAGGAGCCGTTGTACTAGCTATTATAGTCGCGGTAGTGGCATGGTGTTTGCACCATAAGAGAAAGTGTAGGAGAAAGGGCAGCAAAGGTGTGTATTATTTTCTATTAAAAGAATGGATAGATGTGGAACATGGAATTGTAGAGTCTAAATGCAGTTGTGAGAAGTAAAAAATGGCAAAGTGATTCTCACGCCAATGAGAAGAGGTTGAGGGAGTGAACAAGTAGTTGAACTAATTTGCCCAATATTGATAAAACGGAGTAAAAGCCCAGAAAAAAATACAAAATCAATATATTTCTGGAAAATCTGAGTGTTATGAGAAAGTTTGTTGCTTTTTAATCCCAGTATTCGTATAGTGATTAACGGTCATACGTCATGTAATTATTTAGTTGTTTGTATTCATAATTACTTGTAATTTCAAAATAAACTACAAAGCCCTTGATGTGTCCACGTAAGTGGGAAGCGCTAAATAGAATGAGTTCTTTTTCTCGATCTCAAATGATTACGTAAATCTTTTCTTTATATTTTCCCAAGTACTACTGTAAGGATGTTTATTATTCCTTCGACTTTAACGGTTTTTTTTCGACTCGCGGAATTGTCGCATGTTCTCTGATGAAAAGCTTTAGTCGGCTAAGGTATGGTGGTGAAAATGACGTGACGTAAACTGTTAAACAATGTAGGCATTAGGCCACAATTCAGGTTGGTAGTGAGGCTAACAGGACACCAACAAAGAAAATTGAATAACCATGTTTATTCATTTCTTTTGTTTGTGTCCTCTAAGCCTCACTATCAAGCTGAATTTTAATATATCGAAAGGGGCTTATTACTGCGCAACGTTTCCCGTTGTGAGAACTTGTTACAACTTTCCCATTTAATGTCTCCAAAGCGTACCCACAGCGTTACACTTTTAGGTTATTGTACCTTACCCTAAAACGAAGTAGGTTTAACTCAATGTGTCAGTCAGTCAGTAATGTCATTTTCTACTTCCTGTTTTGACTGTAATGGTTTGAAGATGACCTTTTCCTACGACAAATCAGTGTGGCAAAACTTAAACATAATTTCACAACGTATAAAACATTTTGGAGAAAACTACTAGGGATGTGCAGAGTTTGTCTTTTTTCACAAATTGACATTGTCCATGATATAAAAGGATATGAGGTCAGTAACTTCATTTTGTAGGGTGGCCGAACTATAGATAGAGCTTGTTATTGGTTGATTACAGTAAGTAATGGTGTGCAAAACATTGACAGTGATTACTTATCAGTCCGCAAAGATTAGGCCATTCCTGGTTTCTGCTTATCTGCTTTTACTTTCCTTATCAACATGTGTATTGCAATAATAACAAGTCTGCTGTTCGGAGTCGGAAGAGCAAGCGTTGTAAGTATTGTTATTTTTTTTTATCTCTAAATTGGAATGCTACTTAGTATAATGTACCATGATAATGATCCTTTATCCGGTAACACTGGACTTGTTAAACTAGGCTGCGTAAGTGGCGGTTTAGTTGGTTGGGATAGAGGACCATATCCAGGCCCCTCGCGGCATCGCCGCTCTCGTCGCTTGCTCGCGTTCTCTACCCCAACTAAAACGCCAGCTACGCAGGCTATTGTTATACATGAAGTAAGTGGCGTTGAATGGTTTGACAATGAAACTACTTTAACCCCTTCAGTCGCTTGTGTTTGCGTCAATGATTTTCTTGTTTACTAAACATGATTAATCTGTGCTTGACTGGTGTGATCATTCAGGGTACATATTTGACATGTAGAAAAGGCAAATGAGTAGTTTTATTTGAAAAAGTAGCTCAACATCCCTCATAAACTGACAAACGTTTTTATGTAATTAATCGGTATGTGTATGGGTTGCAACCACCCTAGAAGTGACATAAAATGGCCGTGTTTATAAGAAAACAAACATATCATGTCACAGCATATGCAAATGCAATAAAAACATCTTTTATTAGAAATGTTCGCATGGAAAACAAATGTTTAGAGTTTAGATTGCTGTAATTGTTTTGTTGTTGTTTGTTGTTTGCTGACGGCACTGTGTAAATTTTGCCTTATTAGCAAAGGGCTTTACGCATAGAAGGCATAATGCTACATAGAAATTGCCTCTAAACATTTGAAGGGGCTCAAAACTCTTTTTGCCATTCGCGCGCGACTAGCCTACAGAATGCACCTAATGTCTCGCGTGGACAAAGTGGAGCCATATTTCATAAGTCGAATGCGCGTGCAACTCACCACAAAGTGATCCGTAAAATCCCGCGAACCGGAAATAAAACGGGAAAGTTAATTGGTAATGTATCTCAAATTATGTTGTTCGCTGACCTATCCTGATATTTTTCGTACAGGCAACATTCAGCATTACCTATGATTTGTGGCATTCATAGAAAAAACATTTTCTAGCGGAATTTTTATAATCTGGTGAAGAGGTTTTGATATCGCTCGAATTCTGCGAAATAGTAATAGAAAACTTACAAAGAAGGTGGAAAATATTGTAAACTTTGAAATTCACAAACAAAAATTATTGGTCATGGAATTGTTTTCTTTATCTTAGTGGCTTTTAAAGTGCTTGTCAGTAGAGCCGTATAGATGCCATGGGTACAGACATGAAATCAAGGCGGATCGAAAGAAATTTCACGTCGGTTTTTGTTGCATTGAAGGAGATATTTACTTTCAAAAACTGCATAATTTCCGGGTGTACGCCAAAATTTCTTGAATGTATAAAGCAAAACAGCGTATAAAAGGAAAGTATTAATTTAAGTTCAAATGTTGTAGATTATTGGTTGTAATCAGACTGACCAGTTTTAAAAAGTAACATAAGAACTTTGTGCCAAACGCACTTGTTTGCCCATTTCTCCTGGAAGATTAATGCTACTCACTGTATGCGATAAGAAAAGAATAACAGTTTTAACGTTATGGTCTAATGTCATAGTGCCCAAAGAACAGACAGCCACATCAGCAACGGGTATGCAGACGCAGGACCTCGATCCACAACAATGGTCGACATGAACCAACACCAAGGAGCTTCAGGTGCTGCAGCTTTTGTTTGTTTTATTTTTTCGCCATGTATAAATTTATTTACAAAATATTATCGTGTAAGGCAAGGAAGCCCAGGGAAGCCAGTAAGGCTTATGTAAAGGACTACCTTAAATATACCTAAGACTTAACAAAATAATAAAAAATGCTGTCATCGGCACACAAAATGATAATGATTTAGGATAAAAAGTGTTTAAACAAAGCTCAACGCGCAAATGCGCAAAAGCAAAGGAAGAAAAAAAGCACATTAAAGCACACGAATAGAATTAAATTGTATTTATGCCAAGAAAGATGACTTAAGTCTAGAGGTGAACACGGCAATACTAGAGGCATTTTGAATGTCAATGCTGAGAGGATTAAATAATTTGGGGTCTTGAAAACGGAGTGAGAATTCCCCTACATTTGTTCTACAGAAGCAAACAGAAGAAATACTTAGTGTGCTTTCTTGCAGCTGCACCTACCTATGCTGTTGTTGACAAGTCTTCGAAGAAAGGAAACAAGAAAGATAAGAAAGTTGAAGAGCAAAAGCCACAAGCTGAACCTCCTCAATATTCTGTGGTAGATAAATCTAAGAAGAAAAAGAAAGAACCAGAGGCCACTTATGCACAAGTCGACATGTCAAAGAAATCAAAGAAGGTATGCCATTGACTGATGGTCTTTTTCAGTTCTTACACGTTATTGCAGATTTGATACATAACATGCTAATTCAGTGTGCTGTCAATGCGTCTATACTGACACCAGAAGGCAAGATCACATAATCAGTGATTGAATGTCTGTATTCACAAACGGCCAATACGAGGATGGCTTCCCTTATCGTGGTTATACGAACAAATATTTCTTGGTATATAACAGTATGAATAAATGTTTTTACATCATAATGACAGAAACCTAAGGTGACACTTAAGACTCGTCCTCCAGTTTGTTTGGTTCGAGGCTTCAGTTCTCCTCTTCACACTACCCGTGGTGACTGAGTTGTAGTAACTCCATGAGCAATAAAGTGATTTGTTTTGAAATAGTGTAGTCGTATTGTCGTGCGCTCATTCCAAGATTCGGGCTGAAAATTCCATATTGGGAAGTTAGCAGGTGCAGCCTCCCTTATTGGTTGAATGAGAGAAACAGCCAATCAGAACTGATTCTTCCCTCACGCCGTGTATAGGGTGACAGCGTGCTGGAAGTGATGTAATAAGATAATTTTTTTCCTATTTACTTGTAACAGAAACCCAAGCCTGATGAGGTTCTCTATGCTGACTTGGGTGACTTCCAACAAATGCAAGAGCTGCCTAAAGTGTCCACCTCACCTCAAGCGCTACCCCCGATCAAAAAGCCCCAAGCTTATGTTGAAACTCAATATGCCGACATCACTCAATTTCTGAAGGGTCCATTGCCTGACGGTGACAACAGTCAGGGACCAGCTACTAGCACCCAGGCTGCTCCGGTTCCTAAAAATAGTAACAGTCAAGAACCAGGTAGCGGCACTGGGGAGACATCCCAAGCTAGTAACACGGGAGGGGATGGTGGAACAGACCATGTGACTAATTTCTAAAGCGTGGAGAAACGCATTGCTTCTTCAGTGAGTGAGGTCCAGTTTCTTTCTCGAGAGCTTTTTTTCATGCAAAGTAGTTAATAGTTGAGGTACAGTCTTGGCTTATTTGGTTATTTTCTAAGTTGTTGACTACAAAATTATAGACGGTCTTTTTAAAGTAGAATAGATCAGGCGTTTTGCTTGATATATTTTTCTAACTGTAAAGGTTTTTTTTTTTAAATACGTAATTTGTTAAGACAAGTAGAAACGTTTTGTATCATTTTTACTCCAGTTGTGTGTTGCGGAGCGTGTAATTAATTAAATGCTTTTATAATTTTATAGTTATAAAGAGCATGACGTGTATATTTGTTCATGCAGGTCATTGGTATTACTTTGTACTGACTTGTATGCAAGCAAACCGTGAAACAGCCTCTCGACTTAGAATATCACGATAATTTTAGGATTTAGACAGCGTGTAGATATAATGTCTTTAGTGAATTAATATTCTTGTTAGGTTCATTTTCAAAGGTGTATTGCTACTACAGATACTTTTGAACCTCACCCTCTGGAACTCCCCGCAATCTAATTTTCCATGCATATACATTCCTCAACCGGTCATTAACTATTGGCAAACTCAATCCCCGTCATCACCAATTTTTTTCATTTCTTTTTCATTTCCGCCGAGCGTTCAAATCTACAGGATTCAATTGTAGTGATAAATATAGCACAGAGATAGGCTGACTTTCTTTGACGTAAATCAAGATTACGATTGAAAATTTCTTGTCACAGAACAAAATAGATTGAACATAATACTTCCTTGGTTGCGTGGCTCTGCACGTCTGCTAGCTAACCTGTCAGAGAATAATGTAGACTAGGTAGTGCAGACCCCGGGGACTACAATCTTGGACAGTACAAAATGGAACAATTAACCCCCCTCCCCCCTAAGCAATGATGAAGACGCGCGAAGAGCAAAGCGCGCCATTTTGGCATCATTGAATTGGGGGGGAGGGGTGGTCCAGATGTTCCATTTATTTTGTCCAAGATTGTAGCTCTTCGTAAAGTCGGCCGAATCTTTGCACTTTTCGACAAATGTGTGTACTTAATTTACTCTGATTTTGAACGTAGTACATGAGACTTACTATGTCCTTGTTTTCTTCCATGCAAGCCTAACACAGTAGTTGGGTTTCACGAATATGCCAGCAAAGGAATTTGCTGTAAGCTTTTTGAAAAACGTATCAAAAATGTTTTGTTCTTATGCCTCAGTGAGGCCAAGAAGCAAAAGCCTTTCCCACCCTACACCCCCCCCCCCCCCCAAAGGTTGAACAACTTGACCCTATTGAAGTGGAAGCCAAGAGTCTTATCTATTCCACACCTGACGAGGGGCTAAAATGCCCCCCTTTTTTGTGCTGAAACAAGATTGATGTCAACTATTTGATCCATTGACACTACAAACTCTAACATTCAATGTTTTTATCAGTTGTAGTTGTATATGTACATACTCAATTTCATGTGTTAAAATTAGAACGAAGGTCATTAACCTAATTTGGGAATTTTGAATAAATATTTGTAGAATTTGGTGTTGAAAAGATAAAAATTCCAAATCCAAAAAGTCGTTTAAGCAGTTCAATAGTTACGTTCTAGTTCATCTGAAATTGATCCACAAACTCGAAAATCTTGAGTTTTTTTAGTGCCGATGGACTGTTGGACTCTTTTTTCAACCTTTTTTTTTGAAAATAACTAGAAATCATTTCATTTCGTTTGCAAAATCGTCTCACAAAACCAAATTTCTTACTATGTTGTGTTGATCTGTTTCCTTCTTTTGGATTTCTTTTCAGTTCACTTATACAGTGAATTGTCCTAGAAGTATTATGTCATGTAGTTAACATTATGTTCTTCCAATATTGTAGACTGTTACAGTTGCTAGTTGCAGTTTGTCTTAAAACCTTTTCACACGAAATTTACGGTTAGTCACCTCATAACGTTCCTTTAATTTAAGCTTTAGTCATAAGAATTACAATTTCCTCGATTGTGATTGGTTATAAACTCCTATTTTGCACTAATTCACGTTTTTATCGGACAGTTTGTTATCGGACAGTTCAATAAGCCAATCACATTCAAAGTTGTAGTTTAAATCAACTAATCTCAATTTCAAAGTGACATGAAACAATTTACTTCTCCTTTGTCAGTATTTTAATGCAAATTTCCCCTTTCTTTCATAACTTGGCTATTCTTTCTTTTCTTGGAAATTGTAGTTTTTATGATTAACTGGTAATAAGACTTTGTGTCGTCCAAATCGGTCTGTAATCATACTCATGATAAACAAATCGGACGACGGCTTTTGTTATCACTTGTATGATTACAGACCGAACTGGACTCCACTCAGTCCTATTACCATTACGTAGCACATGTTTGGTTTTAAGCTCTACATGTAAATGGATAAAAGGATAAACGTAATCCAATTTTGTAGAAAGGCGGATGTTTCAAAAAAGAAAACATCCTGTTTGTTGTAATGAAAATTTAGAAGGCGTCAAACGCCAATAAATGCAATTAGATATTGTATAATAAAAGAAGTCAGTTTCCTTGGCAAGAAAGGTGTTCAAGCAATGTTAACGAAAAATAAATTGCTTCATACTCTGTTGATTTAGAGCGATTTTTTCTTCTGAGATCAGATACCTGGTTTTCGTTGTTTGATGATTTCGCAATGGGTACTTAAAACCGCATTGCTCGCCATTCTCAATGGTTTTCAGCTGTAAGTAGAAAGCTTTATACGTTGCTGCTTTTCTTCCATGTGAATCTAACTTCACTCACGAATAATATTAATACCATACTGTCATACAGTATTTGATTATTTACCCATTATGCTATATTAACCAAGTAACCATGGTAACCTAACTTGTAATGATATATATGTGGATTGACAGCTTTGTGCCAACAGAGTGAACGTGTGGTAGTTGCCTTTGCAATGAACGTTTCTCCCCTAAGGTGACAGGAAACCACTTGCAAATACAGGTGGAGAGCAGTTTTCTGAAGAAATTTCTTCAATCAACCCCAAAATGTGAGGGGAGATAACGCAGCGAGCTTAGCAACAAAACAACAAGAAACAAAATTAAGAACGGGCAAATTTCCAGTCATGATTGATTGAAAGAACAGCATGTTTGCTTTTGGGTCTTCTGCCACACTATGTCAATCTTTGTTTGTTTGGCTTTTAATGCATTTTACTTGACAGTGTGATAGCGTCAATAGATCGTTTTCACTGTCACGCAATAAAAAAATAAATCGAAAACTATCCAGTGGAAATAGCTAAGAAATTGTGATGTTATAGAAGATAAAAAAATAAGACACTTCCCCAAGTTTTAGGTCTGTGCCTTTCCCCAAACTTCAGATATTCGTCGAAATGTTTCGCAGAAATTTACAGAGCTCAGTATGAAAACGCCATGTTGGTGTACCTCCATGGTACACAAATATGGCGGCCGCAAAATAGTGGAAACATCTGGAACTTGCTTTGGCTTTCTAGGCGACTGATTATCAGTACTGAAAAAACAAGTATTTACATAAGCACTTTTCCTAATGCTCTAGCTTCTAACTGGGCTCAAAATCATGAGATAAGTATATATTTTTCAACAAATTTGATCGTAGCCTTGTGTCGCGCACCTCCATAACTCGGAAATTCAAAATGCTCTGGTTTCCAAACGAAGCACGCTATTGAGCTTTAAAGTTGTAAACAGATATAAATATGTCACCTCTTATACCTGATGAGGATGAAAACTTTGGTGGATCTTTAGTTTTAGATTTTAGAAAGTGATGACGTCACGTGAAAACGATCTATTAAAATAAATGCTGTTATATTTTAACAATGTAACCTTGCTTAGCAGCTCTGTTGTATAGTCAACAGGGTGAAGATGTGTAGCAGTTACCTTTATAAGCCACTGGTCCAAACCATCTCTGTTCTCGGTATTTTGCTATTGTACAAATACCAATGGTAAGTGTCGAGACGTTTTCAGTCACTATCACAGAGCAAAAAAACAAAAGCATGTTTGCTTTTAGAATGTGAAGGCCTCACCTTTTTAATCTTTGTTTCCTTTGCTTATAATGGTTTTTGCTATACAGTAAATTCTGCTAATTAAATGCTGATAAGTCAGTTTCAATATTTTAACCATGTAACCTTACTTACAATATCCAGTATGTGGATTAAGAGCTCTGTTGTGTAGTCAACAGAGTGAAGATGTGTGGTTGTTACCTTTGGAAGCGACTGATCAAAACCATCTCTGTTCTCGGTATTTTTTCCTCGTGCAAATACCGGTGATAAATGTCGAGACGTTTTCAATCACTATCACAGAGTTACAAAAACCAGAGTTTGTAACCCAACCAACGACAGCAAACGGAAATACATGGAACGGACACGGCCATCATCACCAGAAGCAAATAAGTACAGTTACTTCTGGACATGTGAATTCATGTATTCTGTTGGTCTGGTTTTTGTCCTCGCTGTACAAAGGTCTCCTGCCTTACATGTTTTTTACTGATTTTATTTTTTCGTAATGCTTTTTAATAGTCTAACATGTAATCAAC
Organism: Micromussa lordhowensis; assembly: GCA_964020085.1. Lineage (NCBI taxonomy): Eukaryota > Metazoa > Cnidaria > Anthozoa > Scleractinia > Lobophylliidae > Micromussa > Micromussa lordhowensis. The sequence continues at coordinate 16,736,989 of OZ026599.1, read as the reverse complement.
TGTAGCGCTCATTAAATGCTGGTAAATTCACGTCGTTGTGTGATGTTTCAAAGCGTTCGTGTTTTCCCCTCTTCTTGATGTTGATTTCATTTATAATTTCTTAAAAAGAATTGCTTAGCCCACAAACAGGAGATGAAGCGATGAGGGATTCTGTTTATCGTTCTTGGACCTGGCCACGCTGAGAACTCAAAGGCCTTACGAAGTTGAGACGTTTTTCGAAAGCGTTTCGCAGTTAGTTAAAGCGCTAGTCCAGTTCTGGCCCTTTCTCTGTCACTAAACGCTACACTCTCGGGAAAGAGGATTATAGTGCGGAGCGTTGCGTGACAGAGAGAAGAGGCCAAAACTGGACTATGTAGAGAGAAAGAGCCTAAGATCCTCAAAGTTTCATTTCATTTTATCAGTTTTGAAGCAATTGACAAAACGAAAAGCCAGCTTGCTATGACGGCATACTTTTTGAAAACTCGTTGAAAATGTATCGCAAAGAGCAAAGAACACAAATTTTAAAGTTCTTAACCCCAAGTAGGAAATACTTCTCCTATTTTGACATGGTTACAACAACATATTTTCACGTTGTACAAAACTGATTGTGTTAACTCATTAAGGTGGCTGCCAACAGTTTCTAGCACTTTTCCAACAGCTGTACTTTGACGGAACAATGCTACTACTCTTTATCAAATAATGCCACAATATTGGTATCACATAAACGCTCAGGCATTAATGAACCAATAATAATAGTAATAACATAGAGGGCAAAATTACTGTATGTTGATTGGTCAATGAGGGTATTTGTTCCTTAATAGGGCAAATTACTCGCTCACGATTGGTCCTAGGGTTGCCTAGCAACATCTTATGCTATCGAGAAATTAAAAGACGAGAGCGAAAATGAAAACACGAAGAAAAGCACGGAGTACTGAAAGAACGTTTCTAAAAAAGTGGGCGAATGAAAGAAACCTCCAAGCAAATTTAGAAGAGTACGAGAGCGATGTCCTCGAACAAACACTGTCGCAGTTTTAAACCGAGTTACGAAAAGAAAACGGGGATGAATACGAGCACGCCTGCCTGAAAGTAATGCAGGCATCACTGGAGAGATATCTAAAATCAAAAGCCTATCCATCATCCGAGATAGAGAGTTTCTTAACTCCAGAAAAGTCCTGGAAGGGAAGGCAGGAAACTGCTAAAGCAAGGCGAAGGAAAGCGACCAAACCGATCCAGAAGTTTGACAAAAGAAGAGGGAGAAGTCCTCTGGCAGATAGGCCAACTCGGAGGAGGAACTCCACGAGCTCTACTCAACACCATGTGGTGGCTGCTCACTCAGCACTTCGGCCTACGAGAGCGACAAGAACACCACCAAATGATAAGTTGATGATTTCACTTTACAACGCGATGACAACGGAAACGAATTTCTAACTTTGGAATTGATTAGAAACAATTTTAGTGATTGGCTTCGTGTATGGAAAATGACTGTTCCAGAAGGTTACCCATACAAAATTTGCGCAAAAAAAAACAAAAAAAAAACAGAATTCTCTGATTTGATTGAAAGTGAAATTTCCGGCCTGACGAGCGTTAAAACACAATTTGGGCTACTTGTTAAATTTTCAAAATTAAACAACACATGGAACGTTATTTCAAACAGAGCGAGCCTGTCATTCTTAACAGAAACAATGAAGCAATATGATAAACGACGTCTTTAACCGCTTTATTGATCGAGCGAAAGGCGAAATAGAGGCGTGGTCGCAAAGAGGTTCAGGCTGGGTGATGGAAGGTATTTTGGATGCATTTGTTAATGTTGCTCCGCTCGATACGAACAATTTCGGGAAGGAAGCTATTTGCCTCTCCCAAAAAATGTACAAAATAAGAGAGCAATCATCAACATCCAAAACAGAGACAATAAGTGTCTTAGATGGGCACTTCGTGTTGTTCTATTTCCAGCACCAAGAGCCTAAAACCCGTTAAGACCTGGAAGTTACCATATTGAAGATGGTCTTGATATCACAGGCATCGACTTCCCAACACCGGTTTCACAAATTGATAAGCTCGAGAAGCAAAATCCTAATCTTGCCATAAACATGTTTGGCTGGGAAAATGACCATGTAATTGTTCATAGCCCTCTCTTTTGTGACCAAAGCAAGGATTCTAATAGTAAACATTTCTGTTAACGTTGTTTGCATATGGGCACAACTTCAAAGGCACAAACCTGAATGCAAAGGGTTGTTGAAAAGACCAACTAGAACAGAGCTGCCAAAAGAGGAGAGAACAAGGTGTCTTATACAAACTACCATAAGCAGATGAAAGAGCCTTTCGTAATATACGCAGACTTCAAGTCGTTGTTAAGAAAGATGTTAAGAAAGAACATTTTACCGTAAAAACAGAGATGCAGGCGAGCCATTCGGGTTTGCTTATACAATCGTAAGAAGCGACTTATTAGTTACAAAGGTAAAGATGCAGTTTATGTGTTTTTGCAATGTATTTTAAGGGTTGAGGCAGCAATCAGGGCAGATTTGGTTTTCGCGGCCAAAGCCACTAAAGATGATATTACGGAGTCATCCGAAAAATAAACTTCATTGGCCCACGACCTAGTGAAAATCGAAAATCGGAGTCGTAAGCAGAGTCATAAGCTCGACGGAGCCGGAGTCGGAAGAATCAGAACGTTTCCATTTCTTCCGATTCCGTCTACGACTCCGTCGCTTACGATCTCGTGAGTACTACACTGTCGGATTCGGAAGCAGAAGCGGAAGAACCAAGCAGTCACGAAGCCCGAAATCGAGCATTGTGATTGGTTTATTCTACCGCTTCTGCTTCCGACTCCGACAATCTAGCTTTCACGAGATCGTAAGCGACGGAGTCACAAGAAGAATCGTTGTTCTGCTTCCGATTTTTCACTAGATCGTATCACTCTACGCTTCTGATTACGGCTCCGGCTCCTTAAGAGATCAAATAGATCAATGGATCGCAAACAACCAAGAAACATGTGAAAGATGAATTGACACGACACAGGAATCGAACCCATGACTTCCCGAACACCGGGCGGGACGCTCTATCCACTGAGCTATGAGAACTCATGCATGGAGAGCAAGGTCATATGTGACAGGCGTCCTACATACTGCTAGGATCAACACTGTCGAAGTCATCGTGCGTAGTGATAAGTGAATAAAAATGGTGAATTTTTTTTGTTCTTCGCAGAGCCTTTGTTGTTACAAAACCACAATGACTCAGTGAAGGACCATTGTCACATGATACGAAAATACCACGGCGCCACGCATAACAAATGCAACTTTAAGCTCAGATTGAATGACAAAACGGTGCCAACTCAGAACTTGAAAGGCTATAATGGGAACCTTTTGATGCAGGCAATGTCGAGAGTGCACTGAGAAATAAAATGCATACGAAACCACAAGAAAAAATTACACTTCATTCTCACTGGGAAGTACTACGTAATAAGATTCATCGATAGTGTGAATTTCTTGCTGAGCAGTCTGGATTCTCTTGTAAAAGGCAGTGATCTAGGCTCAATTACCAGCCGCTGTTCGGGAAAGGAGCCCGCGCTCCTCCCCCGAACTCACGGCAGTCTCTTCTCGGGGAGGGTAGACCAGATACGAGAGAGCGGCGGAAATCTAGGCTCGATTTCCGCCACTCTCTCGTGTCCGGTCTACGTTCCTCCCCGAAAAGAGACGGCTGGACGCGTGAGCGGCCATTCATGTCCGTGACGTCATCGAAAAAAGTTAGTGTCACAAGTCAGATTTTCACGCGAAAAAGTAACATGGGAAGGCTGTTTGTGTAAAATGGGGTTGACTTGTTTCCGCTGTTATCGGTATGTCGCTTTGCAGAGTTTGACACCTCTGTAATTTGCCATGTGTTTATGCATTGCTTAGGCTCATTTCTAATGCAAGATATGTCTCCAAGAATTTGCTTTCCAGGGACAAAATATGAAATTTACCGTGAACATGCTACTTACTTGCAGCATGTAGTCTGAAGCCCGTTAACCCTAACATACAGTTCACCAAGGAGGTTGAGAAAGATAACAGGCTCTCCTTCTTAGACACAACAACAGCCAGAGTACGTGGTCGCATACAGGTCAGTGTGTACAGAAAACCAACACACACAAATAGGTACCTCGATTACAACTCTCACCACCCATCACAGCACAAGAGGTCAGTCGTTAATACACTCCTTCAAAGGGCCTAAGAAATTCCATCAACAAATGCAGGGCGTCCTAGAGAAAGGAGACACGTCATCAAATTTCTAAGGGATAACAACTACCCTCTGCGTTTTATCCGGAGTGCAAGTCTTACCACAATTCTCTCCGTCGTGATTCACGTACCAACGACACTTTAAGCGCTAGCGCACCGTCAAAGTCAACTTTTGTTGCTTTTCGTATGTCAAAGGCGTCTCTGAGAGAATTTCGCGAGTATTACGTAACAATGGCGTTAAAGGACCTTACCTTTCAATGTTTTGCGCACGTGTTTCCCTACCCTGGGTTCCAGAGGATACTTTTTTGTGATCGATATTTCGCGGCGAAGCCGCGTTGACGAGGCGCAAAGCGCCGAGGAGAAAAAAAATAACCTCTGGTCACAGGAGCACGCAACCTCATTTCCATGCGAGAAATCAGTTCAGAAATTGACCTAGGTCACCGATTGGATACTCCCATGTCCGTTGTTCGATGTAGCCAATCAGGGCCATTGTTATATTGTTAATTCCCTGCGGACATGGGAGTATCCAATCGGTGACCCAGTTCAATTTCTGACCGGAGGTTATTTTTTCTCCTCGGCGCTTTGCGCCTCGTTAACGCGACTTCGCCGCGCAGTGAATATCGATCAAAAAAAAATATCCTCTGGAACCCAGGGTAGTGTTTCCCGAGACCAAAGGACAAACCTTTGAAGTTTTATTAACGTTGTTTCTAACGTTAACAAGAGTCAGTGTCAAGCACAAATTTTAATTCTAATTAGGGGGTGTTTCTCGTTTTCACAGCCTTTACGGGCAGGCGTTTTTTCCCTCCATCTACTCCCACCTCCTACTCCCACCCCTACTCGCCCACTTTTCCTAAGAGAACATGGCGGCGAATCTACTCGATTGCGAGCTTATACCGATAAATCGTCAGCACACGGGATAGTGCAGGCTAGAAGTTTTGAAGTCACCTGTCCGCTCGCCTCAGGTTGCGTGTCTTGTGATTCAATTGGGATTCGTCAGCAATTATTACCCAATGCTGACAAATTATTCAGCAGTTCCTGAGGATTGCTCAGGTTTTGGCTTGTGCGCTTGCCTCAGTTTAAAATATTGTACATTTATGTACCTAATATCTTGGGGAAATCTATCTTTTTGGTAAAAAGTAGCTTTTTCAGCAAACCTAAGGCCAATCTAGCGTCATGACAGCCAAAAACTGATTTAAACAGTTTAGTATATATTACTCTTAGTACAAACATAACATAACATAACCGAAATTAAAGTCCGTTTCGTACTCGTCTGTACTTTTTGCATTTTTTTATTGTTTTGCCTTTTATTCTCAGAAAGCATATTGCTTTTCCATGACTTCGAGGCCTGGAAATTGAAATAAGAAATTCCATGACTTTCCAGGTTTTCCATGACCCACCCATATGAACCCTGTTGTACTTTTAGTGTTTGGCGATGCATCGTGGCAGTTACCATGGAAATGGCTCAACACTGACAAAAGACCACCAGAATCTCGCAACCTTTCCATAGCAATAAATTGCCTAGCAACTAAAACAAAGTCCCAACAAAAAGTCACCCCTTAATTGATCATTTCATCCTTTACTAAGCAACAAATAAACAGAGTGTGTTGTATTGGTCATTCAAAGGTAAATTTTATAGCTTGCAATATTCATATTTTTGACTGCAAAACTGAGATTGGTCAAATATCAAGCCTGCAATGTCATCAGAGCCACCCTCCCCCCTCCCCACAAAAACTATTGTAAAATAATTTTGCAATATTATTTTTCAGATAACAGTGATTCACCATGCCTTACTCACCCTGCCAGCATTACACCACTTGCTAAAGGAATGGTCAAAAAGTATTTGAGGGGAGGGGGTGGCAGGTGGTCCAGAGCAGAGAGGGGGATGGGTCTTCAGTCTTTGAGCTCTTGGTAAGGAGTGGGTTGTTCAATTTTCAGCTACTCATAGGGGGTGGAACATCCTACAAGTATTTCATAAGAGGTAAGTGGCACCAGGAGCCCATCACTAGGAGCTTGCAACTCCAATACTAAGCCTATGTCACGGCATTTTTACAGACCGGTCTATTTTTAGACTTCTTTTCCCGCAAAATAAGTCAGTTCCGTTCTACACGAGCGCGCATCGGTAAGGGAAACAATGGCGGCTTTTCCTTTTAATCTTCCAGTGAAAATGCCGACGTAAATTAAAGAATTAAGTCCGTGCTTATGATTTGTCACTGTTGTCCCTGCGGGGTTCTGAATTCGCGGTAAATTCAAGCTAAAAATAGACAGGTCTGTGAAAACGCCGTGACAGGAATATGAGGTAGTTCCTGGCTCCTAGTGATGGGCTCCTGCCCCGCACACATTTGCAAAATAATTGACAAGGTGCATGGAAAAAGACCCCAAGTGACTTCAGATCAAAAAAGTATTGTGACTACTGCTTTTCTTACACAGCTAGTTTATTTGCACATGGCTTTGTTAAAATGTTTATAAAAAGTGGCATCCACCCTCCACTTAGTGATTCAGTTGTTAAGAGTTATATTATAGTATTTAAATAAAATAATATTTACATTTAAGTATGTATATAAATTATAGCTATACTCTTTAAAAATTGATATATTATTCTTAGTTTTTTTAGTTTTTAATCTAGCGGTATTATTTTTGTCTTGCCATTCCATCAAATTACATGTATAGTCTATCACCGTTGAACATTCAAGTGGACAGTGCATCCAATAGGACCTGGCACCTAACGGAACTCTGGCAGGTATTAGAGAGCTTAAGCACAGACATTTTTGAGCCTCTGAAGCTTTTTTGAGCCTAGTCAACTGGAAGTTGAAACTTTTCCTCTTTGACGCATATTAATCCCTTTTCATTGGAAATGTCAACTTTTAAATGCTGAAATGAGAGCTTTATAACTCATTAGTACAGGGCTCAAAATAACGGCCGGTCACCGGACAATGTCCGGCCAAGATGACTATTTGTCCGGACAAAATTTGGGTTTGGCGGTCATTTTGACCGGTCAAGTACGCGGTTTCCAAATAATTCACTAGAAAAGAAATTATCCTTTCTTTCTGGAAAATATAAAAAGTGAAATAATAAAATATTTTAAGCGGTTAAGTTTGCTTCTGTTTACACAACGTCCGATGTACATTGCCAACTGTCAACGTATTCAATGGTCGAATACCAGGAATCTGAGATCATCTTTCGGCGCATATGATCACCACTGCATCTACCTAAGTCAACAACAGCTAAGTGATTCGTGGATAGTTGCTTGCTTTGTACGTACTACACCAAAATATTACATTTGATTGCTGGCCATTGCTGCCAAGCGTGTCGGCGCTCACAGTACAATCTTACCGCGTTCGTCATTTGCTCGTCACGCAATGCTGTCACCGCATCTCGTTTTAGCGGGTAGAGGTATATAATAAAAAAATAAAAATAAAATAATAGTGATAGTATTGTTAATAATAATGCTTCTACTAAAAATAATAATAATAATAATAATAATAATAATAATAATGATGATGATGATGATGATGATGATAGTGAAGAAAACAAATATAAATATTATATAACTGAAAATTCGTATTCATATTTTGTATAGAGCACTCTCAGGATAAGTGAAACAATTTATTCAGAGTTTATCCTTTTATATATCTGACCATACTTGCAAAAACTATGCCCGCAGACAGCTTAAAGACAGACCCAGCTCTGACCACCCCGACCCACCCTTCCCCCCAAACCTGGCCAGCAGATTGGCCCGTTATGAACCTGGGTGCCAAATCAACGCAGAACTAACAGCAATACAGTCAATATCAAGATTATTTGGCACTGGAAACTCGACGTCTAGCTAAGCGAATGTGTCAGTAAAAGACACCCTCCCTACCCCCCCCCCCCTTCCCCTCCTCCAGCAAACCACCAGCAGATGATAAAATGCCTGTACTCACCACATTTTTAAGCAATTGCTATCAACAAATTGCAGATCAAAGAACCAAGAGCTAGCCGAAATAAAAAATACGAAATCACAAACGTGACTAATTAGTGAGAAAAATACTAAATTTAATTAGTAGTTACCCGGAGTAGGCAAACCCTTGCCATGCCACAATATTTGGAGCCTTTTGTTTGCTTAGTTGCGGGGTATTGGTATGTTTATTAGTTCTATTTGTGACAGAAAATGGAGGGCTGTTGTTCTTTTGAAGTTATTGTTGGTAGAGTTTGTGGTTGTAACCCTAAAGATCGGAAGCGGAATTCTGAAATTGTTCCGTTACTTTCGAGCAATTGGGCATTAGTAGTCCCACCACGCGCTAATTCTTCCCTGTCTGGTCCAATATCTCCTTCGTCTTTCCTCAGTGGCTGCCCTTACTCAGCTCTTTGTTGTTATTGTGGAATCGCACAAAGCGCTTCAGGCAGAAATTTGCGACATTTTGTTTCCGTGCGGAGATCAGGCGACTAAAAACCGCGGACCGATTGGAGGAGGGGGGGGGGGGGTGTAAGGATTTGTCGTGTCAAAAAAACGTGTGGGAGCGCGAGGGGAGTTCGAGCATGAGCAAGACCGAGGTAACGGCACGAACATGTTGCAAAAAACAATTTGAGAAAAAAAAACTTTCCCATAGGCGCTAAAATTCTCCAACTGTCGCTATAGAATTCGGAGACAAATTCAGGCAAGTTATAAAAAATCTTAGGTCTTCGTTAAGTGTTGCATTTTTTGGTTTTCTGGAAGTTGGGAAATTTAGAGACTCGGGTGAATTTTCGGAATGAGTTCGCAATGTTTGAGAAAAGTAACCAAAAAAAAAATCGGCACAGCGCGTAAAGACCTAGGTACGAGTTTAGGGCCACAGTGTTACGCAATGCAGGTAGATGATGACAACAGGAGACGGCTCAGGAGACAAAGGTAAACTAGTCATTCTTTCTTTTCCTTTATTTACTCTCTTCCTACTAAACAAGATTGTGTGCTCCAAGTGGTCGCGTATCAGGATAGAAATTGCCCTACCCCTACCCCCTAAAATAGAACGACCGCATTGCGTGACGAACAAATAACGAACCGCGATTCACTTAGCAGCAATCGTTCAAATGCAATAGTATTTTGGTGAAGCGCAAGGCAAGCAACTATTTACAAATTACTTAGTCGCTGTTGACTTAGACGCAGTTGCGATCATATGCGCCGAAAGATGGTCAAAGATTCATGGTATTAGACCTCTAGATACGATGACAGTTGGTGATGTTCCACGAGACACCTTGTGTAAACAGAAAAAAACTTTGCTTTACCTCGACGAATGGTGAGAAAAACACGTTAAATTGGCTTTTGGACCTGCCTTTTCGAATTTATCAGCTCCGTGTCTATTTTAACTTAATATACGTCAAGACATGTGGCGCATGCTAAAATATGTGTCTAACCCGTGAATTGAAATTAGACGACGGAAGTTGAATATTTGCATTTTTAACGTACTTTGAAAAGCTCTCGCGTCACTCACAATCATTTGCCCAAAGAACTTTTTACAGCGTTCTGAAGACCATCCCTTTACGATTCAACCACCAGAAGCTTAATCCATTTGAAGGTTTCGCACATGGTGAAAATCAATTATTTTTACGAAGTACTTTTAAGTGAATGAAATACATGTCTGCGAAATTTAATTATTTTGCAACCAAAAAATAACGCTGCATTTCCCCAAATCAACCCAGTACATATTTAAACATTGCAAAAAAATATTTGAGTGTTTTAAAGACGGAAGAATGATGTAGTTTTGCATGCGAGGCTCTCAAAGTTGTTTAATAAAATGGCCCGTCAAATGACGATTTTAACAGGATTTGGTAATTTGCATATTTCTTTGAAATAAAAGGATATTTTGCCAAAAAAACTAACCAGTAGTTTTTGCCATGCCCTAGCCTATCTACCTTAAGAATATGAGCGAAATCGAATTTTTGACCCTTGCCGCGAAATTAAGAATTTGTCTGATTTTTACCGGCAGGCACTCTTAAAGCATAATCGATATTGTAACGGACTAAATATAATTAAAACCTTATCCTTTATGCAAATATTCTATGTGCAAACGTTGCCTGCGTGTGCCTTGCCTATTTTGGCTTCCTTTTTTTCCGCGTTTACGTTGTTTAGTTATTCGTTTTATTTGTGGAAAAAATATTTTAAAAAGGCTTCTGAGCCGAATTTTCCGCCGACATTGTATCAACACTTTTCCACATTCAGTATCTCTCCTTTTTTGTGTTGCAAGTGACAGGCGCATGTCAAAGTACTTTTATGACATGTATATCAAAATGTCATAGCGCCTCGCGTGGCAGTAAAAGAAACCTACATTGTTGCAAACCTAGCAAGTAAAGCAATTTAGCAGCATTAAGATACTTAGATAGGTATATCTTCCATTTTCCAGTTTGCAAAAACAATGTTCATTTGCTGCTTAACCAGCAATGGAACTTTCGCAATGGAGCTTGTTTTCCTTTACACAGCCAAGTCCTCGAGGTTTGCATAAAGCTGTCTGTCGTACATTTTCATGTTGATCAGCCTCTACAGAGAAGAGAAAAAATAGCCATCATTATTTAGCGTGAAGATTATTATACGAACAATAGTACACAATCATCAAAATGCTGAACACCTCAGGGCCGGGTTGTTCAAAGCCCGATTAAGCTAACCCAGGGTTAGCGCGAATTTTGATTTCAGTTTTGCAACTTTTCGAAGAGGTTTTCTGTTTATATTGTTTGGGCTTCTATTTTGAATTTGAATAATCTCAAACTAACAGAAAATAGGAAGCAAAAAACATCTTTATACAAGAAAAATTAATACTTCGGTTAACTTTTAATCCTGGGTTAGCGTTAACCGGCTTTCGAACAACCAGGCCCAGTATTTTAAAAAACAAGATATGCTGTTCAATGAAACAAATGATTTAGCTAGGTCAGTACTGCTCAAGTATATGGCGTAGCCATCAAAAGGGAAGGGGGGATGATAACCTAAGTTTAAGTTTGTAATAAGCACAATATTCTGCAAAACACCTAATTTACCCACTTTCTAGAAAATAGAAAATAGGAAGCAAAAAACATCTTTATACAAGAAAAATTAATACTTCGGTTAACTTTTAATCCTGGGTTAGCGTTAACCGGCTTTCGAACAACCAGGCCCAGTATTTTAAAAAACAAGATATGCTGTTCAATGAAACAAATGATTTAGCTAGGTCAGTACTGCTCAAGTATATGGCGTAGCCATCAAAAGGGAAGGGGGGATGATAACCTAAGTTTAAGTTTGTAATAAGCACAATATTCTGCAAAACACCTAATTTACCCACTTTCTAGTATCGCTAACAAAGCGGATGCTTTGTTAACTGCTGAGTTAAGAGGTTACGGTTATTTTAGAATTAATTTACAAGCCTTTTATAATAAGGGCTTTATCTTAATTTCAGGTACAACCTGTAAGCCACACATGTACGCATTCACTGACGCATCCTCATCGGGCCCATGAGGACTCTTGAGGCCGGACATGTACGCACTGCGGACCTATTTTTCAACAAGTTATTGAAGATGTTACTTGATGAAATGTTCCATTATGTCACGCGCGAGGGACAAAGAGTTCCTGACTGAATTCGAACTCGTGACCTCACAGATACCAACAAGGCGCTCTTAACACTGATTGGGTTACGGTAAGACTAATGGTGAGCGAGGCCTATTTTTCAAGAAGTTATTGAAGATCTTACTTGATGAAACGTTTCATTATGACCCCAGCGGCTACCTTCGCCACCAGCAGCCCCTAGGACTCCAAGGGTGTTTCACTAGATTCATATATGTATGTGACATCTTTTCAAGCCATGACAACACCTATTAATATGAAGTAACTAAAGTAATGGCTCATCCTTATTCAAATACAAATCTTATCAAAAAAGTTTGTCCGTTGAGAGAAATTTTCACTCATCCAACGGCTGAATGAAGCAAACGTGCAGTATTTCTTCTTTATAGAGAAGTGACCCAAGTTTCAATCCTTGATTTAAAAAGGCACCTGTTTATTTTAACTGGAACTTTCCTATTTAATGATCCGCCATTACTAAATTTAAGTTCTTGCGAGAGCTGGATCGAGGAGAAAATGACGTCAAAGGCTCACTAGAATGCATTGCGTGTGTACGCTGCAAAATTAATATGCAACACTGGAGTTTTGGGCTTTCACACTTTTAAACTCGCACTTTGCATACATAATAAGCTACGTTCACACGCTGAAATTTTAAGCTGGTGAGCCTTTGACATCACTTTTCCCGGATCCAACCCTTTGAGGTCAAATCGGTCAGGTTTGAACGTGAGTGATGGCGGATCGCGAAATCCAAAACTTACGCCAGTCAAGTGTTAAGCAGACACACTTTCAGAATCTCAAGAAAAAAAGGAAGTGATTTTTTTTTATCACAGGGGCACTTTAGCATTTGGTGGCCTGAGGAGCTTTGACAGCAAGGGGAACAACAACCGGTAGACGAACAGATTTTGAGAAGAAAATCGGGCTGGATTGGTTACACCGTGCGGTAAGCACCAAACAACATGACGCGGCAGAGAAGAGAAATCGAGGACGCCCCAGAAAAAGCTGGCGACGGGACACTGATGTGGAACTGAAGCTGATAGGATACAATTGGAAAGAAGCTAAACGAAAAGCCCAAGTTTGAGTTCACTAGTGATGGGTTGTCGATGACTATGCTCCACCTGGAGCGATGGGACTAAGTAAGTAAGTTCTATTAGTGGTTAACGATAACGTTGTCAGCAGTTCACATTAAAGCGGCGACCGCCATACTCTCAAGGATACATTACTCGAGGAGGTTATGGAGATTTGGTATGAAAGGCTTTGCATTTATCGATTGCATACCCATAATATGTGTTCTTTTGTCTTCCCGTTAGTAACTCTAACCTTTCTTGGTGAAAAACATAAAGGTAATCGTTCGTACTTCTACTTACCTTGTGTTGGTTCTCCATATCTTTCAGCTGCTTTGTCAAATCAGGGAATGCTGGTCTTACATCCGGGTCATTTTGCCAGCATTTCAACATTATCTCATGCCTAGAATAGAAATTATTTGTCCCCATGAAAAGTGACTTCAAAATATCATTTACCATAGCTATTAAATCAGTTAAAGGGTACCACTAATCCATCTATACACAACTACTTCGTTCGGGGTTAAACGGAAACTACAATCAGAGAGATAGATCATTTTATTTTTGAGCGGGGACGGGGGAAGGATTGGACAAGTAGATCATGCCAGAGTTTAACTTCCAATTTGTCGCATATCTTTATTTTCCTGGCTTCTTTTCCATTTTTTTTAACATCTCAAGTCCCCTAACATAAATATGATACGTTTCAAAAGCTAGTAAAAGAGTAGCCATTGCCAGGTTAATCTGTCCAAGCGCCAAACTTACAATTTGTCATCCACGTGTTGTGGTTTAGGCATTCGGTATCCTTCCTGAAGCAGGTTTGCAATTCTTTTGCCATTCATCCGTGGATACGGTGAACCACCTATAAAAAAGTAACAACCTCTCGAGTCTGCTGGTAAAAGTACAGGGACGTTGGACAGCATTTGACGGAAGTAGGGACCATGTAGGGGAAACACAACATCCACCTTAACAGAGTAGCTGAATATGTTTATGAAACATGCAAGAGGTACGTGATCATGATTTTTCTTTTTTTCAATTTTACAAATCTTCCGGCCGATGATAATTTCTACTTAAAACATCAAATGTACCTATCGTGAAAATCTCGTAAAGGACAACTCCATAGCTCCATCTGTTGGAGTAAGTACAGGGACGTTGGACAGCATTTGACGGAAGTAGGGACCATGTAGGGGAAACACAACATCCACCTTAACAGAGTAGCTGAATATGTTTATGAAACATGCAAGATGTACCTATCGTGAAAATCTCGTAAAGGACAACTCCATAGCTCCATCTGTTGGAAAATGAAATAAATAATCAATGAAGGCTAAAATAAAATGCTATAACATTTTCTTGAACACAAACATTTGAGAAACGTAAGCCACAAATGCCAAAAAAATCGCTGTGACTTTTGCCTACAAGGAAGCATGTAAAACTTGCATGTAAGACTTGATATGTAAATAACTGGAGGATACAGACATGGGTACAATTAATTTATCAGAGCACGACATTCTATAGAATGGACATAGCTCTATCGTAAAGGAATAATTTATTTCATTTAGTCGAGAAAGTATTTCAACTATTAACTGTTTTTACATAATCTTTACTGCTGGTAGCTTTGTGTGGTTCCTATGTAACAAGTGTTCAAAGACAGACAGCGTGATAAAAAGGCATCGTGCGAATTTACTTACATATCGCTTTTGGTGGTGTACGTTCCATACAACAGCGCTTCATAAGCAGTCCATTTAACTGGAAGACGACCCTGAAGATTAAAGAACTTGGTGAAACAATTTCTATCATCAAAAAAAGACGAGCAATCGAGGTTTTTAATGTATTCCTATAATGTAGGTTAGAAATATGTGAAAGTATAGACAGGTCATGCAGGCTGATTTCTGTCTGTCTGCGTGTATTATTTTCTCTAGCAATTATGTTCCAGTAGTGTAGCAACAGCATTCGTATCTTGTAGAGCAACTAACTATATGTTCTAAACCAGTCAGCGTAATATTGTGGACACCCAAGCAGCAAGATTTAGACAGCATTATTACCTGATTACCCAACTCATTTTCTGTCGATATTTTATTCTTGGGACTGTTACCTTTGTCTTTCTTTCGTAAATGTTCTCCTGCTGAACATCTCTTGCCATTCCAAAATCTGTTACTTTGCACGTTTCTCTTTCTCCAACCAACACATTTCGAGCAGCCAGGTCTCGGTGGATAATCTGTTACAAACGGAATACTATTTAATAAGTTTGAAACTAACATGAAGACTAAAACTTATAAGAACTAGTGAGGTATGAAAAGAAAAAAAAAACATAAATAACGCTGAAACATGCAGCGAAATCTGGTATCGGTCCAACACCTCATAGCAATAGTTTAGTGCAAACTGGACATTAAAAACTTTCCGCCAAGTACACGTCGTTTCGTTAGTTTCATAATCAGGCCTGTTGTGAACAGATTTGTACTCTAATGTGGGAAAGTGGCTCTAAAAGATTGTGAAAATGTTTAGCTTACAGACTTTGAAGATAGATAACTCATGCCATCAGCGATTTGCCAAGCAAACTTCATCAGCTGTTGTGACGTCAGATTTGTTTGTGGTTTGATATCCGGG
The DNA here is from genome assembly GCA_964020085.1 of Micromussa lordhowensis. Taxonomy (NCBI): domain Eukaryota; kingdom Metazoa; phylum Cnidaria; class Anthozoa; order Scleractinia; family Lobophylliidae; genus Micromussa; species Micromussa lordhowensis. Next base: position 16,721,612 of record OZ026599.1, on the reverse strand, counting down.
TCTTTGTAATAAGTGTCATTCAGTCCACGGCTCTTTCTTAGGTATCCCAGCAGGTCTCCATAAGGTACGTACTCGATTATCACCATTAGAGGCTCTAGAAAGTATTAACATTCAAAAATAACTGTTTCAAATTGCTGTGAAAACGTTTGTACTTGAAATAGCCTAGACGACACATTTAACTTTTTTCGTCCAACATGCTAGATTCTCCGTGCATGACCCTTAGCAACAAACTGGGTGGAATGCATACTCGACAAATAATTCATGTTGCCTGAGGTAAAACATTATATACTGACATTCCACAAATATTCAACTCATAGATGAGAATCTAACGAATGGTCTTCTATGACAGGACGGTCCATCACAAGTTTAATACAATTTTTTATCAGTTTACCAGTTTCTGTGACACATCCCAGTAGTTTGATGACGTGAGGATGTGGTTTGAGTTGCTTCATTGTGTCAAGTTCTCTCAGCAAATCTCTCCTGTCTGATTCGGGAGAATTATCTGTAAAAAAAAAAAAAAACTTGAATCAGACAGAAATTTTGTGTCAGTTTAATAATATCCATTCCCATAACGTTCTATACACAATATAAACATGAGTGTTGCGTCAGCAAGCCTTGTAAATTTTATTACTGACACCAAATACACAACTACAACTACAAAAACAATAAAACACGGTCAAAGTAAAATAATTTGGAAACGGACTATTCGAGACTATAGAAACCGTAAAATAGTTATTTTTTTTTTAGGAAAGACGACTCCTCTTAAGCTTAGAAGTACTGAACGACAATTGCAACCATCCAGGAACCGGGGTTTCTGTGCGGGTTGAAAGAATTGCTTAGCAAAACTATTAGTAAACTAAAAAAAAATCATTTTTATAAACCGAAATAGTCCTAACAGATTAAAGACTTACATTTAAGCATTTTGACAGCAACTATCGTCTTTTCAGGCCTGCCTCGAAGTCCTATTGCCGTTCCCTTGGCAACCTGACCAAAAGCACCTTTACCAATTATCTTATCTATTGTCACGCCTTGCCTTGCAACTTCCCAAGAACGTGTTAATGGATGAAGAGGCGCATAATTGGCACTTTGAGCAACACGTTTAGTTTCGCAGTTGTCTGTGGTTGCTTCTGCTAATTCCATGTATTCGGAGCGAGGCTGGGTGGAGTTAGTGGGAAAGACACTACTTTGCTCAACAACACTCAATGCAATTTCATTCTGTGAAGCAATGCGAGAGCAATTTTTTTTAAAATTAGCTAGAAAGACGCTTTATACAGTGAGTAAGGGCCTTCTAGAGGTAATTCGATGCTAACCGTCTGGGGGACAACAGGGAAAGGGGCGCTGCCACCTCACGTGGAGTTTTTTTTTTTTACAATTTCAAAAACACGATTTACTATGTGATTCTGAAGCTTTCAGTTAGTAGTTTTTCATTTTTCCCTCGTCATAATCTTGACGCGATAAATTTCTCCCGTCACTTGACCTTGCCGCAGTAACCGTATTTATCATCCGATCAAGCTAGGGATCTTCTTTTCTTAAGTCTTTTTTAGCAGCATAACAGAATTATTTCTTCCTTACATTCCATTTCACGCGATGACTAACCATCTCATCTTCTATCTAGTGAATTCTGAACTCTGAACTATTTTTGATATTCCTTATTAGAACGAAAATTCAGAGGGATCCAACAATCACGCTATTGCACAAAACTCCTGTGTCATGCTGTTCATCTGCTGATAGAATGTCAAAATGACATTAGCTCTAGATCTCAATCTCTAGATCGGAATCTAAAACACACTAATGCAACAATGTAAAACGGAGAACTAGATTTCCTAAAACAAGCAACAAAATTCCTCACGTCATATACTCCTCTGTTGTCTTCATATCGCCTGAAAATATAACAAAGATAACGCTGAAAGTCGATTATTTCAATCTGGAAAAAAGATAAAAACAATGATAAATATTGTTTAACATTGTATTATTTGGCAAGACTCGACTGTATTAACGAATCCACCTTCTGAGTTCTGAGGAATTTATAATGTGTTTAGCATACCTACTATTAAATGCCTATTAACTGATACATGATAACTGTTTTTTTTCGTGAGGGAGGAGAGCATTTGGTTGATTATGTCTTCCTTTAAGTAAACGGCAAATTTATAAAGGATTATAGAATAACGCATTAAAAAAATTACGAAGTTTAAGGATACTTGTAAACCAAATATGATACACAAAAGTTTATCGCAAAAAAATAAATATAAGTATTCATAAAAGAAACGGAATTCTCATAAAAAATATTTTGTATCACGATTGTTGTAATATCTTCGTTTTCTTTGTCGTTAGTGTTCTTTTTTATAGACTTTTATATGATTTACTATTAATTAATTTTCCTTTTTATATGGTTTACTATTAATAATCTTTTTTGTTACACAGCGTAGTTTAGGCATTCCTCCAAAATATTGTATGTGGTTAATGAATGATATTAAATATTGTTTTATGTGATCATTGCATTTGCTTCATTTGTTTTAAACAACTATTTATAATTAAATTACAAAAACGAGAGAGGTTCTGGGCACAACATTAGGGCAGCGTGCATTGCCAAATTCCATCTTCTCTGCACACAATCTTACCGGTTAGTTCCTGGTGTGCCTAAGAAACAAAAGACGATACGATTATACTAAGTATCAAATAAGGAGACGCAGACGTCTTTGTAAAGTAGCAAAGAAAAAAGAGAAAATCATTATTTTTTCATATTATTTATTTTTTCCTATTATTTCTCTCAGTTCCGTTATTTACAATCTATTAATTATTTTCTTAACATTCATCTACATACAATAACTAAAATCGAAAATCATTATGTCACCTTTCTTGTGCAGCCACAACACGTAGATAATGAGGAGAATTATGATAAGAACAAGTATTCCAATTATAGCTCCAAACAAAGCATCTTTACACGAGCATTCGCATTTTTTATCGCCTAGGAAAAAGAAAAGAGAAAGTCCATTTCAAAAGCAACATCACATGCATTGAACTATACTGTAAATGAACTTAGTTTACTGAGATACATGTGATACACAGTACATGGCATTGTTGGACGAGATCACTTGACAGCAGAATCAATTGTTACTTTTTTAAATGTAGTTTGAATATGTTTTATAATGTTTGTTTATTAATATAATCAACTTTCTCTTGTTTACATAGGGGATGCCAGTTTGAATAGTTTACACGTAGCAACCTGTTATTCTGACTAGCGTTTTTATATATGTTTAAGGATGATTTCTCCTTGCAGAAATATTGCAAAAACAGCTACCCAAAGGAACAATCATCCGCCGTGGCAGTAGGGCTCACGTTTCCTGTCTCAAGGCAGTGATATTTATGTGCAGCACCGATAAAGAGACAGGCTGGCTATAATCAGCTCTTTGTGGTACCTGTTGGATCCTGCGTGTCCGTTGGAGATTCAGTAGTACTGATAAAAGAATTGGTAGGTAGTTCATCTTGGGAAATTGCTTTTATGGATCCTGAATCAATTTCAAATTCACCAAACCCTTTGGTTTCTGGCGAAGCAGCATTCTTTAACACAGACAGAACCTCTGTGATCTTAACGTTTTGATTGAACTCCAGTGATAAATAGACAGTTACGCTGCCGCACCTAAAACAATAAACAAAAAATTTACAATATTTTCAGCGATGAGGAACGTCAGAAACGAAAGAAAAGGCATATTTCTCAGATTTTGTCATGGCAAAATACAAACAAACTTATGACATTCTAGTGTCGCTATATTTGGCTTTCAAACCCGATGGGATTTGGACCTATGCCGGGCACACTTGTGAGATGCTCTGGTTTGGCTACATGAGGACTCTTGGCTCACTACGTCATGTACTAGACCATCTGGGACACCCATATAGGCTACAGCCACGACCTACGTATTTTTGAGATATAGGCTAAGAGATATAAAAGACAGGTCCGCGCTCCCTACGCTACTAAGGAAGGAATAATTATGAGGAGAGAAACGTAATCATCGCCTTTGAGTTAATTGTATTGTATCATTCTGCTGTAAGTTTAATTGCAGTTTTTCCGTTTGCTTCATAACTTCCAACTTTATTCGTACAAAATAACTGATGGTATTAAGGACTTAGTGAAGTCCCTTTCGGTATGCAATCAGAGGAAAGAGTAAGAAAATCAGACGACAGCATAGTGGGAGTCCAATTTGTTGAACAAGGATTATGATTGCTAACTGAAATCCACTCTACACAGTCTTGCACAACGAACACCATACCTCACGTTTATCAAATTCACGGCCTTCAATTGCTTAAGAGGTTTAAGAAGTTCATCTACCTATTAAAGAAAAGACATTGCACTGTCATGCTTTACGAATAAGGGAAATCTGGTATACATGTATATTTTCCCGCGCTTTTTTTTTTTTAAAACAAGAGACCGAGAATACATCTAACTCGCTGATATACATACATTATAACCAAATTTAGATCCCATGCAAGAAAACGTCAGGAAACTTGACTTGAAAATGTAGAAATTGTTGAATAAAAGTGTATATGACATGAAAAATAAATACAAAAAATCAATATCTCTAAATCGAAAAAAGGTATTCCAAAAATGAAATCACCATTCCTCTGTATTTTGAAAAGCCTTTCAAACACACAGCAATCATGGCATATACAATCATGCCATACGTATATCGAGCGGGCAATCGGTTCTAGTTTTATAATAAACTGATTTCGCAAGTGAAAGGGAATGTCACTTGACGACGGCGCGCGCGGACCAAATACCCAAATATGGTCAAATTGGAACAGAATCCAGGTTAACGCGTTCCAAAATAAAATGGGTTTTTCCAAAGTTTGAAATTTCCGTTGAAAACTTGAGATATTCTCTGCGCTTACCACAATTCCTGTTAAAATTTACAATTCTCAACGACAGAGATATTACTTTCGCAGAAATTGCGTCCAGTTTACGGATTACCAGAAAAATCGTTCCGTCTAAAACCAAAAATTCACGGGCACAGATTGTGTTAAAATAGTTTTTTGAAAACCACGATGGTTGCAGAAATTCTGCGTCCAGTCATGAGCCTAAATTCCGTTAAAATATCTCTTTGAAGTTATCAAATCAACGATGGTTGCAGAAATTCTGCATCCAGTCGTGAGCCTAAATTCCGTAAAATATCCCTCTTTGAAGTTATCAAATCAACGATGGTTGCAGAAATTCTGCATCCAGTTGTGAGCCTAAATTCCGCAAAATATCCCTCTTTGAAGTTATCAAATCAACGATGGTTGCAGAAATTCTGCATCCAGTCGTGAGCCTAAATTCCGTAAAATATCCCTCTTTGAAGTTATCAAATCAACGATGGCTGCAGAAATTCTGCATCCAGTTGTGAGCCTAAATTCCGTTAAAATATCCCTCTTTAAAGTTATCAAATCAACGATGGTTGCAGAAATTCTGCATCCAGTCGTGAGCCTAAATTCCGTTAAAATATCTCCCTTTGAAGTTATCAAATCCACGGTGGTTGCAGAAATTCTGCATCCAGTCTTCGCCACAAATTCCGTTAAAATATCTCTCTTTGAAGTTATCAAATCAACGATGGTTGCAGAAATTCTGCGTCCAGTCGTGAGCCTAAATTTCGTTAAAATATCTCTATTTGGAGATATCAAATTAACGATGGTTGCAGAAATTCTGCGTTCAGTCGTGAGCCTAAATTTCGTTAAAATATCTCTATTTGGAGATATCAAATTAACGATGAATGCAGAAATTCTGCGTGCATTCGAGGTGCCCGCTAAAATATCTCACTGAAAATATTAATCCAAGATGGCTACAGAAATTCTGCGTCTAGTTGCAGCTATAAATTCTTTTAAAATATTCATTCTTTGGAGATATCAAATCCGCGAAGGTTGCAGAAATGCTATTTAATACCTGTGTAGAATGCCGAATTTTACATTTTTATTAACGAGTAAAGACCACTAGACAAAGTTCAGTCTGTTACTTGTTGAGTGACAAAAAATTTAAACTGATCTATGTGAACATCGCTATTCTGCAGATGAATATATTCCTTATTTCAATAAGCAAAAATTGCTTAATCTAAAATGAATCAATTTAGGTTAGCTTTATTGACTGTTAACTCGAGTTGTCTGCTATTTACATTTGTAAGGCAGTTAATAGTCAGAATAAAAAAGGGAAATTGATAAAATATGCTACAACGTTCCTGTTTTTACCTGGATTCTGTTCCAATTTGACCATATTTGGGTATTTGGTCCGTTATTCCCCGTGCCCTCCAGTCGTTATCTGACGTTCCCGTCTTGTTGCTAAATCAGCCTAATAACTCAGCCAGCGCTACAAGCGTGAAGTTATTAAAGTTATTAATACTACTTCCATCTTGAGAAATAATTGGTAACTGTTATCATTTTTTTTAGGAAATTAAGTTAGAATTCTATTAAAACAATCTGATTATGCACCATCGATTTTATATTTTATATGAGGAAGAAAACTCTTGCTCCATCACTGAATATCACGAAAGAATACAGAAACACGATAATAAAGTGCCCAATTCTGTTCACGGCAGGTTCCTATTTTAGGCCAGTTTAACGACTAACGCCATGGTTCACATTAATATACAGCCTTAAGAAGAAGAAAACAGTAAAAAAGAATCAG
>OZ026599.1:16624969-16697469 GCA_964020085.1 Micromussa lordhowensis | reverse complement strand
AAGTTGCCTTAAGTCGTCTTAAGTCAATCTAAGTTGCCTGAAGTTGCTGTAAGTTACACAATATTAAAAAAGGTTTCCACACACTCAAATTACCCCTGTAGAAGGTTATTAGAGTTATTGAGTGTCATGTAAGGTTAACTCCACTCCAAACTTGAGGATGAGGAGGCACGGTGGCCCAATGGTTGGTGCAGTGGACCCCTATTGGGGATCACTGCATTCTCTTCGTAGTCTTACAGTGCCTCTCCTCGCCCAGATGTATAAAAGGGTACTGATTATGGAACCGGTGAGGATGCAGCAGAGGCAACCTCAATAGGTGCGCTTTGGATAGTTTTTTTTTTTTTCACTCATTCCCAATGCATTAGATCCATCTAAAACTCCTCCAGCCACACCTTTCTTTTTGTTTACATACGAGAGTTTGGCTATTATATTTCAGTCTGAGCATGTCAAAGGAAATGAAATCAATGTGAAACTAGTAAAGATAAAGAGACATACTTTCAGGAACACAACTTACAGTAAAGCAAGAATATTTCGCTTTACCATGCAATATCAATAATTTCAATGGCATTGAAAATGGCAGAGACTGAGTAGGGTCCTTTAAGAAGCTAAGAATCCAGCAATTACTGTATTTTGCCTGCTTCCTTATATATGAAAAAGCTAAGATTATAACAGTCCTGCACCTGTCTAGTCCCCTTGTTGGCAGGAATGATTTCTACATGTAGAAAATACTTTAGGAATGACAATCTGATGTATACCCTCTCAGAAATTGTGTTTTGTTTCTATTAAATTTCAATTTTTTTCTTGTATTTTAAAATAAGAAGATGACACTCGATCTATGTCAGGAAATATATTAAATATGGAAAAAAGATAACAAATGACTATACTGCACCGATTGATTTCTTTTTGTAAGATATTACTGAATCAAATCTTTCGAAGAACTACAGTTTATAAACATCAACAGTGAGAGGTGTTCCGGATCATCAAGGTAAAAAGAAAACAAAAGAAAGGTATTCTGGGTTAAAGCTCAATTCTTTCTACATATTCACCTAAGGCCTGTTCAAACGCACTTGACTTTGTATACCATACAACATTCGACTTGTATACTCTACAAAGTCGAGTGCGTTTGAACACCTTGTATAGTGCCCACTATGCACGATTCGACAAGTCTAATCGTGTATAGCGATGTTTGAAACTGGTCAAACTTCTACTCGACAACCACTCGACTTTTCCTTTGTTGCGCGTTCACTGAAGCGATACTCTACAAAGTCGAGCTCGTTTGAACGCACCACTCGACTTGTAGAAAATTATACTGCATGCGAGCATGCACAGTCGAAGTCGACGAAATCACACACATGGGTAATCTTAACCCACAATTCTCTGTTTCGTCATACTTGAAGAGTGGTTGTATAGTCCGTGTATAGTGCGTTTGAACACCTTGCCCAACAACGCTATACAATGTCGACCATACAAAGTCGAGTGTTGTTTAGTCCGTGTATAGTGCGTTTGAATAGGCCTTTATACACCGAGCAGTAAAACATATGGTAATCCAAAGTCAATCGAGCCGAACTGAGGCTATACTTTAAATACTTTACTTACCCAGTGTAAAAGAGTGACAAAAGTGGGCCCTTTGTTCCATCATAAATCATTATTTGCATTTCACTTCCATATTCGACCGAATCGGTTGACCAACTCTAAACGTTTGAATTTCCTAACTGGACGAACCAACTTGCAGCATAATAATTGTCTTTCTTGTTCTTGTCCAACATTTGATGAAGCCAGGTATTCACATCATCTTATGCACTTTACGTGGACTGCGCTACTATTACTATCGAAAGCTAACTTTTATTCTTTTGATCAACAATCAGGATAAACATTCTCCGCCAGGTTTTGGAACATGTGATTTAGTTAAAGTGCAAGTAAGCTCACGCAAGCTACTCGCGCGCAGGCAAATATGATTACTCCGACCGGCGTTAACAAAAAACACAAGAAAGAAAACAAATCGCCAAACTAGTTATCGCTGAAATTTGAATTGAGTGATTTCATATCAATTTTCAATCGGGAACACTGAGCAGGAGAACTCGAGACCGGAACCCGGGGGCCAGAAGAGATCGAAACACGCAAGATGTCTCGTCTCTTTGAACCATTGAAACCAGTTAGCGGCGCAAGGATTACTGGCAGAATCAAAATGGCGGAGACCAGTGTGTATCTATCAATTTCCAGTGTTTCGTTGTGAAAATGTCGTTCTGGGCATTTGTAATATGCCAGTTGGAAACTGGAAAAGGTTGAAAGGTTGGAAGTCTGATCAACCCGACGCGGTAAAACACCTTCTAAATTTTCGAAAATTTAAGGCGGCTCTGAACCCTCTTCGCAGAATTTTTTTAAACTTTGGAAAACGTTACATCTTATCATGCTGCTTACAATTCCATGGGGTTACCGAGCTCGTTTTTGAGTTATAAGCGCTTAAAGCTAAAATTAAGGGTGTTTTTAGCAGGTTGTATTGTTGCTATGATAACCTATTTGCCACAAAATTGACAACAACTTGTCCACCAATGATTGGTCAGTTTTTTTGATGCCATGATTTTGACGTCAACCGATATAGAGTGGTTAAAATGACCCATCAAACTCTAAGTTTTGGAAAGTACTGGAAACTGTTTCGAGCCACTTTAAGTAACGGCGACTTAAGGACCCAGAGTAGGCCTTACCTACCTTGATAGAGTGCTCAGGCAAGTCAGTTTATCCAAGAATTCTGATTTTAGAAATCACGTAACGGTGAACTTCTTTCTCTCAGTAAATTCTAAGCTGGCTCATGGTATTTTAGTTAAAACGTAAAATATGAGATAGCTATGGATATTGCATACTTACATAACAATGTCAGAGTTAACTCTTCTGTAGGTCCGTAACCAAAATCATTAAACGGAGTACAGCTGTAGTTCACCTGCTTTATTCTTTCACTCACTGAGGTTGTAATAAACGAGACATCGCTACCAGCTGTGTCATTAACAAAATTGTCCTGGCCTTTGTAGAATCGATACTTTGCAGGTGGATTGGCCTCTGAACTGCACGTGATGTTAAAGCTTTCATTTACAAGGACATTGTTGTTAATTAAATGAGACCTCAGATTTGTATTGATAGGATGATAATCTACAACGAAAATAAAAAAAATTATTAATCCATCAATTACCTTATTTGTTACCGGTCAAGATTCAAACGCAATAATTTTCCAGTCAGACGCTTGCGAAGTAGTTACGTGTTTGTTATAAGTTTCTGAAAGAGAGGTGGTTAGGCCACGTCTTCGGGGTTTATTTAGTTTTCTTAGGAATGTCATAGCGGGAAATACTAATAGAACGACAACGAAGGAAAAAAGAACGAATTAACTTTTTTGGACCCACTTAAATAAGCAATAATATGTTTTCGTCATTTAGCAAAACAGCTTTAGACAAACGTTTTAGAATGAAACGTCTAAAAATGATGATTGTGACCCATGAAAAACGGATCTGGCCGCGGGAAGACCACTCACGCACAAGTAGCCGCGTTCATGCGAGTAACGGCGAAACATTCAATAAAAATAATTTCGCGAGTAAGGCAACCAGGAACAGAATCAGGAAACGACACTGAGAACGACCAATCAAAGGCCCTTGTTTCGGTTAGAGATTATATTTGCGCTGATAGCGTCATTCTATAAGCCCTTTTTCAAACGTGTATAGCAAAAATTTTGACATATTTAGCAGAAATAATGTAATTTGGCAACCTGTAATAAACAACGACTGTAAAAGAAGAACCTCTAGATGGCAATATATTGCGAATCTCCCTTTTATCCCGTTCTCGAAAGGATTTCATTCTGCTCTCTATATTATGTTCCAGACATGACGACGTCCGTTTTGCCTCACTCTAGATAATATTCAACTGGAGCTGTTTCTAAATTCTTTGTCCTGGAATTGATTAAACTAAGACTAAACTACAAACAACCAGTGATAGAGTGAAATTAAAACTACATAGATGCTATTAAATTGAAATAGGTGTAACATAATACTCTGGAGCTAAAGTAGTCCTCACAGAGAAATCTTGGTCGAGTTATTGAGCTTCAGGTTCTTCTTGATGTTCTTCAGTTCAGTTTTGGCCAGAAAGCTACTAAATTGCTGATTTCTAAAATATGTACGTAATGTACATGTACATGTAATATAATTATAGGCAATGTTTCATCAACTAAAGATTAAAAAAAAGGTGAAAATGGAAGTGAAATGTAGAGAGGAAAGACGGATGACAATTGAAAGCAGTCATTTGTTTGAGCAACTTTGCAGTCCTCATCACATTTTCTTTGTAACAACTAGGCACGCAATATGAGTTTGTACCGTAGAGCACTGCACTAACAGTAAATCTTATCAAAGAAAGAAAAAATATGTTAACTGTTACTTTTGCACTTATGTGTGAATTTCGAATTCCACAAAACAGCTTACTCACTTTCAACAATAATGTAAACAGCTTGTCTTGCTGGATTGGCGATACCATTGTCAGCAGTACACCTGTAGCCTACTTCATCCTGTTTACCAGTGATGGTCATAGGGAAGGACACAGAACTGTTGTCAGAAACTCTTGTCCAGGTAATGCTTGGTGTTGGCATACCTTTTGCTGAACAGTTGAGTGTCACTTCCTCATCTTCATTCACTGTTTGGTTTCCTGAGATATGAGTGATGTCTGGTGGATCTAGTAGGACAATATATTAAAGGTTTATATAAAGGGTAAATTTAATTTCGTAACAGCCAAATTTCGATAAATTAAAATTCAGCCAGAAACAATAGAGCTCAGCGCAAGGCTCCGGGGAATAAACCGCACAAAAGAAAAATAATAGGAATTACGATAGGTTTAGTCAATATTCATTTTCACTGCCGGTCTGCCGTTAAGAAACGCAACGCTTGAGACAAGACAATTGAGAGTTTATTTTCAATCCGGGCTATAATACTCAATCCAATCAATGCTTGCATTGCGGAAAATGCCTGGGGCTAGTGCTTGCTTGGAGCTAAGTGTTTGATATCTACTCTTGGATGATCAAGAAGGTCTCAGCCATTATTAACACCTGATGGTTTCCTACATCGATTTATCATTTCCAACGCTCAAAACTCATTATCAATTTAAGTCGACGTCAAAAGTAACAGTTGTCACGTCTTCTTCATGCAGATTTATTCTTAAATCTCCTTATAGATAAAGAAGTTCGTAGGTGGGAGGATCGTGATATAGGCGGAGAAGTACGAAATTAATTGATTGCGTTCGATTTTAAACAAGTTATGGTCACCTAAGTGACGCAAACGGTTACAATAGCAGCAAACTACACCTTAAATTTGAACGCTTTAAACTCAAAAACGATTCTGGTAACCCCATTTTTATAAAGGAATTGATAGCATCTTAAAATACGTTTAATTATAAACTTAATTGGGGAGGCGCGGTAGCCTCATGGTTATTGCGCTAGTCTCCGGATGGAGCGTTCCTGGTTCAAGCCCTGGCCGGGGCATAGCGTTGTGTTCTTGGGCACGACACTTTACTCTCACGGTGCCTCTCTCCACCCTGGTGTATAAATGGGCACCGGTGAACTTAATGCTTGGGGTTAGGCGCCTCATGCTACGGAAACCAGGATAAGCTCCGTCTTAATGGGCCACTTGGCTCGAATACAGACTTAACCTACCTACCCTTAATTATAAAAGTGGGAGAAGGTTTAGTGACACCTTAATTTTTCCGACTTTTTATGAAAGCCAAACTTTATATTCGGCGTACAGGACACTAGCTTACATTAAGAGGCTTACTAATCCCTTCCCGCGTCACGCCATTCAAAATAAAAATCAAAACCGTTCAATAGATTAAGCCCAGAATAGGAGAAATGAAAGAAGGTAAGTATGCAAAGACTCTCGCCAAGATTCAGGTCACAATAATTTTTCTTATGCAAGATATGCGGAGAAACTTTTTATCCAGATTTATAGAGATTTGTATGGAGACGCCATGTTGGTGCCCATCTGGATGGGCACCAACATGGCGGCCGGAAACCAACAGAAACATCTGTCAATGACTTTTGCTACAATAGCGTGAATTTATATCTCGAGGAACTCAAAAAACATTAAAATAATACTTTCTAATACAAGAACTGTTCAGATAGCCAATTCTCCGAAATTCGTCCTGAAATAAGTCACTTTTTAACCAACACGGCCGTCATGTAAATGTCGCGTCACGCAAAAGCTAAGAAATTCAAGCGTGGTCTATCACAAAACCAAGAACCCATTCAGCTACTTTTATACAATATGAAAATAAAAGATCAGGAGGATCAGTAGTTCTGTAGTTTGAATTTTAGTGACGTCATGTGAAAGCCGGCAATACAAAACTTTTTTCCGCAGTTCAAGACTATGCGGAAAAAGAATTCGCTTGTTTTCCTCCAAATATATTGCAAGAACTGAAAAAAGTTACAAAAGTGTTGCAGTCGAAACGATTCTCTGAGTCTCTTTAGATTCGTTTAGTGTGCTATGCCAACTTGAGGTCAATTAATTCGTTTCCTTTCTCGCAAGTGCATTTCAGATCAATGTTATCGCAATATCTGTCTAGAAATATTAGCATGTTGTGGTCATCATGTTTCTGAAATTGACGTTCACAGTAAATGCGAACCTTTGCGGAAACACCACAATACAGTTATTTAAGCGTATGATAAAAGAAAAAAAGTCTCTGGTGATTTTTACCTATATGTCAGTTTCATGCAATATAGTGGTTATATGGAAGAACGTTGAGGGTTTAGTATCTATGTGTTTTTTTTTTTTGGGGGGGGGGGGGGGTGAGGGGGAAGGATTGGTGGACAGTTTGACACTTGTGGTTTGACTACTAAAAATGGCTCAGGACCTTGTCCACAACATTCCGTCACCACCCCACGTAAAGCAATTTTTAGTCTTACAAATGCTAGTTTTTCCTGAGATAACTCAAGCTGTAGAGACGGGTATTTAAAACGAAAAAAATCCAAAATATGCAAACTAGTTTGCTTTAAAAAGACAGCCCGGTCAAACTATCAAGTTACGTGGCCCATTTTTATTCGGGCTTTCCAAAGGAAACGCCCGAGTTGAAATTTTTGCTTCGTTTTTTTTTCGTTCAGCCACAGTTTGCAATTCTTTAATTATACGCATGCGGGAAGATTTTACTGATGAGCACATAGCATGGTGTAATGGAGGACGGAGAAGAGTTTATGCGGTGGAAGATAAGCACAAATACTGTGGACGGATACAAAACGGATACAAAATGTGCACACAGCGTTCACGGTAGACCCACACTAAAAGATGAGGAGCGCTTTCGGAACGGGTTGGTCCGCAAACCTTACGAGAGATCTCTTTATGAGCGAACATTTATGAGTGAACCTTTCATCGAAAAACATGCTATATCAACTGAGTCATGTAATGTTAATCGAGAGAAGCATAAACTAAAGTCTCATCGTGTATGTAGACGCGATCGTGAACCAAGCAGAATACAAATAAGAAGTTTGAAAAGTCTAAGGAACAAAAGCAGGAAGGTTAGAGAATTTGTCTATGCACGTGTTCTTTCGTGTTTTCCCATTTCATCTACATTGTACTGTTATGTAAATGCTAAAACTATATTCAAAAAAAGAAATTTATGTCAAAGTATAAGAGAGGTAAAATATCGTGCCAGTCGATATTTAACATTGTTTTCTTGTAACAAACGGACGTGTCTTTGCAAGAGTGAGACCCATGTTGCAAATTATTGCAAGTATAAACTGCAACAAAAGGAGAGTTTCTCCCAAACATAAAGCCCGGGTGAACGCAAATATGCGTCTAGTTTTAAGAAAATGCAACATTTTCCGCTGTTAAAGTCCCGATTATGTTTTTTTTTTTTATTTTGGAGAAATTGAAAGCTAGCAGTCGTTTTATTAACATATTGGAGGGTCAAATAAAGCAAAAAAAAAATTCGCTTCATTTTTCATTTGCACTTTAAAGTGGTACTATGATCAAAAAATCATTTTCTTTTTTCTTCCGATTTTGAAAGCGTGTTTGCTTAACACCCAACTGGCAAAATTTTGAGCTTTGAGTTTTATCCGAAGGCTGTTTATTTTGAGTGTAAGTTTTGGATTTGACGGTCCGCCATTACTCACGTTCAAAACTGACCGATAGGACATCAGAGGGTTGGATCTAGAGAAAATGACGTCATTTACTCACTAGCTTAACATTTCAGCGTGTAAACGCAATTTATTAAATATGCAAAACACGGGTTTAAAAGTCTGAAAGCCCGAAACTCTCGTGCTGCATATTAATTCAGCCGCGTACACACGCATGCATTCTTAAACTAGTGAGTCTTTGACGTCATTTTCTCCTCGACCCAGCTCACTCAAGATTTTAAAGTTAGTAATGGCGGACCAATAAATAAGAAATTTCCAGTTAAAATAAACAGGTGTCTTTTTAAAATCAGAACTTAAAACTTGGGTCAGTTAGTGTTTAGTTAACATAGTTTTGAAATCCAAAGGAAAAAAAGAATTGTTTTTTTGGTCGTAGTACCACTTTAAGCTTTAAAGTACTTGTACCTACTTCCTATGAATAGAAATGTTTCAAAGTTGAATCAACCATCAAGTAGCTAACTCCCGTCAAAAAGGATATTGACTATCGATTTCTGTGACTGAGGGCAGTATAGCTAACAACTTCCGCATAACTTACCACTTGAAAATTACTGTAAATTCTTACCTGTAACCTCAACTCGTATGTTGTATGCCCATTGATCCCCACTCACTTGCACCTCGCACTGAAAAGTAGCATTCTCCTGTTCAGTCACCTTGTTTATTGTCAAATTAGAAAACTGACTCGTGCTGTAAATACTGTACAGATCTTTGAACTTATTATTGGGGTTTCCGGCAAGGCCTGCGTTGAATACAAATCCAATTCTTTCCTGACTGACGCCATTGATGATGTAAAATGTGGTCACTTCCAATGTCTGACCGGATAACAATGTGTAATTCCACCTCAGAAGCACATTAGTACTTCCATTCCGCACTTGATAAACAGCAGTTTGAATGTCAGCTGGGTTATTCCCTGACATAGTTTGATTACAAGCTGGAGGAGGAGCTGTCCACATGAAAATAGCCTCTGCAAGAAATGGTTTTCATATCAGTAACATTTCATATGAACTACAAGTAAAGAAGCATTACCATAAAGAAATCTAACTTCCTGAAGCTTATATGAAATACAGGATTACCTATTCCACGTTGGTAATTCGTCCAGAGTAGAAGAGCAAGCAATACAACGAAAAACCATGAAAATTACTTTTGAGAATATTCCACCGCCTTTGAAAACAGCCATTTCATCAAAGGGAATGGGGTTACTCCATCTGTTTATCCCGCCATTAAAAATTAGTTTTTCACAGAGTTTAATTGCTTTGCGACCAGGCCACTTAGGTGTGCTGTACCCCTCATAGCAACTCCATAGCAACCGACAGCTAATGTAGATGTGTTCGGAAAAGTTTTGCAACCACTCCCATGCTCGTATTCTCGTTAAAATTATTTGCAATAAAAATCGATATCGGAAACTGTTCGATAAGTAGTCGACTATCGACAATTCTTATTATTAGACACCTTAAAGTGCCCATATCGTCAATTTTTTTTTTATTTTCTTATCTGATTCTATGTATCACCCAATAAACTTCTGCGAAAGAAAAATTCGATTTGGATAAAATGCAATCTTGTTTAGAAGTTTTAAACTCGTTCAAATTTGCCGTCATTTTGGTCCACCATTCGCACCAGTCTTCCCTTCGTTTTGAATGAGTTGTGACGTAGATTAAGGAACACGTGACTTCAGGCTTAACTCATCCCGCTTGTTTTACCACTGCAAATGTAAGTTAGTAGCTCATACAAAATGCTGGAAAGGTGCATTTTGCACGGACTACGAAGCTAAATTTACAGACGTAAAACAAGTGAGATAAGTCAAGCCTGACCTCACGTTCCTGAATCTACGTCACAATTCTGTGATCAGCAGCAGGGGTCGACCGCAAGAAAATAGGATTTTCAGGTTTTTAAATCTTCACAAAAAAATCGCTTTTTATCCAAATCGAAAAATTTTTTTCGCAGAAGTTCATTGCATGAAACATAGAATCAGATGGGAAAATAAAAATTTTGATGATATGGGCACTTTAAGATACCCCGATTTTCACGCACGGGTACGGTTACCGCCATTTTGAATTCATTAAATGACCACGTGATCGTGTCCTTCCCGTAAAAGCTACACGTTTTCCCGGGGTGATCGGTGGTCTACCCGTATGTTAGCGCCGGGTGAAAATAGAGAAACGGGTAAGTTTTTATGGTTTTTATCTTTGCTTATTAGACCATAATGGTATCCAGATTCTTACATAAACACTAGTTTTTCTGATTTGAAGCGTTTTAGGTTAACGAAAAAGTTTTTTTGAAGCACAAATAAGGAGAAATTTTCTTTACTAGAACCCAGCCTTTTGCGCAACATTTTTACCCATATCGTACACGGTGTCACCCGGTGTGTCTTAAGGCGGGGGGAAAGGTGAATTGAAGTGAAATTTTGGTAAGTTTAAAGAGAGGCTGAAAGGGAAAAAAAGGGTTATGGAACACCACCAGACAGTTGCCCGACCGCACAATGGCACCCCAGGTTGTTGGGCAACTATTTGGTGTGTATGTACCAATTTTTAATTTCAAACTCTAATTTTCAAACAACAACAAATCTTCAAAATTTCCTATTTCCATCAATTTTGCTAATCCTTTGAGAAAAACTATTTCTCTCCAAATATACCTAAAAATCACCAAAAAATTTACAAAACAACCCAAAACATAGATATGTGAGATGAGCATAGAGATTCTTGATTGCTTGAAACGTAAACGAGATATTTGCATTAAAAACATAATACCCAGCCAAAATACGGCTTTCGGGTTTACCCCCGCCTTAAGTTTGATTGGTTTCCCGTGTAACCGAGTACGGGTAGGGGTCATCTGACCCGTACCCGTACCGAGAACCGGGGTATCTTAAGGTCTCTATTACATGCATGGCTGAACCGGTCCGGGGTGAAAAGGAGAATTCTGATTGGTTGCCTCAGCGGTCCGAATTTTGCCATACGGACCGTTAAGATGGACAGCTCACAAACTTATCTCGGGAAATTACGTTTTTAATCCATTGCAAAAAATAAACAGTCATTTCTTAATTAATTATAAATTATTTATCTCTTTTATGTTTGGAGTACAATTTCATTTAAATGTTCATAAAAGCCTTTTGCGAGCGCCTTTACCAACATAGGATCGCAGGGATCCATCAATTTATCAGCAGATTAAAAAGTGCTATATAATAAAAACTTTAATGAACTAGTTTTAGTTTGTTCGGTCCGTATTGGGAAAATAGTGGTCTCGGAGCAAATGCGTTTAATGTTGAAATCAAATGGATAAGTTTGATTATCGATTACTCACAATGCAAATAACGCGGGTTCGAATCCCGTTCAAAACCTGAAATTTTTTCAGGTCATTTTTCCAGTAGTGTTACGGATGCATTCGCAATTATTACCATGTTTAGAATTCATACACTTTAGCTGAGTACAGTGAAACCTGTATTAAGCGGACACCGTTGGGACCCTCACTAGTGTCCGCTTAATACAGGGTGTCCGCTCTAAACAGGTTCAGAAATAATAGTTATTATTAACCCTTTTGTGACACGGTGTACGATAAAAGACTGTTCATAGCATAATGTCCAGACAGTCAATGCATCAATCTGGAATAATCTACTTAGCTTTAAAACGACATCGCTGAACAATGTTAACGGTGTCTGATCCGATCTTTTAGAAGTAAAAAGCCCTTGAAGTGTCCGCTTACTGCAGGTTTTGTGCAACAAAATGGCTTAATATTGGTGTCCGCGTCCGCTTAACAGAGGTGTCGACCGCTGAAGGCAGGTTTATTTTACAATAAATGTGGGAAGAAAATTTCGGGACTTAATAGAGGGTGTCCACTTAATATGGGGTCCGCTTAATACAGGTTTCACTGTATTGCGTCCACTTAACAAAAAGGGCTAACCCACACACGTCCGCTCTCATGTGGCCTTGATAGCTCCGTTAGGAGAGCATTGCACCTATATCATCATGAAACTAATATTTCTTTTCCAAAAAATTTCAATCACTAGAACTTAAGACAAGAATGTTACAAAACAGTTATGCAAAATGTGCAAAATAATTCATAATGTGCATAATAAACCATTCTGCTGTTCGAATTTGATGCTGAAACTGTTGTGCGAGCCAATGTATCAAGTGTTAAGATATGATAATTTATGCAGTACAATTATGCAGTATTTATTTATGCAGAACAATCCGGCATTGCTTGAGTTCGAAGGCATAACAAGTTGGTAGTTATCTTCGCATCGCCACGCGTGTTGAGTCGTTCTGTTCTCGACTATCGCTTAGCGACAGTTGGTATTAAACTAAAACTATCGGCCTCGTGGTGATATAAACCGGCCTTTTTTATCATCCCAAAAGCATAACAGAAGTCTAGAAAATCATCTGGAATTTTTTTTGAGACGTAAACAGAAATATCGCGCTACAGTCACCATGGCAACCTCAACGAAAACGCTGAAAACGTATGCTCCATCATTTACATTTTGATTCTTGCCGAGTGACATGTCAACGAGTGACATGCGCTCTACGCGACGTAAGATTTCTCAATACAAATAAGTGATCTGGCGATCGGAAGTAACATGTGACGTGCGAAGCGACATGTACGATCTTTCTTCAGCTAGAATTCTCGCTTCGAATCTCGACATAATTCAGAAAACTACTTTCTTAATTACGTACCATAGTTTCTGAGTTGTTTTACTCCCAAAATCCATCTTCAGGATCTTTCAAATCGTTTTAAATTTGGTTCTAGAATCTAATCTCTTCCATTTCGAAGCGAAATTACTTGATCACGCTCAAATCGCTATGCAGGCCATATTGAGTGTGTTACCTTCCATACGGCCGGTGCTCCTGAAATTTGACTTGACCAATCAGTATGCAGCAGGCGGGAAAACCGTACTGTCCTGACGTCAATAGACATTGAAGTCGGGCAGCGTTTTTAACTTGTTTCTTCAAATTGGGATTGATTACCCCCTTCTATTAATATATTGTTACTTTTTTATAGGCGTGGGTAGTATTAATGCCTCCTCGGGTTTTGGGCAAAACCCTGTGGGGCAAAAACGTAAAGCTGATTTCCAGTCCGTACTGCGCTCTCTCCAGAGTTTGTTTGCGGTTTTGTTTCGTTTCATGTAAGACATCGCAAAATGTAAACATTTTGTAACTATTTACATATGAAGTAAATTCAAAGTTTCAAAACAACCTCCATTATGGATGCGAAGCGGTCAAAGCTTTAAAGTATGTCGTTCGTACCAAATAACATCGATTCGCATTCCATCGAGTGGGAATTAACAATGTTTATAAACATTAGGGTGCTGAGACTGCGCAGTACGGACTGGGAATCATCTTTTAAATAGCGCATTTCCCGAACTTGCCCGCTTAATACAGGTCTGACTTCACTCGACTGCTAAAAAAGAAGATATTGAAATCACAAAATTGGCATGATAAGCCGTATGAATTTTCGCGCGAATGATTCAAGCCATAAGTAATAGTTTTTAGACGAGAGAATAACTAAGGAGAATTCGAACGATGCGTTTCGGTATAATTTATATATATGGACATGACGAAATAATACGAACGAATGTTTGATATGATAGTAGAAAAGACGTTACACAGGGCTTGGAGTTCTGGAATATCTGCTTGGAAAGGAAAAAAGGAAAAGAAATAATTGCAGCCCTGGGCATACGAATTTGGCCATTCGACCAAGTACTCACCCCGCCCAACAGGGCTTAATTCCACGCTGAACACAGTTGTCAATTTTTAAAATTTCTCAAAAGATAACGAAAAAGAAGGGAAAAACAATTTCAAAAACCACACCTGGAATTGAGACCACAGAACCTACGATCATAAATGCCCACTTGAAGATCAGCCAAAAATATAT
The DNA here is from genome assembly GCA_964020085.1 of Micromussa lordhowensis. Lineage (NCBI taxonomy): Eukaryota > Metazoa > Cnidaria > Anthozoa > Scleractinia > Lobophylliidae > Micromussa > Micromussa lordhowensis. The sequence continues at coordinate 16,683,473 of OZ026599.1, read as the reverse complement.
TACTAGGTATACCTATCGATAGAGTGCCAACGAGCGAATAATTTGTGCTATAATAAGGGGTTTATTAATACAGCATAACGGATTTTTGGTTCTCTCCTGTTGCAAACATTACCGAGAGAAAATTATAACGCGTTTGCCGGCCGGTAACGTTTGTCACACAATCCCTGAATATCAAGAGTATTGGAATGTATCGCTGCTCGGTCGAACTTTCAGTTCAATATGATGGGCAAAGTCAGAGTGAAAGTGAACACGCTAGTTTGATTGATGAACACGACTCGTTTAATTCTGTGGCAAAACAGATCCGATTTGTGTTTTGAACACTGGATTCGACTGTATGATAAACACGCTCGTTCAGTTCTGTTCGGAAACACTGCCGACTCAACCTTCAGTTCGATATGCTAGATTTCAACACTGGATTTGCTCTAGTGGTTCGACTGGTGAACACAATCTTTCCAAAAAAGCTGCTTGATGGAACTTTCAGTTCGATAAAGTGAGAGAGGAATCACGCTGGTTCGATACGTTCTGAGAGTATGAAATTGTTCACAGTTGGATAAACACAACAGCATAGAAAACAATGATATTCCACGAGACAAGTCTAGATGTAACGCGCCTCCTGATTGGCTAAAAACTACAATGGCTCGAATAGTTCCGTCCTTGCAATTGGCTCAAACTGAGCCATTGTTACATCTTACACTTACACTTACACTTTCAAAGGCCGATCGAGAATTTTTTGGCATAAGCAATTCTTCGCGCGGCACTATTCCTCTGCCGCCTCGCCAGCCGAGCGTCTTCGCTCGGCTGGCTCGTTGGCAATTACACAACCTGATATCGATTTTGGAGTGGTAAAACTCTCCTCAACGCAGTAATTTTATTACTTGGTCACGAGTCCAGTTCTAGCTTAGCTATAAACTTAGCTTTGGTGATCGGATAAGAAGCGGTAACGTCTCGGACAAGGATCACCGATGGCTTCATCTTAAGGTCATGTTGAGACGACAGCAAAATATATGTAAATGATGGTATGCTTTATGATTGTCACGTACGCTCTAAAAAGAAACGTTTAAAGAGAGGTATACCGAGAGTTACATGTACAATAGAGGAAATTCCGCCACGAAATCAAACAGTAGAGAGCTTATTTTGAGACAACATGTCAAACAGTTTGCATTTTAAGTCATTTATGGACCTGTAGGACATGTCGTCATATAATTCTTCGTTTATTATGAATATATTTAATTTATATTCAGTGATATAATCCACAGAAATTATATTCAAGTGATGAACGGCATCTTATTCAAGTTCAATTACTAGCTGTTAAGTGAAGACTAATGCGACAAATTGAGCACGAAAAAATAAAAGGAAGTATAAATTAGACGTGCAAGAAGCATATCAGAGGCTGCACAATCTTCACAACAACTGATGCGTTATAGAACCTTTACAAACTTCGTAAAAGTTTCCATTCCTAGTGGGACGAAAAAATTCCCTGACAATCCCCAATCGATAGCTGTAATAAGAGAAAGCTTCTTACCTGCATAATAAGTATAAATAGTAAAGACAATAAGTAAGGAATGGATGCTATATGGTGAAATTTCCGCCATTGATTGTCGTGCAACACACACTAGCGTTACCTATATGGAGCATGCGCTTTAAGATTATTGTGTTAAGCAATCATGCAGAGAATTTTATAACATATTTTAAACCGTTTTCCTTTTTGCGGTAGGTTGAGTTGGTTGCCTTTTCCAAACAGAGCACTCTTTCGGCAATTTTCAGTTGATCAATATTCAATGATCCTAAAAAAGAAATAAATCGAGATCCCAGCGGGGAGGGGGGAGAGAAATAGAAGGAACTTCCGTGACAGCTTGCAAAGCAATCATACCAGTTAGCGGATTCATTATTTCCCCACACGCAGAATAAGCTGAGTAACAACAGGAAAAAAAAGTTATAAAAAGACGTGGTCGACGTTGACTCCGCGGTAGTGCGTACAGTGTATTGGATAGTGCGTAGTACGTAATCAAGCATAGTGATATTTAAAAGGCACCTAACCCCAATTTTTTTTTTCCGCCTAAAAAACATCGTCATGCTTTGGTGACTATTCCTTCGAAAAAAGTTTTGGATTTGGTCAAATCCTTGAATTTTTATGCCCCGTTGAAGTACGGAAAATCGCACTAAAATCGCCGCCATTTTGGCTCGCGACCGCGTTTCAAAGATCAAGGGTCTGGTGACCACTGTGACGTCACTTCGAGAACCCAACAATCTGTATTTCGCACTTTTTCGCACCATTCACTTGTTACATTTGGAAGGTTAGATCGATTTTGGTCGCAAATACATGTATGCCGCACAGATGTGTTGTTGGGGGTTGCAGTAATGTCAGAAGCTTGGAGAATGGCATAGGGCTCCATACGATACCGTTTTACGGTGATGAGCGTCCAGAGGCAAAGAAACGAAGGAAGAGATGGATAGATTTTGTAAGACTGAAACGTGCTCAATGCGAGCCATCAAAGAATTCCGTGATATGCTCGAGGCATTTCAAGGGAGATGATTTTGTTCGGAACTACGCGTTGTTGAAGGACCAAGAAGCCCCATCAATTCCGTATTTAGTGCGAGACAGCTTCAGAATTACCGCTTTCCCGATTCTGCGCAGCCTTTCAGTTCACAACAGCAATAACACTCACTGATGTTTTGTAACAGAGCGACGTTGCAATTTCCACACTTGCACCTAAAGTTCAGCAAAGGTATGTTAGCAGAAAAGTAATCTAAAATACATAAACAATAGCGCCAGAAGCAAGCGTGCCAACACATGTAATGAATAAACTAAAGCTCACGCGGCAAAGTACATACATAAGGGAAAAACCCGCGAATATCACCATTCCTTCAGTTCTACATTGCCCTGTAACCGGTCCTTAAGGCTTCGTTCGAGCTCTTCGTTAGCCTTCATTTCTTCTTGATATTTTTCTATCAATTCTGCATCAGCCAGTGGCTCGTCAATGTAAGCAGCATCGTGATCGCTTGAATCGTTCGAGGTTTCTTGTGATCGTGGTGAGACACGGCACTGATAAATGCCCTTCGTCTTCAAGTTCGTATCCAGCGATAAAATTGATTTCCGAGTCGTCTGAGTCGAAGCTCGTCTCCAAGTCCGATGATTCGGAGGACATAGTATTTTTTCTTCAATTACAGAGGCTATCAAGACCAAATAGAATGAATTTTCGTGTTAGAAACGCTTTCGCAGATCGACGACTGGCTGAGAATTGCTTGAGCGTCTTCTCGAAGTGACGTCAAAACTCTACTCTGCCCAGATCCCCATTTACGCGGTCGTGGTCCATTCGAAACTCGACTTCAACGGGGCATAAAAATTCAAGGATTTGACCAAATCCAAAGTAGTCACCAAAGCATGACGATTTTTTTTTAGGCGGAAAAAAAATTTAGGGGTTAGGTGCACTTTAACAATTATCCTGCGAAATCGCGCGGAATACGGAATACTAAAATTAGACGATATTCCGCGAGACTGAGCAGGATAATTGTTTTATTATTCAACAAATTGATAACAAAACAGCCTAAATCGTAACATTTTTAAATCTCTCTGTCGACATTTTCTCACTTCACTTTTTCTTCCCACGTACGAAGCTACGTATACCGCCGGATATCTGTTACCTACGGATGACAGATATAGAGAGCATCATGACCATATTTGGATAGTGTTCCAATTTGTTGAATAATAAAGTATGGTAATGTATGTCCTCGGTTTGGGAGCTTTAAGTGGATTGTTTCTACCCTCACGTGCTTTCGTTTTCAAGATTCAAAGGTTGCTTTAGACCCCGTCCAAACTACGCCGGAAGAATTCGAAAACACAGCTTTTTACATATGCATAGTTCGTTCGTTGTTATTGTAGTTGTTATTTATTATTATTGTTATTATTATCATTATTATTGTTATTATTATCATTATCATTATCATTATCATTATCATTATCATTATCATTATCATTATCATTATCATTATCATTATCATTATCATTATCATTATCATTATCATTATCATTATCATTATCATTATCATTATCATTATCATTATCATTATCATTATCATTATCATTATCATTATCATTATCATTATCATTATCATTATCATTATCATTATCATTATCATTATCATTATCATTATCATTATCATTATCATTATCATTATCATTATCATTATCATTATCATTATCATTATCATTATCATTATCATTATCATTATCATTATCATTATCATTATCATTATCATTATCATTATCATTATCATTATCATTATCATTATCATTAGTAGTAGTAGTAGTAGTAGTAGTAGTAGTAGTAGTAGTAGTAGTAGTAGTAGTAGTAGTAGTAGTAGTAGTAGTAGTAATGGTAATAGGACTGAGTGGAGTCCAATTCGGTCTGTAATCATACGAGTGATAACAAAATCGGACGACCGCGCAGCGGGAGTCCGATTTGTTAGTCACGAGTATGATTACAGACCGAATTGGACGACACGAAGTCTTATTACTAATTAATCATAAAAATTACAATTTCCGAGAAAAGAAGAATAGATGAATTAGACAAATACCGTTTTTAATATAATAAGGAATTTTCGAGAAATTTGATGATCCTCCCTCGTGTTTTCTTTCCGGCCCACACCCTCGCCGGCCAAGGAAGGCCGTATTTTGTCAAATGAAGGGGTTATTTTTGCGTTGTAGCAAAACGAGAATTTCCAAATAGACAGAGGGGTTATTTTGGTATGAGACTATGGGACGTGGTAGAAAAGGGGTGATAGAACAAAGTCACATGAGGCCAAAAAATCACAGGGCGTAAGGGAAAGAAAGAAATCTGAGATGCATAGGTACTCATAAACCGAAGAAGTCAGATCAAACAGAAACATTTTCAGGGGCTTTTGTTGAAGCGATGAGAAAAAAAGATCCGCGAGATCTTGTTAATTTACTCTTAAGTCAAGACTGAGACAAACACAGGCTTAAACACCGCTCACGAGATGACAATTTTTTGCACGTGAGTCAAGCACTCAACCACTTCGCGAGTAACATCACGCACATGTTTCTGTCACTCGGGCGTGAAATATTCATTCGCAAGAAACGTGACCAAGTGGAAACACACGATCATGTTTTTTGTCATATGTAAATGAAAGCGTGTGTTTTCAATTATTAATTCAAAGGGATAACATTGTTTTTTGAATATATATATAGTGATGGGAGCGAGCGTGCGCTTCGAGCCTGAGGTTGTAAGAGAAGAAGAGTTCCGAAATACCCAAGAACCAATTGAAGAAGTGTTTGACGAGGCAGGAAGATCGTGCGTGCGGTTGTTGTGGGCCGCGTTGGCAAGCAAGTTTGGTAAACAAAGGCGCAGGCGGCCGGTCAAAGCGGCAAGGTTGAAAAATTTTTCAATTGAACAAATACATCCTTATGGTATATGGACCAAGGACAAACGTACGATATTGTTGACACACCACCAAAAGACAGGCGCATCTGGCCAGCACCCGAAGCCTTTCAAGAGCGAGAAGAAATCGCCAAATGGCGTGACATCTGGCGGGGAATGTATAAGGCCCATGATTAGTCCAAGAGCGTGGACGAAACAAATATGGGCCATCGACCGTGTTGAAGTTGGAGCACGAAAGTGGCCCAATGATGTTGGTGTGGGCGCCGTCTTCGCTAACCTACGCGTTGCAAAACAGAAAGAACACAGAATACATCTTAAACGTTGGACTGAAAGAAACAGAAAAATGACATAAAATACTTGAACTTAAGCGCGAACCTATCTTTCTTTTACAAAGACGTGATTTCATATCGGCAAGAAGTAAATAATGTCGTCCCCACAACAAAGAAAGACGTACGCGCTGTTCCGCCGAAAACGCGGAGTGCGGAGTGCGGAGTCTAAAAAAAAATAAAAAATAAAAAATAAAAACGAAATTTTTGAAAAATAGAATTAAAAGAACTAAAAAGTGAATTACAAAACAATTAAATACATAAATTAAACTAGAAATAGAAATATGTAAGCAATTCATTTTTACGAAGAAAAAAGTAAAGAACAGTCCAGTTTTGACCATGTCCAGAAAATGTGAGAGTTACACCTTCGGTTTTGTTGGAAAGCCGTATTACTTCAACCGCAAACTCAAGCTTTGCTTTCCAAAAATAAACTGCCCGTGTGAATTAACTCTTGAACTATTCAACAGCTTGTCAACTGCGCGTCCTAAAGTTCTCGCAAAGTTCAAACTAAAAAATAGTAAGATAAAAAATGTAGATTGACAAATAGAGAAACAAACAAATACACAGGTAAAGTTGCACTTTGAGAAAACAAATTATAAAAAAAGGGGTTTTCCCAAAAAAGCCATTTAACTGCACAGCGTTGCATGTCTCGTCAATTCCACGTGCAACTTCGGGAGTTATTTTTTTTCTTGTTGGTTTTTTGATATCTTCTCCGGTAGAAAATAGATCATTTCAAGTTGGAAATTGTTTCGAAGCTTTATTTCACACGGCTAACGGTAAAAGAACACACTCTCGATTCAAAATACATAATTTATACCCGCGGGAGAAAGTCCGCTGACAGGGGCATAAAGTCCGCTGACAGGTACAGGTACAGGTACAAGGTACAGAAATTTACATATCGTAACAGAAATAAAGTTGAGATGGTACACAGTACTTGAAGACTTTTAATGCAAAACAAAGTAAAAGTATCCTAAAATATCCTATTCACAAGCTGAAAATGATTTTGGTCGGAGAATAATTGAAACATAGGTAACTAGGAATAAGTTTGCTTCTCCCAGGCGTTCATTTAGTTGAGGCGCACCGCGAAAAACGGTGAGCGAAAAGTTATTCAAGGGTTACTTCCCACGGGCAGTTTATTTTTGGAAAGCAAAGCTTGACTTTGTTTTGAAGTACATACGGCTTTCAACAAAACCGAAGGTGTAACCCTCACATTTTCTGGACATGGTCAAAACTGGACGGTTCTTTACTTTTTTTCGTAGACTGTAACTGGTAACTATGAAAATCGCGAGTTACTATTTAAACTGAATGAAATATGAGTCCACTTCAGGCGGCGTGAATATTTTTAAAAAATATTTTTATTTCTTTTATATTTCTATTTCTAGTTCAATTTGTGTATTTAGTTGTTTTTTAATTCACTTTTTTGTACTTTTAATTCTATGTTTCAAAAATTTCGTTTTTATTTCTTTTTTTAGACTCCGCACTCCGCACTCTGCGTTTTCGGAACAATAAAAATTAACAAAGCTTCCACGTATTTTCGAAGCTGGCATCAAGCCGGGATCTGTAAATTATCAAGTCTTCTCGACGAAGGTAAAGGCCTGTTCAAACGCACTATACACGCACTATACAACACTCGACTTTGTATGATCGACATTGTATAGTGTTGTTGGGTAAGATGTTCAAACGTACTATACACGGACTATACAACCACTCCACAAGTATGACGAAACAGAGAATTGTGGGTTAAGATTACCCATAGTTTGACTTCGACTGCGCATGCTCGCATGCAGTTTAATGCTCTACAAGTCGAGTGGTGCTTTCAAACGAGCTCGACTTTGTAGAGTGTCGCTTCAGTGATCGCGAAACAAAGGGAAAGTCGAGTGGTTGTCGAGTAGGAGTTTGACAAGTTTCAAACATCGCTATACACGATTAGACTTGTCGAATCGTGTATAGTGGGCACTTTACAAGGTGTTCAAACGCACTCGACTTTGTAGAGTATACAAGTCGAATATTGTATGGTATACAAAGTCGAGTGCGTTTGAACAGGCCTTAACACTAGATTTCTGTCATTCAACGAGTTCTTGCGAAAATTCAAAGTAAAATGCAATTTCTTACAGTATCACGGCCTTCTTTCGGCAATGCCGAGTGTCTGGTAGAAGTATCTAAAACAGGAAGAACAAGCTGCCACAGTTATTTACTTGCCGTTGATAAACTTACGAGCAAAACAATTTACAGATCTTTAATTGATCATCAAAATCTTTCTCCCCCAACGGCTGAGAAAGGACTTACTGAATGTGGATTTGATATCCACGAACGTCAGAAAATATATTCGCTACCCTTTCTTGTGACCAAAGAAATCAAACTTACAATATTTCAGTACAAGATTATTCATAATTTTCTTTACACCAATAGAGCATTTTGTATAACTGAAATGAAAAAAGTTGAAAACCCTCATTGTCCCTTCTGTACAAACGTCAACCAAACAGTCAGTCATTTATTCGTATCGTGTCCCTGTGCTAGTTCTTTCTGGTCAGAGTTTATTGAATGGTATCAGTCTATTTCTAAAAATACCCTAAATCTTTCCAAGAATGAAGTCATGTGCGGCGTACTTAATGATTGGTCTTCTTGTTCAACCCTAAATCACCTTATTATCATCGGTAAGTACTTTCTTTATTACAATGCATTAAACAGCGTTAAATTTCAGTTCGCAGATTACATGAATCTGGATGGTAAATGACAAAATAGAAATTGAACATCATATAGCCCTTATGTCAAACAAACATAATAAGTTCTTAAAGAAGTGGTCTGGTTTCATAAATTAATGCATGCAGTACGTAAGCACACATTCAATTTGCTAGGTTTAAATTTGGTCTTACAGTTTTTCCAGTGCAAGTGTCTCGTGTAAGAAAGAAATACAACGTATGTAAGTAAGTAATGTAATTGTAAGTGAGGTAATGTAATGTTCTGTAAGTGATATTCGTAAGTAATGCAACAAATTGAATACAATTCAGTAATTTTATGCAAGGTTTTGTAAGTAAGTAATGTCGAGTGTAGCAAGTGGAGTACTGTTAGTGGGTAATGTAAAACAATATTTTGTTAGTATTGTTTTGTTACAAACTAATAATTTAGCAATTTAGTGAAAGTCCATTCAATGTTGTGTTGAAAATTGTAATTTTTGTGACGTATGTTTTCTGTAATTGTAATGTAATTATTAATAAATAAAAAAACAAAAGAAATATTATATCGGATAATGCAAATTACAGCATTTAAAGCGATTTGGGCGCGAAGAATGAAGATATTAATGTGAAGTAACACATTAATATTCAATGTGAACTGTGTGATGAGGATTATGTGGGTTGCGCACACATACATTTTATGGTTTTCATGTCTCAACAATCCTTATATTCTCAAAGCAGACTTCCACATCGACAATTGTTTGCCACCAGTTTCCTCAAATGCAAGCCGTCTAAATAAGCGTCAAATCAAGTCGCTCCAAAGTGTATTGACTTAGGTACTGCTCGGGCCTAAGACAATCTGTTTGTATATGGGGTCATGGACTCTTTTACAGATTACCCCTTGGCCTTTTCTCGGCTCTCTTTTGGGTATTTTTTCTTCTTCTTCATCTCCTTCTTCTTCGTCGTCGTCGTCATGGTGCCAGGCGTTCCAACCGTAGAGCGTGGAAACTGAGGATGAGAATGCGACAGCTTGGTTTATCGGTAGTCACTTGAAGGGATAGCGGACTAGAACGCTCTTCTTTCTTCTGCGAAGTCTGTCACGATCGTCGAATTCAGTTGTTAGCAGAAATAAACTAAAGTTTACTTTTGAACTTAAAAAAACCGGAAAAACAAATTTCAATATGCGGACAGCAATTGAAATTGCGAATTTTGAAACGATACACAATGCAAGCCTAACTATACGTAATACAGTGTTACCCAAACCACAAAACAAAAGCTAACCGCAAGCTGAAACCCGAGTGGAACAAACCAAATAAGTTTTGACACCTTGCCACAATATAACGTTTTCATTTAATAAAAGAGAAATTCCAAAGTGCTCGCTGCTCGCAAGACAAATTTGATCACTGCTGGTGCTCGCAAAAACGAACTCACTGCTCGCATTCTAGCGAAGATCATTCGATATACCTAAAGCTGTCCGCTTACAAGAGTGTCAGTTAGCGGAGAGTTGACTGTAGTGCGTCTGCGTGGTCTCATTCATTGTTATGTTATATAAAAAGTCACAAAATGTCACAGAAGGAAAAGGGCCTTCCCGTAACTAACTGCTTTATCGTGTGCTCGCTCTTCGTGAACAACTTTTAAAACATACATAAACCTGTGTTTCTTGAAAAACGTTTTGGAGATAATGCCGATCACTGTCGGAACAGCTCAACCCATGAATTATATTGTTTGAACGCTTCCAAGTAAGCAAAGTAAACGCTCTTAGAGCGTCTGGTTCCTGATTTTGTGTTTACATGTAATTATTTCAGCGCCATGAATTTTAATAAACAATAAATCGATAAGACTGATTTCTGACCAATGATGCAAAGCATGGCTTGGCAACTCAAAGCAATTAATGTTCCGTTATGTCACTTTTTCCATCCAAGTAGATAGAGATATACTAGAGGACATTATAACTATAATAGGTCTTGACTGAGCGGAAGAAAACAGTAATATGAACAAAACATACCTCATGAAAGATTTCAGAGTTGATGGACTGTTGATGTACGTCTGGTAAATTTCAAAGCGATACGTTGACGATATCATTTTAACAATTCGATTGGCTTTCAACACGTATTGGCCTTAAATTACATAACATGCAGATACTATCGATCGACCCACTAAGTATCTATATACACAGACAAGTATAGCTATTATATTTAAAGCTAAAAGGTCGCCACAAATCATACCTGCTACTTTCAGTTGATAAAATAATATTCCATAGGCAAGTAACTTGCACAAATAGTCTTTACAAGCCTGAATCATCGTCTTCGCTGCCGTTCACCAAGAAAGCAGCAACGCGGAAGTGAGTGTGTCTCTATGACAGCCTTTGTTCTCTGTATTTAGCCAAAAGAGGATATTAGAACCTCCGTAAGATCAATGGCAGCCATTTTTGTAATCCAGGAAGCAAAGGCTTGCGTGACCCACTATTGAATAATAATGCAGCCCGTGACAATGAAACATGTTGAGGCAAAACAACAAAGCACCTTTTCGCAAGACTAAGCATGAGTTCGTTATGAACAAAATGCTAAATTATCAATGAATCGAGACGCCTACCACCAAGTTGGTTATAATCTAGTTTCCATGGAAGTTTTTCTCTTCTTGCCAGTGGAGATATGTCCAGAAATGCAGGCACTGGCGAAAATGGCGATTTTGGCGAAATATCGCCATCTTAGAAGGTTTGTTGACCAACTCAGGTAGAAGGGCCCTGAAATGTTGGCGAATTTGGCGAAAACGGCGAATGTGGCGAAAATGGCGATTCTGACGAAATTTCGCCAAAGTCTTTGACGAAATGAGAAGAGCGATGAACTAAGTCAGCTAGAAGGGCCCCGAAATGTTGGCGAAAACGGCGAATTTGGCGAAAATGGCGATTCTGGCGAAATTTCGCCAAGGTCTTTGACGAGATGAGAAGAGCGAATAAATTAAGTCAGCTAGAAGGGCCCCGAAATGTTGGCGAATTTGGCGAAAACGGCGAATTTGGCAAAAATGGCGATTCTGGCGAAATTTCGCCAAGGTCTTTGACGAGATGAGAAGAGCGAATAAATTAAGTCAGCTAGAAGGGCCCCGAAATGTTGGCGAATTTGGCGAAAACGGCGAATTTGGCAAAAATGGCGATTCTGGCGAAATTTCGCCAAGGTCTTTGACGAGATGAGAAGAGCGAATAAATTAAGTCAGCTAGAAGGGCCCCGAAATGTTGGCGAATTTGGCGAAAACGGCGAATTTGGCAAAAGTGGCGATTCAGGCGAAATTTCGCCAAGGTCTTTGACGAAATGAGAAGAGCGAATAAATTAAGTCAGGTAGAAGGGCCCCGAAATGTTGGCGAATTTGGCGAAAATGGCGATTCTGGCGAAATTTCGCCAAGGTCTTTGACGAGATGAGAGGAGCGAATAAATTAAGTCAGGTAGAAGGGCCCTGAAATGTTGGCGAATTTGGCGAAAATGGCGATTCTGGCGAAATTTCGCCAAGGTCTTTGACGAGATGAGAAGAGCGAATAAATTAAGTCAGCTAGAAGGGCCCCGAAATGTTGGCGAATTTGGCAAAAATGGCGATTCTGGCGAAATTTCGCCAAGGTCTTTGACGAGATGAGAAGAGCGAATAAATTAAGTCAGCTAGAAGGGCCCCGAAATGTTGGCGAATTTGGCGAAAACGGCGAATTTGGCAAAAGTGGCGATTCAGGCGAAATTTCGCCAAGGTCTTTGACGAAATGAGAAGAGCGAATAAATTAAGTCAGGTAGAAGGGCCCCGAAATGTTGGCGAATTTGGCGAAAATGGCGATTCTGGCGAAATTTCGCCAAGGTCTTTGACGAGATGAGAGGAGCGAATAAATTAAGTCAGGTAGAAGGGCCCCGAAATGTTGGCGAATTTGGCGAAAATGGCGATTCTGGCGAAATTTCGCCAAGGTCTTTGACGAAATGAGAAGAGCGAATAAATTAAGTCAGCTAGAAGGGCCCCGAAATGTTGGCGAATTTGGCGAAAACGGCGAATTTGGTGAAAATGGCGATTCTGGCGAAATTTCGCCAAGGTCTTTGACGAGATGAGAAGAGCGAATAAATTAAGTCAGGTAGAAGGGCCCCGAAATGTTGGCGAATTTGGCGAAAACGGCGAATTTGGCGAAAATGGCGATTCTGGCGAAATTTCGCCAAGGTCTTTGACGAGATGAGAAGAGCGAATAAATTAAGTCAGCTAGAAGGGCCCCGAAATGTTGGCGAATTTGGCGAAAATGGCGATTCTGGCGAAATTTCACTGAAGAGCGAATAAAGTAAGTCAGCTAGAAAGGCCCCGAAATGTTGGCGAATTTGGCGAAAACGGCGAATTTGGCGATTCTGGCGAAATTTCGCCAAGGTCTTTGACGAAATGAGAAGAGCGAAGAAATTAACTCAGGTAGAAGGGCTCTGAAATGTTGGCGAATTTGGCGAAAACGGCGAATTCGGCGAAAATGGCGATTCTGGCGAAATTTCGCCAAAGTCTTTGGCGAATATGGTGATTCTGGCGAAATTTGGTCAAGGTTGCAATGCTAACAAGATTTTGTCAAGGTTTTAAACAAAATTATAGTTGGATACATATGATTTCACTGGAAGGGCCCCAGAAAGTTGATGAAGTCATTTTAAAGGAACCCTACAAAGTTTCCTGGCAGAAGCCACAAACTTGTTATTGGTGGAAAATATGAGAAGTGGAAATGGGGTTCAAGTAACCGTCATACATTAAATGTAATGTAGACAACATCATTTCATAATAACACAAGCATTTCATTCAAATAAAAAAAATACATTCAAATACATTCAAATACAAGCACTCCATTCATCTCTAAATGAGAATGGCAAAAACAACTTAATGGAAGGAATAAGAGGTCCAATGACATGATATATAATAATGGGTTAACTGTAGTCCAAAACCAAAATGATAATTCGAATGCCATGCAATGCAGAAAAATGTAAATAAAGTTGTTGTCATTGTTTCTCCTGTTGCTTCACATCAAGTCAGTTACACTTACGTAGCTAGGCATATCCATATCCAGCTTTGCTTTGCGAACTGTCGTTGTCCAATTCATATTTGAGTTCTCGTTGCTACATGTTCATAATATGTTGGGAATATTGGAACAAAATTGGAGAAACCCAGATAGGCAGACAGGCATACAAAAAGCAAAAAGTTGGATTTAAGCATCATCAGCGCTGGTGCATTCCTTGTACATTCCAGGTCAAACATAAAGGTGTTTGTTCAGCAACCGAACGTCACAAAAGTCTTCATGATCTTGGAATAAATTTCTTTCGTAGCAATAGTAATAGTTATTGACCAATTATTCCAGTAGTTCTTTAGCTCTGTAAAATAGATCAGCACTTTATGCAGCGACATGGGTGATATCAATTCCCTGGAAGCAGATGACATTGGGATGTGAACGAAACAAAGTCGTCTAGAAATTACTGTTCGAATCCAAGATGGCGAACGTGTGGATTTCACTGAGAATCCGCTGGCCAGGCGGGAAGTCCGGATCGAAGAAACCAAACAACCAAATGCACTATACCCCAAATAAGCAGACACGCTGACAAGAAATAATATTCTCTATTTGAACATGGTCAACCAAGGTGCAGTCCATGTACCGGCATTACAGGCCAAACATTCAAAATTATTTTGGGAAACCAAAAATCGGCATGTGAAACAAATTTGACATTCTTTAGAACCTTTAGTTATACGTAACGAAGAGCAATTTTAATAATTCTTTAGTCACTTTCTGCCGTTACATGGATTATATGTAGTCCTGAGATTGTTGGGATTCATAAGAATGTAAACACGTAGAAACAAGACGGCCAGATGATACTCGAATGAATGTTCCATTGTCTGTTCGATTTGAGAAGCTTGGGTATTATACAGGGAATCCCCTGGCTTCGTTTGGGTAATGTGGAAAAAATATGGATATACTTTATGGAATCTTTGGTACTTTCTAGGGAATCCGCTGGCCCGGACGGGCAACACGCTTACAGAACGAAGGAAATAAAGACCAAGGGAAATATATATCAGTATTGCTTTCAGTTCCCCTCGCGGGCAACGCGCATTAACGAAAACAAGAATTCCCTTGGGCAACGCGCTTAAAGAACGAAGGAAATATATATCTTTCTGCTCGGCCTACAATCATGATTTGGCTGTAAGTTACACGCGAACAACATGCTTGATATCGAGATATTTCGCTTGGGCAACGCGATGGAGCGCTCAGATCGAGAAACACGCTTCCCTGACGCTTTGGAAATAGGGAGATATATTTGGCTCCCAGTTACACACGGGCAACACGCTTACAGGACGAAGGTAATAAAAAGCAACGGAAATATATATCTGTATTGCTTTCAGTTCCCCTCGCGGGCAACGCGTATTAACGAAAAAAAGATTTCCCTTGGGCAACACGCTTAAAGAACGAACGAAATATATTTTCTGCCCGTCCTACACTCATGATTTGGCTGTGAGTTACTCACGAGCAACAAGCTTAATATCGAGGTATTTCGCTTGGGCAACACGCTTAAAGAACGAAGGAAATATATATTGTTTTTGGTTGCACACGGGTTAAGGAATTTCACAACGCTGAAGCGCTCGAATCGAGACACACGGTTTGGTAATAGAGCAAGGGATCCGAAATATATATCAGTATTGCTTTCCGTTCCCCTCGCGGGCAACACGCGTTAACGAACACAAGATGTCGCTTGGGCAACACGGTTAACGTAGGAAATATATATCTTTCTGCTCGGCCTACACTCATGATTTGGCTGTGCGTTAAACACGGTTAATTAAGCGATCTCAGAACGCTTGAAATGATACATTGCTTTGTGTTCCACTCGAGCAACACGCTTTAGTTATAGGGAGATATATTTGGCTTTCAGTTCCACACAGGCAACACGCTTACAGAACGAAGGAAATAAAGAGCAAGGGAAGTATAGTCAGAATTGCCTTCAGTTCCCCTCGCGGGAAACACGCATTAACGAAAAAAAAATTTCGCTTAGGCAACCCGCTTAAAGAACGAAGGAAATATATCTTTCTGCCCGGCCTACACTCATGATGTAATTGAAATCGCCAAAATCGTCAAATTCGTCAGCACGTTTATAGGACTTATCTCTGGTGTTGTAATTTGCATAAAAATCGCCAAATTCGCCGACACGTTAGATCCATCTCTGGGGATGTAATTAGCATAAAAATCGCCAAAATCGCCAAATTCGCCAACACGTTAAACCCATCTCTGGCGATGTAATTTGCATAAAAATCGCCAAATTCGCCAACACGTTAAACCCATCTCTGGCGATGTAATTTGCATAAAAATCGCCAAAATCGCCAAATTCGCCAACACGTTAAACCCATCTCTACTCATGTAATTTGCATAAAAATCGTCAAGTTAACTGACGAAAAATCGCCAAAATCGCCAAATTCGCCTACACGTTAAACCCATCTCTGGTGATGTAATTTGCATAAAAATCGCCAAATTCGCCAACACGTTAAACCCATCTCTGGCGATGTAATTTGCATAAAAATCGCCAAAAATCGCCAAATTCGCCAACACGTTAAACCCATCTCTACTCATGTAATTTGCATAAAAATCGTCAAGTTAACTGACGAAATTTCGTCAAATCTGCCATTTTCGCCACTGCCTGCATTTCTGGACATAAGTGTGCCAGTGGTACGTGTAATGCAACACACGGATGTTAGTAAACCATTGAAGGAAATATTCCGTGGCTTCTGCTTTGCCACTAAGAAGGAAGTAGCGATTTTGCTAGTGTATTAATTCAATTCGGTGTAGCGATTATTTAGGGTTACGATTCAAAACTATAGCGATAATTGGTTACGTTCATTATTCGGGTGTAGTCAAGAGGTCAAGGTAAGAGAGTGAATCCTTGGTGTAGGCCTTGAACCCAAGGTAATCCTGCTTAAGCTATTTTTAGACATGATGCCCAGTTCTTCGTGGATGTTACTCGCGCTTTGCGAGGAGGTTTTCGTGGAAGATTTGTTTATGTTTCGTTTCGCTTCAAAGCAAAGGAAAGCCTCCAACGCTGTGGGGATGTTTTCTTTAATATTTTAATTACAAGCACAGGAGCTTGTCTCTCGCTAAGTTTTGATACATTTCGAAACTTTAATAGAAGTTAAAATGGAGACAGATGTCCACTGCACAAGCAATAACAACTGAATGAAGAGCATAGAAATGAGTAGACAAACGAGTGCAAAGCAAACAAACGCCCAAACACAACACAACCGAACAAAAAGACTGATGTTCGAAAGTGCAGACAGACTCTCGCAGCAGAAGCAGCAAAGTCAGTTTAAGCAACAGCGAGAACAACACTTATGATTACGTCGATTGAAGAGCGACTTTACACTAAACTCGAGTCTCGTGAGAATTTAAATTCATACAGTTTGTCTATCACTGTCAGAAATATCCCAAACAGAAAATGTAAAACAGCGTCAAACTTTGAAATAGAAATTTAAAAAATTGGCCGTCGTAGTTCGTCGTAGTTCACGTTCTTTCGAATATGCAGAATGTGGCTATTTCACGTTGTTGTTTTGTAAAGAACGGCAAAGAAATGAACAAAGAATATTTACGCATGCTTGCAGCACTGCCATTGTACTCGTTGCTGTTGCCGTTGAGGTTCAGTTGGTTATTAAAAACTCCCTAAAACTGAATAAACGCCGAAATAATGAACAGCCAAACGAGTTCAATTCAAACAAACGCCCAATCGAACTAAACGACGCTTGAGAGTGTAGAAAACATCTCTGCCATGAAGCGTCTTTTGAAAATCAAAACATATAAAATGACTTTTCGACATAATTTCCCGCCATTTCGATTCGTCTCTGGTAGTTTCGAGAAAGCCGCGTGGGCTGTCCACGCATCGCGGGAGTAACATCCTCGGAAGAACTGGGTACCATGTGTAAAAATAACTTAAGAGGGATTACCTTGGGTATATGGCCTATACCAAGGATTCACTCTCTTACCTTGATAATCTTTTGGGTGTAATTGATTTTCAGGTTCATCCAGCGGATTATAACTAGTCCCTGACAAAGAAGCTAAAGAACGCCCTGAACTGAGGAAACAGCAACTCAGAAGTGGCAGTCGTATGCCTATTTAGCAACCAACCATTGTTTTTTTTTTTTTACCAACCATTTATTATTTTTGTTTCAGTCTATAGTTTAAAGGATTACACACCCGCTTATAGCAGAGCTAATCTAGGCGGGTTGTACTATTTACAATACATATATTTACTGTGCAAAAAGTGAATTGATACAGTTACTAAATAGATACACGTACAATAACAGTACAAGGGTAAAGCAAATTAAAATGTGTAAAGTAAAAAATACGACTACATGCGAAATTGATAGCTATAGGGTGTAATAATTACTTGTGTTTAAATTCAATATTACAGAATGGGCATCAACATAATAGTCCTAAATCTCAAGTACAGTTAGAAGCAACTTATGAATGTTTCTTTTAAATGCTCTTTTCGTGAGCTAACGCCAATCTGGGTGTACACAGTTCCACAATCTCCTACCGAACGCAGGAAATGACTTAAGTTTCATATTCAATCTAGATTTCTGTACAAAAAGATTATCTGCACCCGAGAAACGCGTATTATATGCATGAACGTCAGATGCATGTATAAAACGTTCACGAATATTTTTAGGTGCACAATGAGTAGAAACATCATGTATTATGGTGGAGACCGTTTCAATGTAGAGCATATTAACAGGTAAGATGTTGGAAGCAACAAAAAGAGGGATGGCATGGGATCTATTACTGGCAAAGAGAATTAGGCGGAGTGCGCGCTTTTGCAGAGTGAGAATCTTTTTTAATTCACACTGAGAAGCCTGACCCCAAGCAAGTATACCGTAGAGCGTGTAGGGAAATATCAGCGAACGGTAAATTGTTATCAAGTGTGGATGAGACTGGGGAGTCTTAGCCCCTCCTTTCCTACGCGCTCTTTCTTCGTCTCCACCACGTTAAGCCTGCTACCGACGCAAGATAGAATCAGAGCATCCGAGAAGCAGAGCCCTGGGTGAATAACTACTGTCAACAATGATATACCAATTTCACGAGCCAGTACCCGAGAAAAATTTTGTCGGACATTAAATAACTAACCAGGAATGCAACGGGAAAAAGAAGGAACGGTCTATCAAAACGGTTGAGCAATCAAATAGGAAATCAACAAATGAAGCAAATCAAAATCAGGAGCCATCGATTCAATGAATTTTAAGCATATTTGTTGTAATAGTGCAGTCTTTTCGCTGGATAATTAAGACTGTTTTCCAGTTTTCCAGTCTCGATTTTAATTCTCCTAGTGTAACCTCTTTTAGTAAAATAGCGTCAATAAATGAGGCAAATACTCTAAAACAAAGATTCCCCTATTGCCTTTGGATAATTCCTTTAGCCAGAAGAACCAGGTGTGTTTTCAATCGTGATGTCTAACAAACCTTTATTAATTCTTGCGTAAAAATACTTTGACGCCCGAAGGACGGCGAAGCGCTGCTTTACGCACTACACTCATAGCTGGCCGGGCGCTTCCTCTATTTTCGATTTTGCGTGCGGCCAGTATACCCAACGCGAAAAACACTATTCGTGCGAGAATGCTTGCTTCGCAGGCTATTAACCTGATATCATTTTTTAAAAGGGAGAAGGAAAAGCAAAAAAAGCTAAATGACGCTTGTGGGGGTACGCACTTCGTTTTCTCGTGCCAAGGCCCCGCAGGCTAAGAGAGCGAAAACGATTTTTCTAGCGCTTGGTGCGTTATGATAATAGAACCAGTAAATATATAGCACCAGTAAATATATCTATTCAGGATTGTCAAAATTATGTGTTCAAATTACTTGGGTATGGAGCAATATTACTTAGTGAACTAACGATAACAGGTATTGTACGTTTCCTGACGTTTCATAGCTTCATCATTTGCATATGTGGCTCGGTTGTGCTCATGTTAGGAAACATTTTTAACATCTTGGGACTTACCTTACTTGAAATAAATGTATTTCAGATGCTACTATCACATGGACCCTCCTCCTCCATAACGTGGCCCCCTGCAACAAGCGAACGCACAATTCGAACAGCGATCCAGCAAGAAATAATCGGTTCCTTTGAGGTACGTTACACGTGGAACTTTACTTTATCCGGTGAACTATAGGTTTTGTCCGAATTAGCAAGAAAACATCTTCAGGGATAGTTTGTATAGATCCGACAGCCAACTACCATGAAGCCTGCTGGCCAACATAAAAGGAGCTAAAAGGGATCCAAGTTTTTTTGCTGAAAGGTCCACGACCGTGCACAATCTTTTGTTTTGCGCTCACACGCAATGAATTACGTACACGTAATATGCAACTTTCGATTTATTGAAATTCAGCTATATAATGAGGCCTAGAAGACACAAACAAATGAAATGAATAAACATGGTCATTCAATTTCCTTTGTTTATGTCAACTAGGCCTGGCTGGCAAGCTGAATTTTAATCTATCGAAAGTGGTCAATTGGATGGTTCTTCATACAGAGGTAACCAGATTCAAGTTTTGAGCACTGTTAGGGCCAAATGATGAAGAAAAACGTACAACAAAAAGCGCTATTCTCCTTACAATACTGAACGAATCGAGTTTAACTGTTTGTAACGGTTGTGGTGATTCTCTTTTTTTTTTTAAGTCTATTATCTGCGAGAGTCTTGAAACCACCATAACAAGTTGCACAACAAAAAATGGTTGGTCACAGCTTATTTTATTTTTTTTGCTAAAAAAATATTTGACGCATTTTCCATGCAAACTTACTTACTTGTGTTTTATGCAAACGTACATTACGTTTAATATTATTTCAAAAATCAAATGAAAACGATTCTATTGAAATGAGTAATGCGCGTAACTGCAATTGAAACACATCATCACATATAGGAGTACATTTGTTTACAATATTTGCCTCATTGGCATAAGCGATACGGTTTCTGATGGAGCAACAAACACATTCGTTTTGAACATTGAAATTGAATTGAATGCTTTTTGTGTGACGCCAGCTTATTAGCACTTTTGCCACTCAGAAAGTGTGCAGTTTTTGAATGCCGATTTCTCCTCGAATATTGCACCCATTAGCCAAAATTTCCAACAGTTATTAAGATTTACAAGCTCTTTAAATGTTTGTAGTCATTTTGTGTCTAGTGTAATCCCTTTCGGAGATAAGTCTAAAAAAAATATAATGACGTCAGCAAAGATTCTACTATACAAGCACATTAACTAGGCTTGGTTTAATAACATACGACCCTCCGACGCACGAAATTGCAGGCGAATTTTAAATATACACCTCATTTATACTGCTGATCAACAGTAACTACCTGTTCAAAACTTAGAACGTTAAAAACTACAAAGCTACTGAGGTTTCGTTAAGTGTTTAGTAGCGCTTTTTTTTTCAAAACGTCTAAAATGTATCCTTGAAACTATAAGATTAGAACTATATCTGATACGGTAACATCAGCAATGAATTCTACAAAGTATACGAGTCTATTCCTAAACATCTTAAGAAGCTATAATCTCTTCTAACTCCAAGTATTTTACAAAGAAACTGCCTTACTTGTGTTATCCTTTTTCGCTCCGTTTATCGTACTACCTCATTTAAATTCTTGTTTACCTTGTTTTTTTTTCTTTTTTCACTTGTATAGAAAAATACTATAAATGAAAGTTGCCCGAGCGAAATTTTCCAATGTCTTTGAAACGACCTTTTCTGCTGCACAACTTCAACTGGATCTTTTGAGAAAGGCCGCAGTTCCTAACATTTTTGCATCTACATTGCCAGGGCATCAGTCACTGAGTTAATTGAAGACATGAAAATCGATGGCGTCACAGCCTGTCGAGATACGTAGATACTTGGTAATAAAAAGGGTAGCAAGTAAAGCAACTTGACTTAGTAGCTTAAGACTAACGAAATAGTTACGCATTTTCGAGCAAGACACTACACTACGAAAACAATAATGAAATCAATTAATATTGGCTGCTTGAGCAGTGATGAAACCTTCGCTAGTTTACAAGTCCTCGACGTTTGCATACAACTGCCTCTTGTCGAACATCTTCATGTTGATCAGCCGCTAGAGATTGAAAAAAGTAAAAACAGTTATGATAAGTTAAGATTAGTATCAAAAGTTTACTTACAGCTACACCACACAGATAGACGCAACCGGATATGGTATGGTTCAAACATCATTCAGCATCTGAGCCAAGCTGTGGGTCCAATAATCATAAGCAGGCCCTAAGTTTTATGTCAGAGAAAACGTCTTTACAATCAAAAGCGACAGTATGAGACTAAAGTCGAAAGGATCGTGGCTCAAGTATGAAGTCGATATGCTGCTATAACTGGAGGCGTTGCATTTCTTACAACGGTTGACAAAAATACTATCCAAATCCAATAACACGGCGACGTTGTGTATTTTTTTACGGGAACCTGGAAAATTTGACATTGATTGAACCTCAGCCCTAAGTCACCGTCAATAACCTTAAATACTCAGTTTGCAATTGGCCACTACCTGTTGGGCCAAAATTCTCACATGCTCAGATGAACTCCGCATCAGAACTCAGTGGTTTATCCATTTAGGAAGGATCTAATATTATCGTGCTCAATGTTACTCCGGAGCAAGTTACTCCAGAGAACTTTGCCAGGTTGTTAATTCATAGTGATTACATGTATTAGCAAGGTTGTTGATGATTGGGTGAATAATCAATTGTTTCGTCTGGTTTAAAGGTCGTTAAAAAGATGTTCTCGATAAAACAACTTAAAAAGCAATGTACATACCCTGTGTTGGTTCTCCATATCCTTGAGCTGGTTTTTGAAATCAGTGAATGTTGGTCTTTTATCTGGGTCATTTTCCCAGCATTTCATCATTATCTGATACCTGCGATAAACAAGAACTTCTGATGGACTGTTTCAATAAATTTCGATGTCACGAGTACTTCCATACATACCAATCATTTGTGCTTAAAGAAATCCACTTTTCCCTTGGCAGGAACAGAAGTTATAAAATATGAGTGTATCCCAGGAGGTACTCAATCACAACAGTGTTGCGTTGTGCGAATCGTCAGACTTAAAGAAGGTCCTATCAAATCCCACCACCACTAATCCTCACTCAAAAAAAAAGGAATAAACAAATAAATCAATGGTCTCGAACGTAACCCGAAAAAGTTTGTTTTTCTTTGATTAATGGTAGCTAATTAAACAAAAATCAAAAGTATTTGAAACAGGTTTTGCATCCATCCTCCTTTATTCATTTTATATCTGTCTCAATATAATCTTTTAACAAACAGCAGTCTAAATCGCCAAGAATGGAAGTCGCTTGCCATTTGTATGTAATTTATGTCTGTCCATTCTAGCACAAGCACCATCATACATGTACCTTGAAATGATAAATGCAATATCTGCTGCAGATATTGCATTTATCATGTCAAGTTCAACGTCAGCAACAACAGCAACAACAACATAATTTATTCATGATGAAAAACAAAACAACTATAAAGATACATCATGAAAAGGAAACACGAGGTTAACCCTATAACGTTTCCTGAAATTAAAAACTAAAAAGTACATAATACATTCAATGCCTAAGGATCAAACTATTTACATATTTACAAGTTAAGAAAAGACTTTAACGTCTGCCTGGTTACTAAGCCCCTTGGAGTGTTCTCCTCAGAAACAAAATGGCTGAACGCTTCGTTTCTGTTTCTGAGTATGAATTATGTGAAAAATGTATAATAAAACAATTATTGAATTCGGTTTTCGAATGATATCATGAACTATCAAAACCTCGTGTCTGTGTTATCTGCCTCAGCCTTCGGTTTCGGCAGATAACACAGACCTCGGTTTTGATAATTCATGATATCATGCTCAACCTCATCTAATAATTGTTTCAAAAACTCATTAATAATTCATAAGCACATGAGCCTATCAGAGACGTCAAATTGATCACGTGCATGAACCTTTATACCTGGTAAAAATGAGAACGACTACGAAGATCTTTATATAAAGATCACACGTAATATTTATATAAAGATCTCCGTGTGATCTTTATATAAAGATCTCAATCAATTGTTCTCAATGCATGCGTTTTCTCGGGGTTTCGAAGCCGCAGAAGAATTCGCATGCACGTGTTTTATGGGGTTTTTGAAAGAATAGAAAAATTCGCAGGTAGGTGTTTATATCGCGGATTTTTGAAGCTGTTCAAAACACTCGCAGCACGTGTTTTATCGGGTTTAAAAACACTCGGCTACGCCTCGTGTTTTTAAACCCGATAAAACACTGCTGCTCGTGTTTTAAACAGTACTTAATATTGTATCTGACCATGCGAATTTTAAAATCTTCAGGTCAATCTTAATATCTTTGTTTTTTAGGGGTAGTCATCAAGTCTTCGATTTGTTAGAAAGACCAATATAGAGTCTCATGGTCGTCTCATGATCACTTCTTACATAAGGTTTACTGTTGGTACCTCTCTGAGGTTCTTATTGAACGATAATAATATTAATAATAAGTAATAGTAATTGGACCGAGTGGAGTACAATTCAGGGAGTAATCGAGCGAGTTATTTCAAAATCGGACGAGCACGATTACTCCCTGAATTGTACGACACGAGGTCCAATTACTAATTGATCGTATCTATGACAAATTTCGAAATTTAAAATGTCTTTTGAGAACTTCTTTTGAGCGAAAACGTCTGTAGCGCTTTTCCTCGGTCTTGAAAACTGTAGAAAAATTTGCTAAGCAAACAATTAAACCGCGTGTAATTGACGTGAAAATCACGTGGTTATCCAATCACAGGTGTCCGATAACAAAAAGTTCAACTCGGACACCTGTAATTGGACACCTATGTGATCGCGCGCCGATAACGTGACAAATAGGCGCGCGGAAAACCAATCATGATCGAGAGTTTTGTTATAGATACGATAATAATAGTAATAATAATAATAATAATAATAATAATACTTACACATCACTTTTGGTAGTATAAGTTCCATACAGCAAAGCTTCATAAGCAGTCCATTTAACTGGAAGACGGCCCTAAAGATTAAGAATTTGTCTAAACACTTCAATTTCAATGTAAATTAGGAACACGTTTTCCGCAAAACCTCGCGAAGAAATAGGGTTGCGCACGCAAACAAATTGTCGCCTTGTGAAATTAAAGTCTGGAAGAAAATCAGGCCTGAATGGGATTCGTACCCACATCGGGTATCGTAGAGGTATCGCAGAAGTCATGGGTTCGAATCCTGTTCAGGCCTGAATTTTTGTCAGGTTTTAATTTCACAACTACTGAAGCTTTGTGCATAACTGCGATGATCAATCATGTCTTCATATCTTCCTCCGCAGTTCAAATATATGATCTTGCATGTATTCACTTTTATAAATATAAATGTAATCTTTACAAGAAACCAGATCCCACCTAAGCTCTTGGGCCAATAATTATGAACCTAGCGCACGATTCGCGAAAAATTACGCCAAGATTTAGAATATTGGTGTGTTGCTCGGGCTTTTAAAATAAGAAATAAAAAAAATTGTTAACAAAGTCATGCACAGCAAAAATGAAAGTGTAGAGCCTTAGCCAGTGGATAGGTTAGCAGCTCTTGTAAGGTCTAACATGAATGGCTTGATACCCTTTGAGAGGACAATAGAACAAACAACAGAAACAATTCGCTGCTTAAGGTTGTTACCTTTGTCTTTTTTTCATAAATGTTGTCCTGCTGCACATCCCTAGCCATTCCAAAGTCTGTCACTTTGCAGGTTTCTCTTTCACCAACCAACACATTACGAGCTGCCAGGTCTCGGTGGATAATCTGTTAAAAACGGAATATTATTCAATAAGTTTGAATCTAACATGAACACTGAAAGTCATAAGAACAAGTGAAGTATAAGCATTAAAATAACATTAATAACGCTTTTTAAACGCAGGGAAATCTGGTATTGCTTCAATACTGCATAAAAGTAGTTTATTGCAAACTCGACTTTAACTTTCATGATTTCTGTTGTGCAGAGATTTGTCAATCACCTGATTATGGAACGTGGTGCTAAGAGATTGTAAACATATTTAACATACAGATTTTGAAGAAAGGTAACTCATGCCATCAGCGATTTGCCAAGCAAATTTCATCAGTTGTTGTGACGTCAGACTTGTTTGTGGTTTAATATCCGGGTCTTTGAAATAAGTGTCATTCAGTCCACGGCTCTTTCTCAGGTATCCCAGCAGGTCTCCATAAGGTACATACTCGATTATCACCATTAGAGGCTCTAGAAAAGTATCAACATTCAAAAATAACTGTTTCAAACTGCTGTGAGTAAACTTGGACTCATTTTCTCTATACTTAAAAAAGCCTAGTACAAGACACATTTATTTTTGCGACAAACATGCTAGATTATTTGTGCGGATAGATAGCTTTATTAAAAAAAAAATCATTGCAGCCTAAAGGATGGATTGCGGACTGTACAATACGTAGTAAGTACTGAAATATGAGAAAAGATGAAAACCTATTATATTTAAATAACGGTAAATAAAAACAAAAGAACAAAGATACTACGTCATAAAATTTACAATTTAACCGCGAATATACGATAAAACAACTAAAAATAGCCGCATTATACATGATAAAACTATTCATTAATCTATTTGTTTTACAAAAGGGTACGTCAAAAGCGTGTTTTCTCCTTAAGGCTACGGCTTAAGGAGGCTTAAGGCTTGAAAACTAAGATTACATGGCATGTCATTGCATGTATACGAATTTGTCTATTCTTAAACCTAATGAATGGTCTTCTATGTACAATCAATGTTACATTTCTCACATGTTCAATTCTCAATTTTTACACAGTTTACCAGTTTCTGTGACACATCCCAGTAGCTTAATGACGTGAGGATGTGGTTTGAGTTGCTTCATTGTGCCAAGTTCTCTCAGCAAATCTGTCGTGTCTGATTCGGGACAATTATCTGGAAAAGAGCAAAACTTGAATCAGACAAAAATGTTGCGCAGTTTAACAAATTAACGTATGACGTCAGTGTTTCGTAAATTATTGAGATCCCAGTCATGATAACAATAAAACGGACCTAGCAAAAGGAAACCAACAAAGAAACAAACAAAGATCGATATTCATAGCAAAGAATTTGCAAATGGACTTTCAAAAAAAATGGATGACCCCTCTGCGGTGAATTTTGATTGAAAATTATTCATAAGTACTGAACGTTTTCTGTGCAGGTTGAAAGAATTGCTCAGCAAAACTATTCGTGAACTAGAAAAAAATAGTTAATGAGCACTTACAGTCCTAACAGAACAAAGACCTACATTTAAGCATTTTGACAGCAACTGTCGTCTTTCCAGGCTTGTCTCGAAGTCCTGTTGCCGTTCCCTTGGCAACCTGACCAAAAGCACCTTTTCCAATTATATTTTCTATAGTAACGTGTCGCTTTTCAACTTCCCAAGAACGTGTTGATGGATGAAGAGGTGCGTAATCAGCACTTTGAGCAACACGTTGTGTTTGGTCGTTGACTGTAGCTGCTCCTGTTAGGTGCATGTATTCTGAGCGAAGCTGGGTGGACTTACTGGGAATATGACTACTTGGTTGAAGATCGTCCAATGCCATTTCATTCTGTAAAAAAATATGTCAGAGATATATAAGTGTTTTCAGAAACTATCTATTAAAGACGCCATTTCACGATATTTTAAATAATTTTTTCCAGGATATTAAAATCCAAGAATGCACGAGAAAGGAGTTTAGTAAGATAACAAAACAACAAAGCAGAAATAATAAAAAGAAAATAGACAGGGAAGGTTAGAAGTAAGGACTATTAAGGCAGATTGTAAACCTTGGAAATTTGGAATTTTTTTCAGATTCGCCTTTCGTGGCCTCTAAGACATTACAAACTATTTGTAACGTTATGTAAAGTTCCCTTCCTTATAGTTAATTCCTTCCTTAAAATAACTGTGCCCCCTGCTCCCTAAAAACTGATCCTGAACCACCGTCAATTTGCTACAGCTACTTTCAAAAGAAATCAATAAATGCATACCAATAAGTAAACACTGCAATGCTGTTCTCCACTTCTGTAGATTTTTCCGCATGGAAAAGTTCCTTCACAGTATACCGGTAGATGGAGTCCCCAATTTTCATCCTTACGAGCACTATTACCTGGCAACGGCCTTATAATAACGTCCAACAAGTATTTTAACTTAATACGACAAACGAAACTGAGCCCGCCTTTGGGCAATCAAAAATTGCACGGTATAGCTGCTAAATTGATTTAAATCGACAAGAAAATACTTACGTCATAAACACCTCTCTCTTCTTCAGTATAACGCCTGAAATAAGAAACAACTAGGGATTCGAAGAATGCTATTTCGAAAATTGAAAATTCCACACAGGAAATTGGTTTTTGGAACTCATTATAATTCATAGAGTTTAAATAAAGAAAATCATGAACGTGACAGTGTCTGGATATCTGATCTTACGGGTAATTAGCATCGATTTTTACGACTTTACTTATCCATTTTTAACTCGTGAAGCGCATGCGCAGCACGAGTTATCGTGAGTTGTGGACAAATGTGTCGCTCGATCGATGGGCTGTAAACTTTATGCAAATGAGGTACGCTCGCAGCTTACTTTTAAATTGCTGTCTATCTTTAATTAAAACACTTTCTTGTTCGATTTTTGCCGCGAAAAAAATTCGAGATTCACCGTTTCGTCAAAAATCATGTTTTTTCACTAAAAAGTCATTGCGGGACATGTGTAAATTTATATTCGTTTGAAAGGTCAAGAATATGACCTTTCTCAGCTATTTTGTTCTTTGAGATAAAAATAAATCTCGGATTACAATGTCACATCGAAACCCACGCGTTACGCAAAATTCCATTCGAACTCTGGCTTCGAAGCAAAATATCACTTTCGCATTGACAAATACCACACATCGGCAGAAGTAAAATCTATTCCTTATCAATCCAGCTTCATCATGTTAAAATTTCAGCAAAATCGAACAAAACCAGACGGAATTAGAATTTTATCTTTTGTATCTCGCTCAAGTGTTTGAGTAAACTTGATTAGGGCGGTAACCCGTAGCAACCAAAAAACACGGGCGAACACACGAAAGCCGTTTTGGTCCACAAAATCCACAAATATCGTTTAACAGCTGAAACTTGAATGGAAAAATCTTTTTCGAACTTTTCTAAAGTAATTTAGACGAAAAACTACTTCTGAGTGCTACATAAGAGAGCGAAACGAAAAACAAAGCAGACAGGCATGACAAGGCGAAAACAAGCCGATAATTTATTCAACGTGGGCCGCTGCACGTACGCAAACAAACTCTTGTTTCTGGATAATTTCAGCCTTACCAGCCAGCGAATGGTTCCAAAAATACTTACACTAGCCTTACAAATGTCCTGAATTCCATTTCCGAAAGATTTGGCCCAATTCTTGGCCAAATTAAACATTTCTTCGCGATGTCCGCCATTACGGCCAAATGCATACTAATTTGTCAGATTGGCAAACTTCTCCCGAGGGGGGGATAGCACGAAAAGAGCTGAAAATTGGCCTGTGATTGGATAATTATTAGGTCATTTCACTGTCCAAATTTGGTGAAAAGCGGATGTAACGCAAATTTTCTGTCACGATTTAAGTCATCAGA
The DNA here is from genome assembly GCA_964020085.1 of Micromussa lordhowensis. Taxonomy (NCBI): domain Eukaryota; kingdom Metazoa; phylum Cnidaria; class Anthozoa; order Scleractinia; family Lobophylliidae; genus Micromussa; species Micromussa lordhowensis. The sequence goes on along the minus strand of OZ026599.1, from coordinate 16,654,437 downwards.
CTTCAGTATCTGAAATTTACAGGGTCGGACTAGAAAGAGTTTTAAAATAAGCTGTTTTAAAGGTCTAAATTAAAAGATATAAGTTAAAGAAGGCTCGTCTACCGAAAATGAGAACATCGAGAATCGTAAAATCGATGAGCAGCACAAGTTCTCACTGGATGCCAAATTCGTGTGGATTTTACAAAAAAGCGGAAGAAGTACGGTTTTATGGTATGGTAAATGGGCATATAACGAGCGAAATGATATAAACACAGAGCAATTAGTTTCTGTATCTCTAAAAATAAAGAAAAAAAGAAAAAAATTCAGCCTACACCCGGAGTCAATCGCGGTACACTTGAACGGCAGAGGTACGCAGTACCACTGAGCTATGTCAACATCAGGTGCAGAAAGCGAAAAAAAAATAAACATTCTTATTAGTATCAACTATAAAACCTCGGACAACTCAGCGGGCTCGAGTCTATACGAGGATTTTCCGTTGGTTAATTTCCTCGTACTCTAAATATGAAAATTAGCCACAATATTCCCAAAACCAAATAATATTAAACATAATCCAAAAAAAATATTTGAATTCGTTTGTTCGCTTCACGAGTTTGCTCACAGAGCACTTTGATTTTCCTTAGTTTTAGTTTCGATTAAGAAGATACATTAAATACTCAAGACAGTGTTTGACCACATTTCCAAGGGCCTCAAAGTTCGTCATCTCTCTTCTTTGTATTTGGAAATGTGGTCCAACACAGTCATTCGTGTTTGATATATTACATCATTAGGAGTCAAAGGAACAACTTCTATAAAGGCTGATGAGCTAAGTAAAACACGCAACAAATCTTTAAAAAACTTGAAGAGATGCTTTTGACTTCTTGATCTGGGGTGAGCCATTTTTCATCTCACAAGTGAAAAGCAACCTACCTCTGTTTTAAAGCAGTGCCTAAGAAACCAAAAATAAGATAATTAAGCCTCATAATGGTGACAGTATACATGTAGCAATGAGACATAACGGCTGAGAAGGAAAAATGCACTCTAAAATATATATTTTGTTTTACCTTTCTTGTGTAGCCAAACAATGTAAAGAATCAGACCAATGATAATAAACACAAGAACTCCAACTGCAGCTGCCAGGATGACGTCATTGCACGAACACTTGCATTCTTCAGCAGCTATGAAAGAAAAATGAAAACCGCCCAGTTTACTCGGCTTCCTTAGTGTTGATCGATGTTGTTGCCAACAACCATACAAATAAGTTATTTCATTTATCCACTTAGAGCAACAGAAGTTGCTTCACGCGTCTCTATGGAAAGAAATACCACATTTATTTATAATACTTTTCAAGGACAAATTAAAAAAACACGTATTTAGAGGGGGGTGGGGCATTGACTAGGTGGCCACCGCCCTTTTAAAGAAGCCAAACACTCTCGGGAGAGGTACCTCATTGTAATTTGCAATACAAATCTACTTTGCGGCATTTCTAGTTTTTCTTGTGTGTCAGTTTTGGATTAGGTTCCAATTTCTGCGTAACATCAGGTGATCAATTTGATTTGCGCGTTGGCTTGTATGGGCGTTCCAGACTGACCCGGAAAGTTTCAGTCTTGTTATGATTTACGAGTTCTACTGTCACTTTTGCCTAGGAAACTGGTGTTAAATTTTGAAACCGCACCAATGATAGGTCCTGTAACAGGCTTATACCAAGCATTAAATTAGAGGCCGTGGCCAATCCAATCCCAGCCAATTGCAGCTATTGTAGTTGCCCTTGACTTTACGGCTGTTAGTTTAAGGGTAACCTGGCAGTGGCCTTGGACACTTAAGAAAGCACAGTAAGGAAGTTATGATGCGGCAGGCAACCAGAATACTTGAAATATTCACTCTTTTAAAACATTAGGAAAAAGGAAAGCTATTTTTATTTTATTTTTTCTTCGGAGATGAGTCGCGAGGATATCGAGAATGAATAATCAATCCAAGTGCAACATTTCGCGATTGCTTATACATATAAATTTTCTTAAGCTGTCATAAAAATAGCGACAAAATTTTGTACCTTTGGTGCCTGAAGTGTCCGTGGGTGCAGGAGAAACTTGTCCAATGGAATCGGGATTGACTTTGAACCCATCAAATTTATTTTCTTCTGCAGCTGTCTTCAGAACATTCAACACCTCACTAACGACTGCACTTTGGTTGAATTTCATGTCAAAATCTACGATAACACTTCCACACCTAAAACAAAAAGATCCCATTGATAAACATTAATAATAACTTCCTGAACTTCTGCCAGGCCTAAATCATGATGATAATAAATAATAAAGTTGTTAAACGGTTTAAGAGCAACAAGATAGAGGGGTTGTGTGTGTGGGGGGGGGGGGGGGGGCTAAATAATTTTATTTTAAATAGAAAGTATTGAGTTATCTATTCTGCTTAGCGACTACTCAATGTGTAAATTTAAATTTAGGGGCCAGACCCTGAAAAGTCCCATTTCGCCTACATAATTAAGATTTCCCAAGCAGAAAATATCCAAAAATAAAAACGAAGTATATTTTATAACCCTTCTGAAATGTGTTTCTTTTTTGGGCTGCCATTCGAAGTATTATATACTAGTAATAACCACAGGTTAGGAAGTGCGGACGAGGGCTATGCATGATTTGTTTCACTGAGGTTAACGAATTCATTGTAAAACAGTGGCGTTGTGTTCTTTTTCCATTTTGGGCATTTATATTTGCAGGGCAATAAAGGGTTGCATAGTGTGGGTGATTGTTTTCCCTAAAACGAGACAAAGGGACCTAAGAGTGGTTAATTACTGACCTTGTGAAAAAGTAACATCAGTTTGATTATACACTAGTTCTATTTTGTGTTGGGTTTGACAAAATGGTTATTTTTTCTCGTTGTAAATAAAAACACTGTTGATTATAAAATGGACATATTGATTTAGTCAAGGTCATTTGATGTAACCCGACAACAACAGACACGGACAGGAAACGTTCCGATCACAAGTTCACACGCTCGATTTTGATTGGACGGCGCGCCAGCAATGCATGACCTGCACGTGTTTCTTCGACGAAATAGACGTCGTCCACGTGATAAAATTGTGTTGTGTGCATTCCAATTTATGGACCGCCCCTTCTGCATGAACTGCACGTGATTCTTGACATTCTTAGCTTCAAGAAGGCGAAATTTACATATTATTTGACCCTTCAACTACATTAAAGATCATTGACTATGAAAGGTGAAACAGCTATGCTTTGGTGAGAATTGTCTTCTATTTGGTGTTGGTTTCTAGCGGTCAGAACGCCTGTGCTCAAATTACTGCTGCTTCGTGTTTGTCTCGCGTGGTCAAAGCGCCTGTGCTAAAATTACGTCCTTTCATTTCATTGGTTCTTAGTGTCCCTAAGGACAAATATTTGGAAGGACGACTTTTTTTGCTAAATTCGAGTCACTGCAAGGCTATATAACTGCCGCGCATGCGTTTGAAACCAATGTTGAGATTAGGATTGCGGGCTCCGCTGGTCGCCCGCAATAAAGTATTGTTTCACTCACCTTCAAAACTCACAATTTTATAATCTTACTCTCTTGTAAAAGATTACATGACTTCTGTTACTAAAATAATTCTATTACATTGTTCTACCTATTTGTATATAATGAGGTTATCCTTCCAATGACACCCTCCACCCCTCCACGCCAATGATGACATTATTCTATTTTTAGATTATGATGTAACCATTTCGATGAGGTTACTCCCAGCGGGGTACCCCTTAGACCCCTTCAAAATCCCCTGAAACTCTATTTCCCAGAACACCCTGTTTTCTACTACTTACGTTAACCATGCCTTTGTTTTGTTGTAACCTCTCACTAGTTTGTTCCTTCACACCTTCACCTGAATTGCATTTTTTTAACTTGTATTTGTCACTTATAGCAACGGGCAAAGCAGAATAGTGTAAACCATGCACTATGAACCCAAGTAGCTAAAAATGGGTTAGAAAATACGATTTAGCTTGAAGTCCCAAACGTTACAGCATTACCATCCTCCATGCTCGCTCCTTTTATAACAAACGCCTTATGTGCCCCGTAATTAAGTTCACCAAACTCAAACAGAATGAAAAAGAATTTATCATACCTACTAGCTACAGCTTGGGCGAATACACAGCCCAGGTGTCTGACACGCCCACAAGCCTGAAAAGAAGAATATTGACTTACTCAAAACCATCTACTGACAGCAGACAAAGTTTCCCATGTATGTATACAATGCATGCAAAAGTTGCTAAGTTAATGTTTAAATTAAATATTCTAATGCATTATCCTTTAACACTTAGTATGAGTACATAAAGAGGCGCGTTGAAAGATTTTGCGACACAATGATATTTCTAGTTCACCTATACCTAAAACATATAAGTGAAAAATGAGTCAAGTTTTTATGTGCCAGTGTTAAAACTGTCTCGGGCAGTACTGATGCAGGACTTTAGGTATAGTTTTGGAAAATGCTTCTCTAGTGCGGCAAGATAAACAGGGTTAGCAAATACAAATTCAAGTCCACTCATCATTATTTGATGATGGATGATAAACGATGCGAACTATTAAGATATCAAAAATTAATGTTCACATAACATAGATGCACTGCAAGTTACTGATGCACATAAAAGAGGATTTCGCGGGCACTCTGATTGCGGTGCCTTTGCTCAAATATGTCTAGCGGGCAAGTCCTATCCACAGCATAACTAAATAAAAATAACTGAACCAACTGAATGCGAGGATTCTTTTGCTCCAAAGTCTTTTAAAAGAAGGGGTAACAAACGTCAATTTAAGTTATTTAATGCACTAAAAAGATTGTCTCCGACATAAAAAACAAAATAACTTACCAAACTAGGAAACCTTTCCTCAACGTGTAATCGTTCATCACAGCTCTTATCTATGGTCGCCCTGGCGGAAATGGTGCTTTCCACAGCTTGAGTAAAAAGTAAATTAACATGAATATCACCCTGTAGTCATATGGAAAGTCTGAAACGTAGAGTCTACAAATATGATAACCTGTGTCTGACAGTAGAAACATAGCTGCTCACTTCAGCCATCGAGTTAATAATCACGCATAAACAAGTAAGATCTGCAAACAGATAATACACCGAGACCCCTCGAGATCCCAAATCTTTGGTTGAACATGAAATGCACAAATGTGCATCAAAAATGAAACAAAATGACACCCTTAATTCCGTTGCCATAGCAACTCTTTTGGCTCCAGTCTCTCTCGGTCAAAAAAGTAAATATCCCCATTTGCAATCTCTAAAGTGAGCCAAAGGGTCCAACTTGGAACAGACATAGTTCTTATATTGTCTTCACTGCCATCATTAGATTGGACAGGGTAGATGGTTCTTGTTTTAACACAAAACTGGGAATTTCTGTTTTTATTGACACTGCACCAGTGGCAAAACTGTTGTCATGGCAACAGTATTAAGGGTGTCGTTTCTTTTTTGATGCACATTTGTGGTGCCAAGTTTCAAGAACACTGCTTCAATATTTCCAGAGATATCGTTTATTCAGTATTTTCCACTTTTTAGTTCCAAACAATATGACGTCATCACTGATCTAATTTGTATAATAGAAAAACCTCAATATCTCTAAAACGAAAAAAGATATTTCAAAAAGAAAAATGCCATCCTTCTGTATTTTGAAAGGCTTTTCAAATAAGCACAAATTATTTTTCACTTCATAGGCACTTTAAAAATCAAGGGACAATTGGAGAAAATATATGAAATTCATCCATCTGATTGATTGAAGAACAGTGCAATATTTGTCAATCCCAAGTTTCACAAGAGCAAAACATTCAAAATCATCCAACTGTGATTTCGTAATGACACTTTCAAACCATCCGAACATTTTCAGGCCCTGTCCACACTAATCCGTTTTCAAACGAAAACGGAGCTGTTTTGCTCCGTTTTCAAAAAGATTTGCGTCCACACTTATCGCTTTCGTATCGTTTTCGCCCGTCCACACTACAACGCCGTATCCGTTTGTAAACGCTTTTATACCCTCAGTGCGCATGCTGAAATGAACTCGACGCATGCGCATTTCAATATATCGATCCGCGAAATTGGCGTCATGTGTTGATAGCCTGTCCGCTATTTTGGATACTCACGGTCGAGTGTCTGGTGCCCGGTCTGTCTATTTGATGACGCCACCGTTTTCGGATAACATCGTTTTCTCCGTCCACACTAAAAAACAGCGTTTTCAAAAAGTATCGAATCACTCCACTCTGGAGAGCGTTTTCGAATGGCTCCGTTTTCGGTGATCGTTTTCGATAGCCGTGTATCGATAGCCGTATCCGGAGCAAAACAGCTCCGTTTTCGTTTGAAAACGGATTAGTGTGGACAGGGCCGGTTTGAAAACGGATTAATGTGGACAGAGCCTTAGGCAAAATAATTTTTTAGATGTTCTTATGTTCTACCATTATTTCACTAGGAAAACCAAGTAGTTTTTTACTGAAAATTCCGGCCATTTTCATGTAGGCATCTTATCTCAAATTTTACACCAATATGTTCCTGTAGACACCTCTAATCTGATTGTCTCCCGCTGGTTTCCATTGTTTCTTGGCTGATCAAAACAAGCTTGTAATTTTCACTCGTGATGAAAGCTGCATTCCTTTTTGGTAGTATACTTTTTGTCTATCTTCCGACAATCGTGAACAGTTACACAGCATGCTTCAGGTCCATGCATCACTTTTTCCATCAACTTAAAGCACTTCAATAAAAAAAAACAAATACAAAAGCAAAACCCTTACCTTCGGTTGTTCGCTTTGGTGAGGTGGTTACTGTAGCATGACGAGACGCAAGTGGGTCTGGACTGGAAGTACCCGATTTCCGAATTAATTAAGTTGCGGTTTACTACGTGATTAAATTTCTGTCAACAGAGAGAAGAAACCGGAATCAAATAGGATTAAAATAGGCTTAACATGTTAGATGAAATCAAACATTGACGATTGATGTATTTCATAACTCACATATCTCTGTAACTTGATAAGAATGAGTAGAAGGTCAAATTTTTGCAGTTCGCGCGGTGAAATGACTCCGATCTTTGCCCTTCACTCGGATGGAAAGTGCTCAGTTGTTAGATCCTAACAAAACATGGTAAGTTCTTGGTAAAAAGGTTTGTGGCAAGAGTGCGGGAAAATATTTCTCTCGTAATAAGTTACCGGCGCGCTTTCCAGACGATGTCGTGAGGGTAAACAGGGGTAAAGCGCAGCACTCTTTTTCACAGTTGATAGTGCCGCGTTTGAAGAGAATGCTTCCTCAGCGGAACTGAGATAAAATCGTCGCTTTGTCGTTTGCGACATTTCTTCAGCATTCACCAGGTTCTGGTTGTTTAAAAAGAATGCATTTGAGAGGTTAAGAGGCAACTAGGTTTCCTTGATCACAGTGTTTTGATCGATTGAGCTAATATTAAACAACAACAACAAACCGATGGTGCGCTCACTCACGTGGCAGAAATTTCGACCCATAGGCCCTGTTGGAAAGACCACAGCGAATCGCCGTTTGAAGATGCCAACGATTTCATCGGTTGTGTTCTCACAAAATGTGGATTAAGATGCCGGCTAATTCTTACTAACACCACCAAGAAGCAACGGCAAAAAGTTCAGTCCATTCGATGAAAGAAGGCCTTAAAAATCGTGTTTATTGTATATTTTCAAAGGGATCCGATTTTTGAGTCTCTGGCTTTTGCTTTAAAAGCCTTTCGAAACGTTGCGTGTTTTTATTTTATTTTCTCCTCCTTTTTTCTGGCATCACAACAAAGACTAATGTCAGCCGTTCCGGGAGACCAAAGAACAGAATAGATTGTTTTCACTGTCACGCAATTAAAAAGATAAATAAAAAACAATCCAGTGGCAGAAGCCAAGAAATTCTGATGGTATAAAAGAGTTCTAAAACTTCTCCAAGTTTTAGGCCTGTGTGTTTCTCCCCAGCCTTCAGATATTCGTCGAAATGCCGTTCGCAGAAATTCACAGAGCCCAGTATGTTGCCTTAAACAATTTCCGTTTTACATTCTAATTGCTTAGTTATCGCCAAGGTTTACAGTGGCATCCAGATGTATCGTCGGAGTGTGCCACTGTTGCCTTTAATAATTTCTGTTTTTCATTTTAACTGCTCAATTACCACAAAGGTTTACAGTGGCATCCAGACGTTTCGTCGGAGTGTGCCACTGTTGCCTTTAATAATTTCTGTTTTTCATTTTAACTGCTCAGCTACCACAAAGGTTTACAGTGGCATCCAGACGTTTCGTCGGAGTGTGCCGCTGTTGCCTTTAATAATTTCTATTTTTCATTTTAACTGCTCAGTTATCACAAAGGCTTACAGTGTCATCCAGACGTTTCGTCGGAGTGTGCCACTGTTGCCTTCAATAATTTCTGTTTTTCATTGTGACTGCTCAAGTTAGTTATCACAAAGGTTTACAGTGGCATCCAGATGTATCGTCGGAGTGTGCCAATGTTGCCTTTAATAATATCTGTTCCTCATGTTAACTGCTCAGCTACCACCAAGGTTTACAGTGGCATCCAGATGTATCGTCGGAGCGTGCTACTGTTGCCTTAAATAATTTCTGTTTTTCATTTTAACTGCTCAGTTATCACGAAGGCTTTCAGGGGCATTCATGGAACTGGATATTGAACTTGAAGGAAATCGGAAAAATGAATTGGAAGAATAAATAAATAAGAATAAATGAGTGCCTTGCACTGCAAAGAATGTTTTTTTTTCTCGTGGTGCTTACATAAGAGTACGAAGCTTTAAATGGTTTGTCGCAAATGCGCTTTCTGTTATCTCTATCATACACTCGACAGTTTTCATTGAGGGAAAAATTAGCTCCTCGGGAAACAGAAACGAATGGACGAAAAATTTATACGTAATTAATTTCTGTAATTGTGGATCATCTTAAGCTTTGTCTGTAGCTTTGTCTGCTCAAATTCATGGATCCAAATAAAGAAACTTTCTCAGTGACCCGCTGCATACAAAAATATCCATAGCCTGCGTAGCTTGGCCGTTTAAGCAATTTGAGCGCGCTGCACGAAGCGCAAAAACGAGCGGCAAAGGTTTCGCCGCTCGTTTTGTTTGGCGGCTTTGTAGCGCCAAGTTTTACGCAGACCAAATAATTCGAATCTGTACTTCCGGTGACAAAAATGATTTTTGACAGCTGCGGCGGCGGATTTTGACACGTATTACTTTGCACACGTTGATTACTGACAGCCGAACATAAAAATATGTAAGGAATGCGGGTCCAGCAACCCCGCATTCCTTTGAGGTACTTACAGATAGACCCCGCTGCGTCTCGTCATGTTGTACAGACTTTTCTGTGATAAGAAAATAAGACGTTTTTTATTCGAAATGTCACAAAATGTTATTGCTTTACTGAGGAATTTCCATTTCTTAAGGAAACAAGGTGGATCTTTTTCCTTATATTATTGGGGATGACTTCTGACCAGAACAACCGCTTTGAGTATGCCAAATGAAAATTAAGATTCAAAATGCATATGAACCTTCTTCAAGTAAGAAATACAGTGAATTGATGCAATTTGCAGAGTGCACCAATATGGTAAAATATGTTGGAAGCTGTAAAACGTTTCCTCTTAAGCCTTTTTCAGTAGCCTCGCATCAATGCTATATGTTCACCACAAGATATTCCTTATGGAACCTGGTGGATCGCCTCATAAATAGTCTCTTATAATTCGACGGAAAAAAGCCATGGCTGCAATATCTAATAAAATTATCATACAGCCTAGATTCCTTACAACAGAAAATATTTTTAAAAAGCAATAAATTGAGACACTATGACAGTATCGATTGGCCACAGTGCTTAAGGGCTTGGCAAATAACTTATTTGCACCATAAAACCTTAAAACGTACAAAAATCAGCTGAACCCTGGCAGTAACTGTTCCTAAAAAGTGTTTTTAGAACAGGTATGATAACTACTACGATTTGATTAATTTGACGATACCAAATCGAAACAAAAATCGTTATCCATAATCAATGTCACATGATGAAGCTACGCTAGTTAGAAGGAGCAGAAATATCAAGAAGCACGAGGGAAACTTCTAAACTATCATGCTCCACTCCAGTACTGTATGTTTGCTAAAAATGTTCCATATATGAACTTATCTCATATAATTTTACGAATAAGTGCCATGACTGCCTTACCTTTTAATATCAGCTATAAAGCCTGAAACCTTGAAAATACCTTATTTACGAAAAAAGCGATAAAACTTACCAACACGTAGCCCAACCGTGACAGTAACGTTTCCTAAAAAGTTTTCGGCAAAGCAGGTATACCATCCATTATCAGTTGACACAGTCTTAAGAAAGGAGAGAATGTTGTTGGTACTTATCATAGTGCTCGGAGAAGTTTCATTACCCTGGTACCAAGTTATGGTGGGATGAGGGTTTCCAACTACGGGACAACAAATTGATACAGGGCTTCCTTCAGACACATCAATAGTGTGACCTTCACTGGTAATCGTTGGTGGATCTGAAGAGACAAAACACAGAACATTAATGCCTTTGAAGTCGACACTGACTTCAAACATGCTTGCAACTGGTGCAGATATTCTTTCCTGTGTACGATATCTGTTGTAAAATCTCAGGTACCGGATGAATTTATTTCTCGTGGTCTTTCGCTTGTTTGTTTTACTACGGAACTCGATGAGTAAACTGATTCACAATGGATGTACATGTAAGCTTACTATTAAAACTACGGCTGCGTACGTGTTTTATTGCTTTAGTCCGTTATACTAAAACTGTTATTAAAATTGTACTAAAACTAGTATTAGCCTCAGTTTCAGTGAACATTGGTAAATATTCACCTCGACCTCGTCTCGGTGAATATTCACCAATGCTCACTCCACCTTCGGCGAATAATTGTTAACTAACATGCTGGTAGACGCGATTCTTTTTCTGGATGTAAGCACCAGTTGGTTGCGCAGTGAGTATGTCAGAAAAGAACACTCCTAACTTCCTAATTGTTAAGTAACGGGCAATAAAGGCTTTCAACTGATAAACCTTTTCACTCTCACTTGTACATTGCTTTTGAAACATTTCAATTATGCAAACTGACGTTTAATAGTAGTGGGACCTCAGGGATACTACACATCGAAACGTCTAAAGAGAAGTTTATTATCTAACGATTTCTTTTCCCAAAATCCTAGCTTGCCAAGCTTTTTAACCTTTAAGCGGCCGGTAGGGAAGAGACGAGTACAAATATCGTGTGATATTTGTACTCGTTTCGCGAGTTATTTGTACTCTACGAAGCAGTATAATCTGAATAATCTGAATAATAAACTAACTGATGAAATCTCCCTTTTTTTGATCAAGAGAAGAAAAGACGTGGACTGAAACTAATTTACAGCTAGAGATCACACCTATACAAAAACATAAACAATGTAATAGTTATTTTCTTACACTGTACATCAACATCCACCATTGTAGAGTCCACTCCACAAGTGGTGTTGGCAGTACACTTGTATTCTCCAGCTTGAGCCCTAGATATGTTGGTGATCTTTAACAGTTTTCCCTCAACGATTTCACCAGTTTTGACGTTCCTCCAGATAACACTTGGATCAGTACCAGTTACATTACAGTACACTTCGACATCGGTCCCTTCCTCGACGATTTTATCTTCTGCCTGATTGACGATAGCTACAAGAGCTTTAAAAATAAATTCATGTAACTTGTTACTTCACCTGAATTTTTTTGCACTAAGCTAAAGCATGCTGTATGGGCTATGACAAAAACCACAACTAGCAGCATACTCTTTCTTAGTAGAGGAAAACCAAAAAGCCATAACTCGATCAAAAGGCTTCGGATAGGGCTGAGAAGCGACAAGACAATAAAAAAGACAACAAGGCATTGAGGTAAGTCTAACTATCAAAATTTCAGCTATGATGTCGATTATTGTCCTTCCGCATACAAATCTTTATAAATTCAAACCATTGTAGCAAAACACCACAACTTTTGTTTTTGCAAGGGTAAACAGCACTCCAAATACACAGACTCTTAATGGTCTCAATTTGCGTAAATAACATTCCAGATAGCCTGAGTATTACCTTGATTAGTACTCTGGTTAGTCAAAATAGTGCCTTCGTAATTTGAATAGTGTCCAAGGTAGATCTTTAGTGGCACTGATACTTTACATATTCATGACAACATTTGCCACTAAACTAGTTATGCGAACTCACCAAGAACAGTCAAGATGGTATCACTGCAGCTTCTTCCAGTATCTTGGACAGAATTGTTGGCCTCACATCTGAATACAAACTGGCCAGCATTCTCCATTGTCTTTGTCACTGTTCCCAATTCCATATTGTAAATCAAGATATCGTTTTCATATAGCAAATAAGTATGCACTGCTGGGTTAGCTTCAGCGGCGCATGTGAAGTTTATAATGCTTCCTGCACAAACTTTGTTTGTTGTATTTGTGGTTAAATGAACATCGTCAGGCTTATCTAAAAGACAGGGAAGAAAAAATCAAATAAAACGTTGGGCCAGAAAACAAAGCATGATATAGAAACCACTCTCATCGTGGAAAAAAATACTATTATTCAGTCTGTATGCAGTTCTTGTGTATCTATATGTATATAGTAGTCATTATGGCTGACAAGATAGTTACCATTAACCTTCTCATAACAAACCAAACTGTCGTAATGCATTGGTCATCAAGCCCAATTGGCAGCTATCATAATTTAACGTCAAACCAAACCTAATATTTCTTTCGGCTTGACCTCGCAAAATAAGATTTATGATGGACGCAATCGACATCCACTGCAGGCAAGCTCGTCGTAGGACAGGCATGCCCTACCGCGGCAGTAAGGAAAGGCTTGGGTTGATGCTGTATTTTCCAGGTTCTTTCTCCTTCTTCTTTTCTCTTCAATAGTGGTCTTTCTGGGGTTCTCGGAGGATGAGATGTGTGTGTGTCACCAGGTATCTGGGGTGTGTTGAATTAAGGGACTTCTTTAGTTACTCTTTGTGCCTCTAAGAGGTACCCTTCTGTCAGAATGGCCGACAGAAATTTCACCGTGTAGGACAATCTATAGTAGGCGTTAGTCTTCTATCCCTAAGCGGCTGGTCTTAAATGGTGGTGATCTCCGCATTTTGGAGGAATTCCAGGTTTTCAAGTATTCACAGCAATGAATATTGTGAATACCGTTGAGACAGCGCTGTATAGAGGTGCTCGAGTAACTGAAGATGGTGTCCGCACGTGCACCAGAACTGGCATCGTACAAGAGAGTAGTCACATCAACAGATCTTGTACAAGGTGATATTTGCCATTTGTTTTTCAGATTCTTGTTGTTCCAGACTCGTTTGAAGATTCTCAATTGGAGGCGTTTGCATTGGCCAGTCTATTGTCCACTTCCTGGTCGATCTTAGAATCTGAAGAAATTGTGCAATCCAGATAGGTGAGGTGGTGAGGACTTTGAGCTTTTCCTGGTGAATGAGACATTGTTGGTAGATACTACTCTTCATGTGGGGATTTGCCGAAGACTTTTGGTATATGCTGAATTCACGTCCGGGAATCGAACTTTTTAAAAGTAGGAAGTTATTCGCGGCAACGCTGTTAAGTTTCAGTTTGGGCGAGGAGGGGAAAGCATTATCAGTAGGACCCTCAACAGCTGTTCCAAGGTTTTCGTTTGGCTTTGTAGACGTCTCTAGTTGAACAGACCCCCATCAGTATGCAAACGAATGTACTTCGAGTCATCTTTGTCCAAGTCTCACCTGATCTCTCGGAGCATCGTGCTGAAAAGGATTGTGAACGGTGTGGGAACCAGGAGGCAGCTCAGTTGGAAGCCGTTTGTCTTATCCAGATAGATCATGTTCAATAACAGCGGTGGGTAACCTGGCTTTTCCAGGATTTTTCAAAGACCTTTCAAACATTGTCAAACATTTTGGCCAGATCGATAAATGTGTTCACCTCTTCTCCTGTATCTCTCTCACGACAAACGCCATGTCTGTTTTGCTAAGGTTAGCTCTGAAGCCACACTGGCTTTCAGGATGTTGAGCTTCGGCAATAAAGGATACAACCTTGTTCAACAGCAATCTTGCTAAGCTTTTATCTGCGATAAAGAGCAAGGTATCTACGGTAGTTTGAGAAGTCGCCATTTTCACCTTTGATTTTGTTCAGGGTAATGGTAACTCCACCACAACGGTTGTGAGGCAGTCTATCCTGCTCCCGGCAACTGACGAAAAACAGCTGTAGAGCTTGGTATGGAGAGCTGAACCTCCATTTGTCTAGACCTCGGGCGGAACAATATTAATTCCAATGACTTTTCCGCTCTTCAGCTGTTCTATGACGCTCTTGGTCTCTTGCAGTTTTATTGTCTCATTATGTTTAGTTTTCACTAGCTTTTCTGCAATCCGAAATTGCAGGGTCACGGACAGTGCGTTTAGTTTGCGCTGAAGAAGGTGCGGAAGTGTGTAGACCAGTGGCTAAAGATAGATTTCTTATCCCTGAGAGGTTCAAAACAAAATAGCTAAAACTATGAAAATGAACATGAAATAAATCAGGATTATTTTGAAAACAAATGGATATTTAGCCCTGGATAGAAATAAAATAAATATGAAAGTAGTTAAATACGTAAGTTACCAAATAAAAAAATTCGCTTGATTCGCTTTTTGTAATCATCAATTCATTCGTTCATTTTTTTGTGTGTATCCTTTTGTTGTGTAATGTAAGCTCCTGATGTAAGCTCAATAGCAATATATCAACTTTTTAGCCTACATTTCAAATTGATGTAAGCCGTTAAACTCTAAATAAAAATGTCAAAAAAAAACCGTCTTCAAAGCAGCCAGTTCTTTCAAGCTTTGGCTGCAGGTTGTCGCGGAAAATCACCCTAGTCCATTTTTGGCGAGCCACCATTCCCTGACTTGGATTTGAAGTGTAAGCTATGTTTGCAGCGAACAAGGCGATGCTCAGTATATCATTCTGCACTTAGCATTATATGGGTATGAAGACCATTCACAACTCGCCACGGAGCAGTACAACATAGTCAATTGGGTGCCAGTGCCGTGACCGGTAACTTCATCCAGGTGATCTTCAGACAAACTTATGCTGGTGATAGTAAGCTGCCCTGCGCAAAATTCAAAAAGAAGACTCCCCTTGTTGTTGCTTTGTTTCACAACATGTCTATCTAATACGCATCCAGTCCAGGCTTCGGAGTATCTACCTACTCTGGCTTTAAAGCCGACTCGAATAATGAGCTTGTCGTTTGCTATGACGTTCTGTAGGAAGCTGCAGATTGGGCTAGATTCTTCCCTTGTCTGCAGGATCTGCCGAGAGAGTAGGGACTTCTTCACTAAACAGTGTGGCTTGTTGATGGTCTCGTAGTTGGACACGCATAGAGAAGAGAAAATATGTTAAAAATAAACCTATTTTGTGAAAACAACGTGAATGATGCTTGATGTATTCTGATGATGAATCCATCAGGTCAGAGACTACTTCCTCGTGTAATTTTATCTTTGTGTCATTGCTTTGGGAAAGAAACTCTCTTATAGCATTCAATTGCTCTGTCTAATATAACGGTCTCCCTTATAAACATAAATATATAAATAAATAAATAAATAAATAAATAAATATTTAGAGACTGAAGTCACATCGGCCTTGGTTTTCGCGCAGTAAGGAAAACCGGAAAACCCGGAGAAAACCCTCGGAGCAATAAAAAACTCAACCCACATATGGCACCGAGGCGGAATCGAGCCCGGGCCACATTGGTGGGAGGCGAGCGTCCTCACCACTACGCCATCCCTGCTCCCTGCTCCACATTGTGGACCGATCAGCAGCTTTAGCCTTCTTGTTTAACTTTAAGTTAAGAAATGTCTAAATAAAACTTTATGTGAAAAGATCTAGTTATGTCTTACACTGCACATCAATATCCACCACTGTATAGTCCACTCCACATGTGTTGTTTGCAGTGCACGTGTATTTTCCAGCTTGACCTCTAGCGATGTTAGTGATGTTCAATGGGTTTCCCTTGATATGCTCACCGGTCGTGACTTTTGTCCACACTACAGTTGGATCAGGAATACCTGCAGTCACGTTACAGTACACTTCTACATTGTCACTTGGACAACTTTATTTTCGGCCTGCTCCACAGAGGCCGGGACTGAAAAAGACATTCTCAAACTCATTAATAACTCATCGATTTTAAACAAAGGAAATTATGACCGTGAATGTGTTTGTTAATCTGATCTTAATTAACATAGAGTTTAACGATCTTATATCTCCGTTTTCTCTTTAGTTTCAATAGACCATTTCCGAGTTACCTAAAACCTCTCTTTCAAAGCGAGGCCTGGTGCACAACCATTCATATGAAAATGAGTTCATTTGCATGTGAATGAAATCTCATTTTCATATGAAAGGATGAGCACCAAGACTCGCCTTGAGAAAGAGGCTAAAGGTAATTCGGAAATGGCCTATTAAAAAGATATATCAATCACTCGAGACAGGTAATGACCAAATTTACAAACACCTCGAAGTTCGACAAAAATACTCCGCTGTGCGTCGTATTTTCGACTCTCTTCTCGGTGTTTGGAAATGGTCAAACACTGCCCTTTCATGTTTGACATATTACATCATATGTGCATTACTTATGCATGCCCTTTGCATGGCATCACATACAGTAAGGTGGGTATTTCATTGGCAATGAAAGATAAAGGTTGATTGGCACACATTCTTAGAAAATCTGAATTTTGTATCTGCCAGAAGATGCAGATATGAAAGGATGTGTCTTAAAGCTCTCTTAGTTCCTTGCCCCCAGGTGGGGGATAGGGCCGGGTGTCTTAAAGCTACAGGAGGTAAATCTTCCCCAACATCTCAAATCTTCCTAGCTTTTCCCAGCAATCTTCTTCCGTCTTCCCCTTTGATTGTACTTGTTAATCTTTTTCTTAGTCATTCAGTATACTTGGAATACAGTTATTTTTGCCATAAAAATGCAACTTAGTTAATTAAATTAATACATTCAAACTCACCATCAATAGTCAAGATAGTATCATTACTTGTTCCAATCCCTTGGATAGAATTATTAGCTTCGCATCTGAACACAAAGTGGCCAGCATTTTCCATTGTTTTTACCCAGGCTCCTGACATTCCCATATTCTTCATCACGGTGTCATTTTGATACAACAAATAAGTATGTACTGGTGGGCTTGCTTCAGCAGTGCATGTGAAGTTTATTGCAACTCCTGAACACACTTTGCTTGTTGTATTTGTAGTTAAGCGGACATTTTCAGGTTGATCTACAAGAAAAATAGCTAAGAAATTAAAGAATAGCCAAGAAAAAAAAGAATAAAAATTAGCATTGATTTTTGTTTTATCGTTCTCTACTTAAGCGCTAGTGTGTGTTTCCGCGGGCTCATATGAAAAGGTCCTTAGTATAAGTAAGCTACTCTTAATGCCAATCTTGTATAAAAAATCTCTCCGACAAGTCAATGCTTTCCTCGTTTATTGTTTCTTTTTTTTTCGCACAAAACAAGAAAAAACGAGTCTGATCATTACCTGAAAGGAAATTGCATAAGTACATAGCAGTTACTTATTTCACCTATATGAAGTACATGTCTGTACTTACAAGTAACATTGACATATAGTGAATGCCTCACGGGAGTGCCAATTCCATTGTAAGCCGTACAGCGGTATGTTCCAGTAGCAGTTTTGCTGATGTTTACAATAGCCCAATGGTTCCCAAAGAACACTATATCACCATCTGTATCATTCTGCAATACTCTAGTCCAAGCGACATTTGGAGTTGGCTTACCAGTTGCATCACAAAACAAAGTTAGATTTGAACGTTCATTGACAGTCTGGTCACCACTGGGACTACTGGTGAAACTGGTTTCAACTGAAAAGAATGGAGTGAAGACTCAACCCATTTGCAGATATGTTTTGAAAAGCACATGAATACATATATCTTATTAGATGTTTTGGTGTGTAGTATCACTGGGCACTTGACGAGCTGTGCCGTATTTTGACGAGCCAGTAGGGCGAGTGAAAATACAAACAACAAGCAAAATCCTCAGGGATACTACACATCAAAACGTCTAATGAGAAGTTTATTATCTAACGATTTCTTTTCCCAAAATCCTAACTTGCCAAGCTTTTTAACCTTTAAGCGGCCGGTAAGGAGAGACGAGTACAAATATCGTGTGATGTTTGTACTCGTTTCGCGCGTTATTTGTACTCTACGAAGCAGAGTTGGACAATAAAATAATCTGAATAATAAACTTAGTGATGACACGTCTCCCTTTTTTTGATGAAGAGAAGAAAAGATCAAGAGAAGAAAAGACGTGGACTGAAACTAATTTACAGCTAGAGTTTTAACCCACCCATAAGCACGACAAGGAAGAGCAGCTAATTCTCCAAAAATGAAATGTGCGATCTAAAAACTGAACGGTGCTAAAAAGAAAAAAAATTACAGCCAGATGAGTAGATAACTTACTGTACAAGACGTAGGTAGTTTCCTATGTCATTCTACTCAAACTTGGTGAATTATTTTGCCCCTGACAGGCCAACGTTTGGACATGTGCATGACGTTTGGTCCACCACTCACGGGTGCGTATTACACAAGTAGCTCAGAGCGGATCAAAAGTCTTCGCTACACAAAGCCAAATTATCTAAAAGTCAAATTACAGCCCTCTAGTCAAAAAAGACAGACGGCAAGAGCTTAGGAAAGGTATGAACGCTTAAGAGACCTTAGCAAAGAAGGATCGACAACTAACCAGGGATAAATTTCAGAAAACCTACGGAGATGAATCATGTGTTAAAAATTCTAGTTCAGATTCTCAATAACAGGGTCGTGAAAGAATGTCCTTCAGTACAGGCAGTAGTAGATAATGGTGAAAATATAAATAAAAAAAATAAGCGGAAGGGTCAGGGGGGGGGAACGCTTTTCCATGCGACTGCAGAAGCCAGTTAACACTTCAGTGCATCCATGAAACAGCTAAGAAAATAGAAATAATTAAAAAGTAAAAAGGGAAGGTTAAAGTGATGTTCAGTGTGATTCTTTTATCTCTTCGAATTCCAGTTGCCGCAGATCCTGGTATCTAGAAATTAGTGACGGATTTTTATCCTCCAGCTAGCCAAGTGAGCTTCTCAGAGTTCCGTTCCCCAAGTTTTATTCATTTTCCGTTGTGCAGTCCCGTTTATATTTTCAGAGGGAAACGTCAACGGTCACGCAATCTACGATAACGATATCAACAGACATGTGACATTCTTTACCGCCGGTATGGGATTTATCGTGGGTTTGAACCGTAGGCTATGACCAGAAAACAAGAAAAAACATAGCATATGTTTAGGAGGCTGCGGAATACGGAAGGAGCTAGAACACTTGCGTAAGCGAAAAGGCTAAAGAAGGTTTTTGATTGCTGTGGTTGTGCGAGTGTGGGTAGACTGGGTAATCCTCAATAGACAGGACCTGGAATGTGAGTATCAACTAAAGATTTCGACTCGAGCTCCACTAACACTCGAAATCTAAACCCGTTTTCTTCGCTCTTGATTTACCTCTAAGAATTAAGAATTTATAACACAGAAGGCAAAAAAACTGTGGTGTGAATATTGATTAAAAATATAGTAGCTATGAAAGGTAGTCATGCACTAGAATGATATATCATATCATTCTCCACAGATCAAATATATGATCTTTCAAATATTTGTTTATATTCGTCATCATCTACGGGTTAATTACGAACTCACATACTGACCAGCTCCCAGATGGCTTGATAGCTCAGTTGGTGGAGCACTGTGCACCGGTAACGCAGAGGTCGTGGGTTCGAATCCCGTTTAGGCCTAATTTTTTCAGACTTTAATTTCACAACTGCTAAAGTTGTGTGTAAAACTGCAATTATCAATCATATCCTTATTTCTTCTTTGTGCGGTATTTTGGACGTTGAAATGTTTTTCTGTCACTCAACCGACTTCATATTTCGATTTGCAATTTTGTTGACAAAAACCCGCGCATATATTTCACTTGCATCAGGTTTATCACTGGTCAGTATGTAAGTTTATGTTTAGGCATAGTCAAGAATTATATCTCGGAAGATGGTTAATGAAACATAGTTTTTATAGCGAGCAATGTACGTGGCGTGAGGTTAATTCACGCAACATGACACAGCGTAAAAGGTTTACTTCTTCGCAAATCCCACCGCCTGGAATTGAAATCAGTTATACTTCAGTACGCTGGATATGCAATATAAATGTACTTCGTTTGATCCATGTGAGGCTCAGAATAGGACTGGAGAATTCCAAAGGTGTATTTCAGTGCCCGTGTGTGGTGTAGTATACCGATGACCACCGATCGCCTTTCTTTTTCGCGGAGGCGGCGTGGTCGAGTGGTTTAGGGCGCTGGATTTGACATTTGGACATTCAAATCCTCCCTCCTACCGCTATCTGGATTAATTCTCGGAATTCACGAGTCAGCTCCTCGACTGCGCTTTGTAAATAGCCAACTGGTCAGCTCCCACCAGTTGGGATTCTTAACAGCTTATGTTCTATTTGAAATATTTGATTATTTAGTGTCCCCAATTAGTACAACAGTGCTAAATACATTGATTACAAAAATGAGCGATATGACACGACGTTTCGACGTCATCTTGACTTCATTTTCAAGTGAATTGAGTCCGATTGTGTGTTCAGTTTCGGTTTCCTCTCACGGATGAAAAGCACTCCGCGGATTAGACTGACAAGCTTTCCCTGATATTTCTTTAAAACGGGAACTGCTTCAGAAGCTTGAGGTTTGAAAGTATTTGTTTAGAACATTTTAACGCGTGCGCACTAATTCGTTGGCTGACGTTATAAACACCCACTTAATTTTGAACTTGAAGTAACCGTTACATTCATCACTTGAAAATGAAGTCAAGATGACTTCGAAAACTCATTAATAATTCATCAAGCTAAAACAAAGAAAATCACAACCGTGAAGGAGGTTTTGATACCCGGTCTTAATTAGCATAGATTTTGACGATTTTACCTCTTGATTTTCTCCTTAGTTTTTGCTTCGATTGAGAAGATATATCAAACACTCGAGACAGTGTTTCATCGGCTATCCAAACACCTCGAATTTCGTCAAAAATAATCCGCTGCGCGTCGTATTTTCAACTCTCTTCTCGGTGTTTGGATATCCCGATAAAACACTGTCGCTCGTGTTTGATATATTACTTCGAAACTTCGTGTCATATCTCTCATTTTTGTAAACAAATCTAAATACATTTGACACTTAAATAAAGTTATTATTTATTAAACTTATTGAATGTAAACCTCTACGATTCGACAACTTTTATATCCTAAGGTGAAGAAGCGAGGCTAACAATGAATACGTCAGTTGTACAGAGGGACTTATTTGATTTGAAGTCGCTGTCTTTGCTTTTGTCTAGATGACACATCACTGTAGTCACGAACGCGATGTGCCTGTTGTTGTTTTTTGCTATTACCTTGCTAATTACTAAGTGAGTTGCTGTTGCAGCGTGTGACATTCCTCCATCTGATCGTACAACTCCCTCGCACTTTCCTTGATATCCAAGCGAAGCTGTTCATTCTCCTCCGCCAGGCGCTTACTTTCTTGTCGTAGTGAACTTAGTTCATTCCAGGTGAGACTACTGAATTCTTTAGGGCTAAAAAATATTGTAAACCACTGGCTTCTTCTTTCTTGTCGCGCTCTTTTCCCTTGAACGCCAGGGTAGGTTTTCTGGAACTTGGTGACCTTTGGAACGATAATTTTTAACACACGCTTTTCGCCGTCATCCGTGAGTCTAAAGCCAAGTCCACAGGTGGGCATGGAGAGGGTTGATTGTCGGGAAGATCGTCTTTTTTAATGAGAGGCATCTCTTTAGAATGGAGATATAGTTCTTAAAATAACTGTTAACAGAGGGAACTGCCAAAAAGAACTTTTCTATTCGATAGAACTGGAATCACAGCAACAGAGTTTCAAATTGTCGCATGCTTTGCCGCGCAAATGACAAACAGAACACCTGAATGATTCTTTTGTAATTGCGTTGAGTGAATGAATGAATGAATGAATGAATGAATGACTTTATTTAGATTTTTGATACTCAACAATAATTCTTTAATTGCAAGGTAAATTATCATGTCCTTTAGACCGGCAAACTAGTTGTTAACCATTCACATCATATTTAGCGTAACCAGCATGGTAAGAGATTCTGGACTGAAAAGAAACGAGCGCTTTTAGTTTTCAGCATTGTGATACCCATACGCTTTATGTCTCACCCCAGCCATTGTTAGCGTCGATAGCTTTCTAAGTACTGTGTTGCTTTAAAACTATAGTAGTAAGATAACTGAAATAGTTTTGGTGGTGTAGTGGCACTTTCTAGCCGAATTCCCTTAAGGTCAGCATAGGGCGCAGAAAGCAATTGAAACTTCCTCGCCGGGTCATTGCAAGCTGTTAGTGTTGAACGCTCGTCATCGGCCTCCCCCACCGCTAAGCTCTATTTATGCAGGCAGTGAATTGATCATAGCGGCTGAGTCAGCCAAGAACATTGGCGTATGGTTTGATAATACACTCTCCATGAACAGGCAGGTGAACTCACTCTGCAAAACAGCTTTCTATCATCTACGTAATTTGGCCACTATCAGAAAGTTCCTGTCACACAAATACTGCGAAATACTAATACACGCCTTTGTAACTTGTCGAATTGATTACTGTAACTCTCTACTATCTGGTCTACCACAACATATGCTGCAAAAGCTTCAATACGTGCAAAATGCCGCAGCCCGTCTTCTCACGTATTCTAAGAAGTACGATCACATTACACCGATATTGATAGAACTGCTTTGGCTTCCAGTTAAATCAAGAATAGAGTTCAAGATTTTAATTTTGACTTTTAAAGCCTATTATGAAACTGGACCTAAATATTTAACGGATACTATAATTAAACATTTGCCCACTAGAAAACTTCGCTCAGCCACTAAAGAATTGTTAGTAGTCCCTAAGTACAATCTTGAAACTTATGGAAAGCGTGCTTTTTCAGTAATCGCACCTATACTTTGGAATAATTTACCTGATCATATTAGAGCCATATCATGTCTACGTACCTTTAAAAGTAGAGTTAAGACTTTTTTATTTAATCGTTCTTTTTAAATCTCTGCTTTCCTTACAATTATTCGTTTTTATAAAAGTAAATTATCATATTAGTAAAGTAATGTTTATTTGTTTATAATAAGTAGTTTTGTTAAGCGCTGTTGGTTTTTTAGTAGAAATGGCGCTATATAAATAAAGATTATTTTTATTATTATTAATGTATGTCAGGAGTGAGAGGACAAGTAGAATAAACATGAACAAAAATGGCCCGGCGGTCGCTTTATATAAGAAAAGAAAAAAGAACACTAAAATTAGGATTGTTCGAAAGCACGGCGCCCGATATCTTTACCGGTGGCAAATGTTAACTAAGAGTGCAACTAAATGATCAAAACTGCTCTGGCAGAGTGATTTGGAAACATCGCTTTCGCCACTTTATTAAAGCACATACTAATAACTTTTACAAAAAGAGAAACTGAAAAAGTAAACCAGAGAAAGCCGTGCCAGGGGGCCAGGAAAAAACCTACCCTAAAAACCCTGTGGGAAAAACGAATAGGAAATCTGGGCCGGGCCAGGCACGACTTCAGTCCCCCGCCGAGACTACTAATTAAATAATTTAGCAAACTAAAGAGCAATAGATCGGGCAACTTTAAAGCGATCACTAACAGTGTGCTCAATGTATCTGTTCTTCGAATTGGCACATTTCCAGCCGGCATGCATGTCCAGCAGATCAGCGGATATATTCCTACACGCAGGATTTGATGCGGCGCCGGACTCTATACCGTGCGTGCCGTACCTCGCAATGGCATCTACAAATGGTTTAACGTATTTCCTGAATTCCTCTCCTAGTGTTGTGTAAGAAATGCCTTAGAAACATGAAAATACTCCTTAGACTTGGATTTAACAATTCTTCTAACGAGGGGGGAAGATGACTCACTAGGGAAAAAAAGAAGCTTAAAGTAACCTCTCGTTAATAGAAACTGGGCAAGTAGCCTGATGAGACCTAGCCAGGAGGGATGTATGCCCCTCCTTATATTGATCATTCTTGCGTTTCGGAATGAAAACTGACATGTACTCACTGCAAATAGAGACATCATTAACAGACAAATTACGAATTTCGTCCATACGGAAGAAACCCCAGCGAAGCCGACGAAGAGAATGAAAAAACCAATAACATCGAGAGAACTACTACAAACTGTGTCAACGGATAAAGGCTCTTTGGGCTGAACAGGACGTGTAAACTTCCTTCTTGCGCCCTCTAATGATGACTTGACAAGGGAGTGACTAGTAGGGCAATCTACAATCCCGGCCAGACTATGACCCCACTTAATTCCGTAAAGAACTGACTCTATAGAAGATATCCCCGTATTATTACTAACTGAAATTACAGTAAGCTCGCTAATAAAGAGCGCAACATGCACAGACTTTGCTGGAAAAACCTGAATCTTAGAAGCTACCCCCTAACGCCACTTCACCCAGCCAGATCTGTATTTCTGCACGGTGGAAGGAGCCCTGGACTCCAACTGTAAATGGAGAAAGTTTGGAACAAGCCTACGCAAAGATGGATCGACCAGAGAGTTTGCTTCACGTGACCTGAAAGAATATATAAAAGTAAGCAAAAAAAAGGGTAGAATAACATAAAAAAGGGGATACACGATACAAACGAAAAATCAGATGCCATAAAAATGTCAAAACGGAAGCCGACCCTCGGTTCAAGATACACTGCCAAATCAGCCAAAACACAATAAAATAGCAAAAACGGCATAAAAACAATTTAGCCCAAAATACGAACGGTCAAAACGACGATGCCAAATCAGGCAAAAAACAAACGGAAGTCAAACAACTGACCAAAATGACACCGCCAAATCAGGCAAAACACAGTGCAACATGGCATAAAAATCACAATACCAACGCGAGACTAAACGAAAAGGTCAGCAATGATAAGCTGAGAAGTAGAGATGAAAGAAAGAGAAATGCATGGTAAACAAAGATGACAAAATTTCACCTAAAATCAAGTACCCGTAACGGTAACATTTTGAATCTCGGGCAACCACTGAAGACCGAGGGACGCGCCTTACAAAGTTGCCTCTGGCCTGGACCTTCCAACAAGAGGTCTTCTATACAAGGAAGCTCAAACACTCCCTTAACGGGAATAGCTGTCACGCAAAAAGGGTCAAAAATAAGCCGAAGGCCATTGAGGGACGATCAAAGTCCCGTAACCAGAGCACGACGAGAGAGCTCTAACTGAAGACACAATGGCACTCACAGGAGGACAGCCTGCCAATCCTGGGACAAGGCGTCAACGCCGCTGCAGCCGGGGGAGGCAAATTTAGAGTTGAACCTTGGAACCTGAGCGTTGTAACGCGACGCAAACCGATCAATTGTGTGAAGGCCCCATTTGGCGTCAATAACTCGAAATACAGAAGGATTGATGGACCAATCATCTTAATCAACAAATCTGCTGAGAAGATCTGCCCTTTCATTAAGTGACCTTGGGATCCATTGCGCTTCGAAAACGATATTGTGGAGCAACTACAGAATGTAGGGCCCCTTCGGACCACCTGTTTTACATGTGTCAAAATCTTTTGAAGAACGAAGCATAACACAATAGGCACCTTTGTGATTCAATGAGATGTAAATAAGTGGCCCTGTATTCTGTAGTTAAGCCCAAATGGTACCCTATAACCACGCCTAATCATGTCAAGCACAAAATCTGAAGCATCTAAAGTTTCAACCCAGAACTTTAGCGAGGACTTCAGGCGACCTTTGACGCCATTGCTACCGCCTTTAACACTAAATTTCTCGTTACTGGAAGACAATAAACGACGAGCTGGTCTAGCTTCCGAACGAGAAGCCATATCAATAGACCAGAATCTTGACGAAGAAGCCGAGCAGAATTCAGAGCGGGAACTGGTTCTTTTATCGTCGGAACGGACACGACGACGCTTCTCTTTATCGATCTTTCTCTCGGCTCTCCTCTCGGCCCGGTAAATTCTCTTCTCGTCGTCGGAGTCAGAGGCGAGTTCGTCAGACAAATATTCGTGAACGGTCGCCCAACCAAATTCGCTCTTGTCAGCAAGCTTAATGGCTTTAACACGCTTGGGAACGAATTCAGTACCTGATTCAAGGGCAACTTTAACTTTCTCGTACGATTTCTGCTTGAGAGCATCGGATGCTTCGTCTAGAGAATGATCCAACTGCTGCCGATTTCCTTTTCTTTTGCAGGTATAGTGCTCGCGCCAAGCTCTCTTGACTGCTTGTTCAACGGAAGAGCTGTTTTCCTCGAAAAATCGCTTCGCGAAGTCGCTAAGCCGAGATTCAATAACCTGAGTGAGGTTATCAGCTAATCAACCCATCGATTCAGAAACGGCAGACTGTATAGCAGCTTCCACAGAAGGATCTAAAGCTCCATCGTTCCGACTAGAACGCGCACCAATTTCCTCAGAATCAGTCATGCTAAAGAGCAGTGCAGTAGCTTCTGGCGTTAGCAGACCCGGAGGAAGAGCAACTAACTGACAACAGCTTATATATGAACGCAATTAACGCGTATTGCGTAACTGAAACACATAACACAATAAGAATACCAAGTACAGAACGTGCAGAAAACAAATATCTGCTAAACTACGTAACGCAGATATTTTGATATCAATGAGTAAACCGGTCCATTATGTGATACGAAATACAAGAAACACAAATTCCAAGTAGATCCCTTCCCGCTATTCTTGACATTTCAGCTTGGTATCTGAATTTACTTAAAAAAGGAACTTTTGCAGGTTACAAGTTCATAAAAAGCTGGACCAAAAACTAGAAATTTAAGATACAAAACTAGCATTTTTCAATTCTCATATAAAATGGTTCTAAAATCATTCACACTTTGACTCAAATTTCCAATAGTTTTTACAAGTCGTTGCTATCTCCTGAGAGTCTTGATTAAATAAGTATAATTTCGTCTTCATTTTGTAGCCTAAGTTGGGATTTCTTCAACCTAGAGCCATTTAAAACGAAGATCGAAGCTAGCTGTTCGCCCAATTTGATGCCATTTCCTTTAAAATGTCGATTGTCCGCTTTCAAATTTCGCGCTTCATCGCGTCACTCGTATGCTAATTATGGTTAATGAGGTGTGAATATTAATGATGTCCAGCCATTCTGCGCCATGTTATAAATAAAGAAGTTCGTAGCTGGGAGGATCGTGATATAGGGGAAGAAGTACGAAATTAATTGATTACGAGCATGACGTTTGAATCCTAATGCTTACGCGTTCGATTTTAAACAAGTTATGCTACCTTTAGTGACGCAAACGGTTACCATAGCAGCACACTTCACCTTAAATTTGAACGCTTTAAGCTCAAAAACGACTCCACTAACCCCATTTTGGGTAAAGGAATTGATAGCATCTTTAAATAAAGTTTTTTTTTTAAGTTTAATTATATAGCGGGAGAAGGTTTAGCGACACCTTATTTTTTCCCAATTTTTTAAAAAAAACTGTGTTGAAAGTTGAATCATGACATACTGATTGCAATTCAATGTTAAAAAGTAAATGTAAACTTTAAGATGTTTTTGACAGGTCCTACTGTTGCTGTGGTAACTAGCGCTGGAAAAAATACTGCACAATGTTGCCGCCCACCTTAAACGTTCAAATTATCAATGTATCGTGAGACTGTGCAGTCACTCAATCATTGATGGAAAAGCCAAACTTCAAGGGTAACTATAATTCTGTGAGGACCATATTCGACGTAACAGGACACTAGCTTAC
Source organism: Micromussa lordhowensis (assembly GCA_964020085.1). NCBI lineage: Eukaryota > Metazoa > Cnidaria > Anthozoa > Scleractinia > Lobophylliidae > Micromussa > Micromussa lordhowensis. The sequence goes on along the minus strand of OZ026599.1, from coordinate 16,626,672 downwards.
TGTAAGAGGCTTACTAATCCCTTCCCCTTAGGGGCGGGCATTGACTACTTAATACAAAAGTCTTTTTCGCAGTTCAAGACTATGCGGAAAAAGAATTCACTTGTTTTCCTCCAAATAAATTGCAAAAACTGAAAAAAAGTTACAAAAGTGTTGCAGTCGAAACGATTCTCTGAGTCTCTTTAGATTCGTTTAGTGTGCTATGCCAACGTGAGGTCAATTAATTCGTTTCCTTCTTCCCAAGTGCATTTCAGACCAATGTTATCGCAGTATCTGTCTAGAAATATTAGCATGTTGTGGTCATCATGTTTCTGAAATTGACGTTCACAGTGGATGCGGACCTTTGCGGAAACACCACAATACAGTTATTCAAGTGTACGATAAAAGAGAAAAGTCTCTGGTGATTTTTACCTAGATATCAACTTCATGCAATATAGTGTTTATATGGAATACCAACGTCAACGCTTTAGTATCTATGTGGGTTTTTCGGGGGTGGGGGGTTGGTGGACAGTTTGACACCTGTGGCTTCACTACTCAAAATGGTTCAGGACCTGGTCCACAACAATTAAGGAAAAGCAATTTTCAGGCTTAAAATTGCTAGTTTTTTTTTTTTTTTCCTGACATAACACAAAATTTGGAAACGGGTATTTAACACGACAAAATTTCAAAATATGCAAACTAGTTTGCTTTTTAAAAAAGATGCCCGGTGAAACATATCAAGTTACGTACACTTTCACTTTCACACTTTATTTCTTTTCTTATAAAAAAGTTAAGTTTAGGTTGACTCGCAGATAGCAAATTTGCTAATCGAGGCGGGTCAATCATCAATAAACTTTAGTTACAATATAAAAGGAAAATTAAAAAACTAAATAGTTAGACATTGTCAAATTATAGAGAGAAGCATAACTGGTAAATACAATAAAGCAATCGGGTCAATTTGTTTTAATTATGCAGTCTTTAAGTTTGGAGGAGATATTTTCGACATCAAGATAAGAATCTTCACTATCTAGTATCTGAAATAAAGAAGTTTTCATTTGTTTATTAAAGGAATCTTTTGATAATGTTTTAAATTCATTTGGTATCTTATTCCAAATTTTGACACCAACACGCGAGAAAGCCTTTTTTTGTAAGTTAAGTCTAGAATACTTTGTACTAAAAGAACTGCGATTTGGATGATCGAGTATTGTAGGTATGAATATGAGATCTTTTAGTAAATAGTTTCAAAATATTTATTGGAGCGCTTTGGTTGTGCACGTCAAACATTAGTTTACGTACGGCTTCATAATATAGGAATGTAACAGGCAGAATTTTTGCTTTGGCAAATAAAGGGATGGCATCTTCTCTTCGATCGGTGAAATAGATTAAGCGCAAAACTCGCTTTTGAAGTACTAACTTTGCAATCATCCCTCTTGTTTTACTTATTTTTACGATAACAGAGTCAATATGGCTTTTCCATGACACATTTTGATTAATTAAGACGTCTAGATATTTGATATAACTTTTTTGCTCTAAACTGATTTTTTGGTTTGTCTCACAATCTAAGATACTTATTTGAGGAGAAAAATGCATTTTTTTCTGACGAGGACGAAAAATTAAGAAATTTGATTTTTTTTTATTCAATGTCAATCTATTTGTAGTTAACCAATCATGTACGTTATTCAACTCTACATTAACAAGCTAGTGCCACCTATAATAACACCCAATTA
>OZ026599.1:16597469-16619969 GCA_964020085.1 Micromussa lordhowensis | reverse complement strand
CTGGAAAAAGTGTCCGTTAGTAGAGCTGTCCGCTTACGAGAATTATTCCCATGAAAAAAGGGAAAAAGGAGAAACGAAAACAGTGTCAGTAAGTAGAGCTAGGGGTATCGAATGGTCCCATTCAATTTAAAAGTGCTCGCAAAATTTGGCATTTGCTCGAATTGCTCGCAAAAATTAGATGTGCTGGCTTGCTCCGGGCTCGTAAAATTTTTTCAACTCCACGCATGCTCGGATTCTCGTTATAATTCTCTGCCATGTTGTGGAAGCATAATCTGTATCTTGGAAACAAAATTTGACACTGGAAACATTAATTAAGTAATATTTAAGAATTAATTGGCATTTTGTTTTCGTTTTCCTTTGGATAAAAATATTTCGACTAACAGCTTTTTGCGACCGAAATTTTCTGCAATAATATCGCTACCAGGTCGCTACTATCGTTTAAATATTCGATTACAGAATTGTTTTTAGTTTTGCCGCCAAAATCATCCCAAACTAAAGAAAAAAAAACTGTCTGGGATTTTAATTGAGCTTAGAAATTGAAACGGAGCTAAACGATTTTAATACAATTGATAAACCAAGTAATTCAAGGGAAAATACGTTTTCACACCTTCGCACAATACAACGTTTTCATTTAATAAAAAAGATTATCATATGACCCGTACGGCCTCGCGAGCAATTTCCTTGGAAAACCATAAGAAAAAAGGTCCCGTGTGAGTGCCGTACACGTCAAATTGATAGGGCCGGAGAAACGCGTACGGCCCTACTGGAAATGCGTACGGCCCCGGCAAAAACAATGGGAAACAATTTTGTTGCTAAAATGTGTTTCCTTGAAAATAAGTGAAAGCGAACATTCCGACACTGGGTTCTATTATCCCGTGAGCTTTCGATTGCCGAAATGCTGCAATTACCTACTTACAGCGAAACGAAGTAATGCTACCGCGCGCGGCCTCGTTCCACCAAAGAATGAAAATGAAAAAAAGTCGACCGAGCCGGACGGTCGACGGTCGACGGTCGAGCAGGACGGGAAAATATTTGGCTCTCGGTCAGGACGCACGGACCTCAAGCCAAATATTTTCCCGTCCGGCCCTCCCACTCAGTCAATAAGTACATAACATCCTGCAAGCGGAAAATACCAAGTGCTCGCTGTTCGCAAGACAAATTTGATTATTGATGGTGCTCGCAAAAAATGAACGCTCTACTCGCATGCTCGCAAAGATCATTCGATACCCCTAGAGCTGTCCGCTTACAAGAGTGTCCGTTAGCGGAGAGTTGACTGTAGTGTGCCTACGTGGTCTCATTCGTTGTTATGTTATATAAAAAGTCACAAAATGTCACAGAAGGAAAAGGGGCTTTCCCGTAATTACCTGCTTTGTCGCGTGCGCGCTCTTCGTGAACAACGTAACATACATAATGGCGTGTTTTGTGAAAAACGTTTCGGAGATAATGTCGATCGCATTCGGAACAGCTCAGACCATGAATTATATTGTTTGAACGCCTTCCAAGTAAGAAAAGTAAACGCTCTTAGAGCGTCTGGTTCCTGATTTTGTGTTTACATGTAATTATTTCAGAGCCATGAATTTTAATAAACAATAAATCGATGACTGATTTCTGACCAATGATGCAAAGCATGGCTTGCCAACTCAAAGCAATTATTAATGTGTCGTTATGTCACTTTTTTCCATCAAAAGTAGCTAGAGATATTAGCAATAACACTAGAGGACATTATAACTATAACAGGTCTTGATTGAGCGGAAGAAAACAGTAATATGAACAAAACAAACCTCATCAAAGATTTCAGAGTCGATCGACTGTTGATGTACGTCTGGTAAATTTCAGAGCGATACATTGACGATATCATTTTAACAATTCGATCGACTTTCAACGCGTATTGGCCTTAAATTACATAACATGCAGATACATTATACAAATACAAATACAAAACATGCAGATACTATCGATCGACCTACTACGTATCTATATACACAGACAAGTATAGCTATAATATTTAAAGCTAAAAGGTAGCCAGAGTTAATACCTGGTACTTTCAGTTGATAAAATAATATTCCATAGGCAAGTAACTTGCACAAATAGTCTTTACAAGCCTGAATCATCATCTTCGCTGACGTTCACCAAGAAAGCAGCAACGCGGAAATGAGTGTGTCTCTATGGCAGCCTTTGTTCTCTGTATTTAGCCGTAAGAGGATATTAGAGCCATCGTAAGATCAATGGCAGCCATTTTGTAATCCAGGAAGCAAAGCCTTGCGTGACCCACTATTGAAAAATAATGCAGCCCGTGACAATGAAACATGTTGAGGCAAAACAACAAAGCACCTTTTCGCAAGACTAACCATGAGTTCGTTATGAACAAAATGCATGCTAAATTATCAATGAGTCGAGACGCCTACCACCGAGTTGGTTATAATCTAAACAAACTTCAGTAGTTGAACTCCAAAGAGTTTCGATGGAAGTTTTTCTCTTTTTTGCCAGTGGTACGTGTAATGCAACACACGGATGTTAGTAAACCATTGAAGGAAATATTCCGTGGCGTCTGATTTGCCACTAAGAAGGAAGTGGCGATTTTGCTAGTGTATTAATTTAATTCGGTTAAGCGATTATTTAGGGTTACGATTCAAAACTATAGCGATAATTGGTTACCTTCGTTATTCGGGTGTAATCAAGAGATTATCAAGGTAAGAGAGTGAATCCTTGGTGTAGACCTTGTACCCAAGGTAATCGTTCTGAAGTTGTTTTTAGACATGATGCCCAGTTCCTCGTGGATGTTACTCGCGTGTTGCGTGGAGGTTTTCGTGGAGGATTTGTTTATGTTTCGTTTCGTTTCAAAGCAAAGGAAAGCCCCCAACGTCGTGGGGATGTTTTCTTTTATATTTTAATGACAAGCACAGGAGCTTGTCTCTCGCTAAGTTTTGATACATTTCGAAACTTTAATAGAAGTTAAAATAGGAGACAGATGTTCACTGCACAAGCAATAACAACTAAATGAACAGCAGAGAAATGAGTAGACAAACGAGTGCAAAGCAAACAAACGCCCAAACACAACACAACCGAACAAAAAGACTGATGGTCGAAAGTGAAGACAGACTCTCACAGCAGAAGCAGCAAAAGGCAGTTTAAGCAACAACGACAACAACGCTTATGACAACGTCGATTAGAAAGCGACTTTACACTAAACTCGAATCTCGCGAAAATTTAGATTCATTCAGTTTGTCTATCACTGTCAGAAATATCCCAAACAGAATATGTAAGACAGCGTCAAACTTTGAAATAGAAATTTAAAAAATTGGCCGTCGTAGTTCACGTTCTTTCGAATATGCTGTTGCCGTTGAGGTTCAGTTGGTTATTAAAAACCGGTGTGCGACGCTTGCAGACTGCAGACTGCAGACTTTTTAACTAAAATATTGTATTCCATTTCCATTACCAATAGCTAACCGTAAACAGGCTAACCTGAGTGCTATTCAGGCTAACCAGAGTGCTATTTAGACCTAAATGTAGTCTGTAGTCTGCAGTCTGCAGTCTGCAAGTGTCGCACAGCGATTAAAAACCCCCTAAAACTGAATAAACGCCTAAATAATGAACAGCCAAAAGAGCTCAATTCAAACGAACGCCCAGTCGAACAAAACGACGGCTGAGAGTGTAGAAAACATCTCTGCTATGAAGCGTCTTTTGAAAATCAAAACATAAAAAACAACTTCTCGCCAAATTTCCCGCTATTTCGTCGCTGGTAATTTCGAGAAAGCCGCGTGGGCTGTCCAGGCATCGCATGTGGCTATTTCACGTTGTTGTTTTGTGAAGAACGGCAAAGAAATGAGCAAAGAATTATAACGCATGCTTGCAGCACTGCCATTGTACTCGTTGCTGTTGCCGTCGAGGTTCAGTTGGTTATTAAAAACTCCCTAAAACTGAATAAACGGCAAAATAATGAACAGCCAAAGGAACGCCCAGTCGAACAAAACGACGGCTGAGAGTGTAGAAAACATGTCTCCTATGAAGGGTCTTTTTAAACAAGTAGTTTCGAGAAAGCCGCGTAGGCTGTCCATAAGCCTAGATACAAATATCGCGATATTTTTTGAGATATTTAGATGTTTTTGAGAAATTTAGAAAATGTTGAAAAATTTAGAAAAAATGTGATATTTAGAACAATTATCACAAAAAAGATACTTCATAAGAACAAAAAAAAAGTTTTTATTAAATTTTACGAGTTGTTTTCGTGTTTCCAGCAGATTTATTCCGCAGTACAATAAGATGCACCACATACAAAGTACCTACCAATTAATTCGATGCCACGTGGAATCAATCAGTCAACATGGCAGAAGTTGATATAAAGCCAAAAATGGGTCAATTTAACATTAGAAAAAAATGATACTTCTGAGAAATTTAGAAGATTTTTTAAGAAATTTATACTAAATTCAAAAGAAATTTAGGCATTTTATTAGAATTTCTAGAAATAAATTTAGAACAATTTTTGCGATATTTGTATCTAGGCCTAGCTGTCCACGCATCGCGGGAGTAACATCCTCAGAAGAACTGGGTACCATGTCTAAAAATAACTTAAGAGGGATTACCTTGGTTATAATATAAGCCGAGAAAATTCGGAGTTTTGATTGGTTGATTGTATTACTCTTTCCGCGTAATAGTGGTATAACAGCAAAAATGGATGTTATAACAAGGTTACCATGACAACACTGAATAAAATTTGTTTTAAAAAAAAATGGCGGCAAGGTTCCCGGAAATTTCCTGTGAGGAAATAGAAAAGCTCGCAGAAAAAGCAGTAAACAAAAATACAGTCAAAACTACTAAGACGTGGATGAATGTTTGGAAATCGTGAGCAGAAAGCAAGGTTCTAACGATGACATTGTCAAATACAAAGCTAAAGAACTGGATGAATGTCTCTCGCGATTCTATGCCGAAATTCGCAAAAGCAATGGCTCTGACTATGAGCCGCACAGCCTAAGGGTTATGTTAGCTGCCATCGACAGACACCACAAACAAAATGACAGCAAAATATCCATAGCAAAGGACCGAGAATTCGTCAAGTGTAGACACGTCCTGGAGGGAAAAGCAAGAGCTCTTCGCGAAAAAGGCAACGGAAAACGACCTAATGGAACTATAGCACTTACCGTCCAAGATGAAGAGCAGCTATGGAAAAATCGTGTATTTGGCGAACAAAATCCAAAGTCACTCCTTTATACTCTGTGGTATCTGCTCACCCTTCATTTTGGTCTTCGAGGTTGCCAAGAGCACCATGAAATTTTTGTTGAAGATTTCAGCTTGAACAAGGGCGACCAAGGCACAGAGTACGTAACATCACAGGTGGCCCAAGCACGAGATGTGACTCATGCCTTCGAGTGGTTACAAAGATGCGATTTATAAGGGTTTGTATGGAAACTTTACGGATTTGCTTTAAATACCTAAAATGTAATGTTGTGTGAATAAAATTGACTTACCTTGCTTTCCTTTCGTATTCTTTGTTGTTTCACGGTGTTTGACGCCGTTTTGAGGCGATTTCAGCGAGTTTACGCTGGTGGTGGTGTCCCACTAGGAAAAAAAACACAAGGCTGGCTGGCTCAGAATCCAACCGTCGTACTGCGAAGGCCAAAATATCCCGAGTAATGGACGTAACCGCTTCAAATAAAGATCAGCCAAAGCGTGAATAACTCGCCTCCCAGTACGTCGGTCGCTGGTTTACAAATCTCATCGCAACGGCCTGAAAATCGCTCGTTCACCAGCTCAAATCTGTCTCTCTCGCTGCTGCATTATGCGCAAACACACAGTTGTGATACCAGATTTGAAAATTGAAGCTTAGCGACCTCGTCCGTTTGACAAAAACAACACTTGGTCGGGGTGGGACGGAACTATTGCAAATCAACACCGTGCAAGGGTACACTGCGTCAGATTTCACCGGAAACCGCCAACGTTTGGTGGGTTATTTGAAATCCGGCGAAAGGCCGCGAATGCATTCGGAGCTCAAGCAGTTCAGCAGTTCTTTTAAGAGCTATCCTTCAGTGGTTCTATGTAGATTTTATAGAGCACCCAACAGTTCCTCTTAGGGCTAAATTTCACTGACAGAATGCTGTCGAAAGTGGCGAGCGACGAGACGGAGTATCATCCTCCCAAGAAAAAGCCAAATCGCTTTGTTATTCAGCTGAGTGGAAATCATGGTAAGGTTCTTTCTGTCTTGATTCAAGTTTTGCAAGTATGCAATAGTTCCGTCCCACCCTGACCGAGTGTTGTTTTTGTCAAACGGACGAGGTCGCTAAGCTTCGAATTTCAAACTGTGTGTTTGCGCATAATGCAGCAGCGAGAGAGGCAGATTTGACCTAGTGAACGAGCGATTTTCAGGCCGTTGCGATGAGATTTGTAAACCAGCGACCGACGCACTAGGAGGCGAGTTATTCACGCTTTGGCTGATCTTTATTTGAAGCGGTTACGTCCATTACTCGGGAATATTCTGGTCTTCGGAGTACGACGGTTGGATTCTGAGCCAGCCAGCCTTGTGTTTCATTCAAGTGGGGCACCACCACCAGCGTAAACTCACTGACATCGCTTCAAAGCGACGTCAAACACCGTGAAACAACAAGAAATACGAAAGGAAAGCAAGGTAAGTCAATTTTATATCCGTAAAGTTCCCATACAAACCCTTGTAAATCGCATCTTTGTAACCACTCGAAGGCATAAGTTAAATCTCGCGCTTGGGCCGCCTGTGGTGACATTTGAAGAAAACCCAACAAAGACCCGGCAAGGCAGTCTAAGAAAGAAAAGAAGAACCATCCAGCCAAAGATGTTTGCCACTGGTGGTCCTCGTTGTCCAGGCAGTTCTTTAAAGCATATCTTGCCCGCAGACCTGAAGAAATGCGAAACACTGGCCCGTATTATCTCGCCATTATTGAAAAACCGAAATCCGACGTGTGGTACAAGAAACAGAGGATGGGTGTCAAAAAGATCGACTCCTTCATGAAAAATATGGCCTTGGAAGTGGAGTTGGATGTAGAGAGAAGAAAGTTAACCAACCATGCGGTAAGAAAAAGGCTTGTGAAGAAGCTGAAGGCCTCCAATCAGCCAAGAAGTGCTATCATCGGTGTAACAGGCCACACAAGCGAGCGTTCACTGGCAGACTACGAGGAAGGTGACGAAGCAGAACGGCGACAGATCTCATCCATCATCAGCTCTCCTGTTGGCCAACAGGTTCAGAATTCCCGTCCAGTTCTTTCCAGTTTGGCCATTCAACACAACCGTACAGGAACGCCAGCCTCCCAAACAGTAGTCCACCACTTTAATGGCTGTCAGGTCACGATAAATTACGGAGCTGGTGTTTTTCAACAAAGCAGCAATTAAACAATGAGAGAAGCTTGCCTGTACGTTTTCTTAATTTGTGGTTTCGCTTCACCGCCGCAAGGACTGCATAAACCGTGATTTGGGAATAACTTTCATTGAACTATTTCATGTTGTTCGCATTCAGTGGTTTTAACTGGTTTAACAAAATGCTGTCAATCACTTTTTCACTGACGTAAAAAGATTGTACGAATGCAGAAGCCTGTCTTTGTTTTTTCAACCGCAACGAAATAGAGGTCTCTTGTGTGTTCCCGAAAATTTCTTGGCTTCTATTATAAACAAATAATAGCATGACCTGTACTTGGTATTTGGCAATAATACCGGCTCGTAATATTTCAAAATTTTCCAAATACCACTCACCGCTTCGCGGCTCGTGGTATTTTGGACAATTTTGAAATATCACTCGCGGTATTATTGCCAAATACCACTACAAGTCATGCTATTACCTATACGTGTATGGCCTATACCAAGGATTCACTCTCTTACCTTGATAATCTCTTAGGTGTAACTGATCTTCAAGTTCATCAACCGGATTATAACTAGTCCTTAACAAAGAAGCTAGAGAACACTAACTGACGCAACACCAACTCAGAAGTGGCAGTCTTCTTGCTGCGTATTTAGCAGCTCTCTCTTCGTCTCCACCACTTTAAGCCTGCTACCGACGCAAGCTAGAGTCAGAGCATCCGGGAAGCAGAGACCTGGGTGAATAACTACTGTCAACAATGATATACCAATTTCACGAGTCAGTAACCGAGAAAAATTTTGTCGGAACGTAAATAACTAACCAGGAATGCAACGGGAAAAAGAAGGAACGGTTTATCAAAACGGTTGAACAATCAAAATCAGGAGCCATCGATTCAATGGATTTCAAGCATCTTTGTTGTAATAATGTAGTCTTTTCGCAGGATAATTAAAATTGTTTTCCAGCCTGAGTTTTCCAGCCTCGATTTTAATTCTTCTAGTGTAACCTCATCCACCGAGGTTTTAGTAAAATGTTCTCAATAAAGGAGGCAAATATTCTAAAACAAAGATTCCCCTATTTCCTTTGGATAATTTGTTTAGCCAGAAGAACCAGGTGTGTTTTCAACCATGATGTCTAACAAACCTTAATTAATTCTCACGTAAAAATACTGGACGCCCGAAGGACGGCGAAGCGCTGCTTCACGCGCTACACTCATAGCTGGCCAGGCACTTCCCCATTCTGACCGCGCAGAAAATGGAACGAGATCAAAACTTTCCCACCCAACCCTACCCCGTACTTCGTCCATATGTTTGCTCTCGCTTCCTCTATTTTACGCTTTTGCGTGCGGCCAATATACGCCACGCAGAAAACGCTGTTCGTACGAGAATGCTTGTTACGCAGGCTATTAACCTGAAATCATTTTTTTGAAAGGGAGAAGAAAAAGCAAAAAAGCTTAATGACGCCTGTGAGGGTACGCACTTTGTTTTCTCGTGCCAAGGCCCCGCAGGCAAAGAGAGCGAAAAGGATTATGGGTAAGCAGCATAGAGACGGATCTAGAGACATTTTTACTTCCGTGTTGCTGTTTTCTTGCGTTTGGTGTGTTAGGATACATCGTTAATAACACCAGTAAATATATCTATTCAGGATTGTAAAAGTTATGTTTTTAAATTTCATGAGTATGGAGCAATATTACTTTGTCAACTAACGATAACAGGTAAGGTACGTTTCCTGACGTTTCATAGCTTCATCATTTGCATATGTGGCTCGGTTGTTCTCCTGTTAAGAATCATTTTTAACATCTTGGGACCTACCTTACTTGAAATATATGTATTTCAGATGCTACTATCACATGGACCCTCCTCCTCCACTCCCCTGCTACAAGCGAAAGCACAATTCGAACAACGATCCAGCAAGTAATAAACGGTTCCTTTGAGGCACGTTTCACCACAGGTGGCCCAAGCTCGATATATGAGTAGCTCTATGTGGACCTTTGCATTGTTACGTGACTCGAGCGATTTGCATATTTATAAAAATTTGTATGGGGAAAGAAGTAAACCCGAAAAAAAAACGAAAGATATCGATTACCGTTGAATTACAATAAAAACCGCTTACCTGAATTCCAGCTTTGCTTTCTTTGTGTGCTGTGTGATTTTTTAACTGATTTAGAGCGGTTTAGCGTAGTTTAGGTTCCAACGGTTTCTTCTCTATATATAATATATACAAGGTAGGACACTCGAGCTCGAACGGCGACCGGATCAACTGAAGGAAAACGGCCATAAATTCCTTCCAAAGGCTCCGATCACCTCAAAACTCCACGTGGCCCTCGGGAGATAGTCGCCAAACACATCCGTGCCTATCCTTCGTGGACCGTCGGCACAGGAAGGAAATTATTTCTCCGCGATCTCCACAATCTTGTCCGTTGAGCTCCATCGAAAACGGCTTTATTCGGATGTCCCGTGCACGGCCGTTTGAAAAATGGCTTAGCTCACGCCATCGTTTACGCCGGCCAATCCGAACTCGTTCCAGAAGTCGAAATGGCGTAAACGGCGTAAACGATGGCGTGAGCAAATGAAGGCCCGAGGGTAGGCAGGAGGGTGTGATTGTTCTCGGGGTCATTTTACCTTGGTCCACCGTGTGAGTGAGAAATTTTACCTTTAGGCCGGGTCGCTAAGCAATTTTTCAAACGGCCGTGCACGGGACATCCGAATAAAGCCGTTTTCGATGGAGCTCAACGGACAAGATTGTGGAGATCGCGGAGAAATAATTTCCTTCCTGTGCCGACGGTCCTCGAAGGATAGGCACGGATGTGTTTGGCGACTATCTCCCGAGGGCCACGTGGAGTTTTGAGGCGATCGGAGCCTTTGGAAGGAATTTATGGCCGTTCTCCTTCAGTTGATCCGGTCGCCGTTCGAGCTCGAGTGTCCTACCTTGTATATATTATATATAGAGAAGAAACCGTTGGAACCTAAACTACGCTAAACCGCTCTAAATCAGTTAAAAAATCACACAGCACACAAAGAAAGCAAAGCTGGAATTCAGGTAAGCGGTTTTTATTGTAATTCAACGGTAATTTTTGGTTTTTTTCGGGTTTACTTCTTTCCCCATACAAATCTTGGATCAATTTTTGTTTCTGGGCAACCGAGCTCGAATCATGTCAATCGACCTTGATATCTTATTCGACCACGATTACCAATCAACTTCGATTTGTCGAGTTCGATTTCTGGTAACAGAGCTCGAACAGAATCGAGTGCAATATCCACTGATCGTGCTCAGTAGACACAGCGACCTCGGTTCAAAAATCGAGCTCAGTCGCTCTCGAGCTCGACCAGAACGTGTGGCCGTTCCATTTCCGGGGGGGTCCTTACGACGCCATATCGAGCTCGAAAAAATTGTATCTAGCGCGACTGGACTGGACTTTTTATTCGAGCTCTATTTGTAATTCGATCGTAAACCTGGGCCGGGTTGTTCGAAAGCCGGTTAACACTAACCGTATATAGATTAAAAGTTAACCGAAGCATTAATTTTTTCTTGTATAAAAATGCTTTTGACTGTTTATGTTTTGTGTAGTTTGCGATTCTTCAAACTTAAAACTGAGGGAAGAACAATTTAAACAGAAAACCTCACCGAAAAGTTGCAAAACTGGAAATCAAAATTCTCGCTAATCCTGGGTTAGCTTAATCGGGCTTTGAACAACCGGGGCCTGGAATGTATGCAAAGGGGACTGGTGCGGATGATTTGTTTACCTGCATTTTCATTAAAATTATTACAAAAAAGAGAATTTCTATTGACAATTTTAGATTGTGGACTGTTAGGATCATAATGGCCTTTGTTTTTCTTCACCGTGCATTGTGAGAAGTTTGTAGTTAAAGAACTTTTTAGCTCAAGAAGATAGCCATTTCTAACGACAAAAAAATGTCAAAAACAATTTAATTTTAAAGTTTGAAAACAATTAAATTTTGAAATGAAACTGTATATGACATTTTTCCTGTACTGACTGCACAATTTATCTGAACTTTGACAATTGTTTACTTTCCTCTACTTTTGGAGTCACTTCTTCAAATATATAAATATTCAGCTTTAAGAAACGTTTAGAAAATACAAAAAGACTGTCGCATACTTTAATTTACTCTGGTATGAGGATTATAGTCACTAGCAACGCTGCTCTTTGCAATCTACTATTTTGTCTCTGAAGATTCCCAGCGCCAAACAGCCCGGAGATTATCTCTCAACCCAGGACAATAAAAGAAAAACCAACCTACCTTGGTTGATTTCTCGAATATAATTAAAGAAATCTAAGGTGGCAGGAAACAAATCCAACAAAATTTTTTCCTAAATAAACTTTGGCTCTTTGAAACAGTGTAGAATTCGCCTAACGAATCAGTCAAAAAATCCGAACTATCGCACATGAAAATCTCTCAAATATTTTCACGATTGGTTTAAGCGCATCACGTGACTTAATATCCCCTAGCTAAAACTAAGGAAAACTCCGAAATATCCGAGTGATATTCCTCAATTTTCAATTTTCATCACAGCGCGTGCTGTGAAAAATAAGTATAAAAAACACGCTAGCCATGTGGTGCAAAATTATGTTTGGATGTTTGACCTTGGAGATTATTATAATGTCGGCGGACAAATATCCTATATGTATTTTCGCGCCAAACGGCGTCTATTGTGTATTTACGTAAATCATTTTTCGTTGGAAATTAAAAGAAGCTTTTACCACGTATTAGTCAGACCCCCAAAATCGACACTAGTGTCGTATTGAAGGAATACGAAGGTAAAATCTCCTCCTGCTCTATATTGCGGGTAAAAAAAAATCCTTTGCCATTGTTGCCTTATCGAGCTTTTGTATGTTCAAAAGCTAACAAATTAAATGATTACCATTATAGAAAGTAACCAAACGAACATATCCATACATGTTAAAATGAACATCCCGTTTCGTTTTATCGGGGTAACCACCAGGGTGATCGAGTAATAGAATCAATTGCTAACTAAACCTCTCTTGTATGTATCAAAAAACTTAGAGGAAGATGCTCAGCTTTAACTTATTCTTATGTATTTCAGAACAAACGTTTTCTACTACGGCAATAAAAAAAATTATGTCAGGCAACAAATCGGTACGTCTCTTTTCAGTACAACCGAGGGAGAAGAGAGAGAGATGCTTGGGTGTTTGTAATAGTAACCGCTGAATTTAGTCCAATCTCTAAGTGCATCCGACCAGGAACAGACGTCAGCACCGATGTTTGGGCTGCATACAGAGGCATGACACGGCCTATAAATAATGTTGCAAAGCACCGAGCCGTAGTGCATGCTCGACACTTCGTTGATCCTGTAACTGTCGTCCATACACAGGAATTAGAGTCGTGCTGGAATGGTCTTAAGCTAGAACAAAAAACACGCAAAAGTATTAGAAAAGCAGATCTTCAATCTTGCCTAGACAAACGTATGTGTCAGTGGAGAGAGGGGGCATCTCAGGCAAATTATGTAGTTAGTTAACAACGTAGCACTTTAATTTGCAACGTTTTCCATACAAAGCCTCTAAATTTTCCTGGAAATTCAAATTATCGTATAAACTTACTCTGAATATCCGGGGGCCTCAAACTTGGCAGTTTTGCTATCTTCGATGCGCTCTTTCCATTTATGACATTCTTTAAGTTATAGACCATAATAGAAAAATTTCCCGGAAAAAATGTGGTCACGTGACCCCAGCTGCAAAGGGCCTATTTACGGTTTTCATTAAGTCAAGTTTAGATGATTTTAAGTACCTGCGTTAGCTGACTTTGCATTAGTTTAAATTTATCGTAGATTTAGTATTTACATTCAATTTTAGGAGGTTATGGTAATCTTTCATTCACCATGAACAATAGTTCAATATCAAGGCACATGCACACGCATATTTTGAAGTGTTCAATTTTGCGCAGCATGCACCCTTTGGAGAAATTCCATTTTAAATTGGGCAATGAAATTTAAAATAGATTTGTGTTTCAACATGTGCCTTGCCTTGTCGTGGGGAAGCAGTTACAAAGGGATATCAAGTTCATTAACCAAATTTTAACTAAATGCTGATATTAATTGGGCCTAGCGACGCAGGAAATTAATTTATGAAAGGGAACATGACGAACAGTCGGGCAGATCAAAAAAGGACACTTCCTTTTTGGTTGATGTCTAGGACCACCATGTTCATAGACAAAATCATCCGCCGAAAGTTAATAACAAGAGTTAACTTTCCCCTTTCGCCCTAGGTTAAATTGAGAAAAATATGAAATGTTGACGATTTGATGCATTTGGAAAATTCAAATTTGGAGTGGGGCTTTTTTTTGATGGGGTCAACTGTCTGGTAGTGTACCCAACCCATTTTAATCTTAACAAATCCCGTTAGGGAAACTACTTCAGATTTCAGTCCTAATCAGGTAGAATCCCCCTTTAAATCTTTAAATTATTATCAGACTCGAAATAAAATCGAGCTCGATAAAAATATAATCCAGTCAGAGCTCGATATCCTTGGGCTTGATGACAATTTTAATCGAGCTCGAAAAAAGGTCGATCTCGCATTGATGCTCCCCCCGGAAATGGAACGGCCACACGTTCTGGTCGAGCTCGAGAGCGACTGAGCTCGATTTTTGAACCGGGGTTGCTGTGTCTACTGAGCACGATCAGTGGATATTGCACTCGATTCTGTTCGAGCTCTGTTACCAGAAATCGAACTCGACAAATCGAAGTTGATTGGTAATCGTGGTCGAATAAGATATCAAGGTCGATTGACATGATTCGAGCTCGGTTGCCCAGAAACAAAAATTGATCCCAAATCTTTATAAATATGCAAATCGCTCGAGTCACGTAACAATGCAAAGGTCCACATAGAGCTACTCATATATCGAGCTTGGGCCACCTGTGGTTTCACATGGAACTTTACTTTATCCGGTGAAATATTTGATCGCGTGATATTCCAAATAGTGGTATTGTCCGAATTAGCAAGAAAACATCTTCAGGGATAGTTTCTATCGATCCGACAGCCAACTACCATGAAGCCTGCTAGCCAACATAAAAGGAGCTAAAAGAGATCCAAGATTTTTGCTCAAAGGTCCACGACCGTGCAGAATCTTTTGTTTTGCGCGACACGCCATGAATTACGTACACGTAATAGGCAACTTGCGATTTATTAAAATTCATCAGCTATATAATGAGGCCTAAAGGACCCAAACAAATGAAATGAATAAACATGGTCATTCAATTTCTTTTGTTTATGTCCTCTAGGCCTGGCTTTCAAGCTGAATTTTAATCTATCGAAAGTGGTCAATTGGATGGTTCTTCAAACAGAAGTAACTAGATTCAAGATTTTAGCACTTTTAGGGCCAAATGATGAAGAAAAACGTACAACAAAAAGCGATATTCTCCTTACAGTACTGAATGAATCGAGTTTAACTGTTTGCAACGGTTGCGGTGATTCTCTTTTTTTTAAATTCTATTATCTGCGAGAGTCTTGAAACCACCCTAACAAGTTGCACACCAAAAAAATGGTTGCTCACAGTTTATTTTATTTCTTTATTTTTTTGCTAAAAAATGTTTGACACATTTTCCATGCAAACTTACTTAATCTGTGCAGCCAACCTCTCTGATCATTTTAGGTCGCTTTCGCGTTTGCAAGATTATTTCAAAAATCGAATGAAAACGATTCTATTGAAATGACTAATGCGCGTAACTGCGATTGAAACACGTCATCACATATAGGAATACCTTTGTTTACAATATTTGCCTCATTGGCATAAGCGATAGGGTTTCTGATGGAGCAACAAAAACACCTTGAAAGTGTACAGTTTTTGAAAGCCGATTTCTCCTCGAATATTACACCCAAAGAGCCAAAATTCCACCAATTACTACATTTTACAAGCCCTTTAAATGTTTGTAGTCATTTTGTGTCTAGTGTGATGCCTTTCGGAGAAAAGTAAAAAAAAAAATAAACAATAACGTCAGCAAAGATTCTACTGTACAAGCACATTAACCAGGCTTGGTTTAATTACATATGACCTTCCGACGCACGAAATTGCAGAGGAATTTTAAATATACACCTCTTTTGTACTGCTGATCAACAGTAACTACCTGTTCAAAACTAAGAATGTTAAAAATACAAATCTACCGAGCTTTCGCAAAGCGTTTAGTAGCTTTATTTTTCAAAACGTCTAAAATGTTTCCTTGAAAATATAAGCTTAGAGCTATATCTGATACGGTAACATCAGCAACGAAGTATACTAAGTATACAAGTCTATTCCTAAACATTTTAAGAAGCTATAATCAGGAGCCGATTACCCGGAGCCTCCATCTCCCATACAAGCCCTTGGAGTCAACCCTTTCCGACGAAGAATTATTTTTAGAACAGGCTTTCCCGCGGAAAATTTTTCACGCCCTAATGCGTTGTCCGTAATAACCAATCAGAGCGCAGCTTAGTAATGCTCATTTACATATGCTTTTTCGTGCTCTGAAGAACGCTTTGAGAACAATGGCGGAAAGCGTGGGGGAAAATATTTTCGCGGGAAAGCCTGTTCTAAAAATAATTTTTCGTCGGAAAGGGTTGACTCAAGGGTACAGCACATATGGAGGCTCCGGGTAATCGGCTCCTGCTATAATCTATTCTAACTCCCAGTATTTTACAAGGAAACTGCCTGACTTGTGTTATCCTTTTTCGCTCCGTTTATCGTACTACCTCATTTAAATTCTTGTTTACTTTGTTTTGTTTTTTTTTTGTTTTTTTTTTTTCATTTGTATAGAAAAATACTATAAATGAAAGTTGCCCGAGCGAAATTTTCCAATGTCTTTGAAACGACCTTTTCTGCTGCACAACTTCAACTGGATCTTTTGAGAAAGGCCTCAGTTCCTAACCTTTTTGCATCTACATTGACAGGGCATCAGTCACTGAGTTAATTGAAGACATGAAAATCGATGGCGTCACAGCCTGTCGAGATACGTAGATACTTGGGAATAAAAAGTGTAGCAAGTAAAGCAACTTGACTTAGTAGCTTAAGACTAACGAAATAGTTGATGCAATTTCGAGCAAAACACTATAATACGAAAACCAATAATGATGTCAATTAATATTGGCTGCTTGAGCGATGATGAAACTTTCGCTAGTTTGCATACAACTGCCTCTTGTCGAACATCTTCATGTTGATCAGCCGCTAGAGATTGAAAAAAGTAAAAACAGTTATGATAAGTTAAGATTAGTATGAAAAGTTAACTTACAGCTACACCGCACATATAGACGCAACCGGATATGGTAGGGTTCAAACATCATTCAGCAGCTGAGCCAGGCTGTGGGTCCAGTAATCATAAGCAGGCCCTAAGTATTATGTCAAAGTCAGAGAAAACGTCTTTACAATCAAAAGCGATAGTATGAGACTAAAGCTGAAAGATTCGTGGCTCAAGTATGAAGTTGATATGCCGCTATAACTGGAGACGTTGCATTTCTTACAACGGTTGACAAAAATACAATCCAAATCCAATTTACAAGACGACGTTGTGTATTTTCTTTTTACCGGAACCTGGGATATTTGACATTGTTTAAACCTCAGCCATAAGTCACCTTCAATAACCTTAAATACTCAGTTTGCAATTGGCCACTACCTGTTGGGCCCAAATTTGGACTCCGCATCAGAACTCAGTGATTTATCCATTTAGGAAGGATCTAATATTAGCGTGCTCAATGTTACTCCAGAGCAAGTTACTCCAGAGAACTTTGCCAGGTTGTTAATTCATAGTGATTACATGTATTAGCAAGGTCGTAGATGATTGTCTTACCCTGTGTTGTTCTCCATATCCTTCAGCTGGTTTTTCAAATCAGTGAATGTTGGTCTTTTATCTGGGTCATTTTCCCAGCATTTCATCATTATCTGATACCTGAGATAAACAAGACTTTCTGATGGACTGTTTCACTGATAAATTTCGATGTCACGAGTACTCCATACATACCAATCACTTTTCCCTTGGCAGGAACAGAAGTTTTAAAATATGAGTGTATCCCAGGAGGTACTCAATCATAAGGTCCTATCAGGCTAAAATCCCACCACCACCACTCCTCACTCAAAAAAAGAAATAAACAAATAAATCAACGCTCTCGAGCGTAACCCGAAAAAGTTTGTTTTTCTTTGATTAAGGATAGCTAATTAAAAAAAGGATCAAAAGTTTTTGAGACATGTTTTGCATCCATCTTCTTATTCATTTTATATCTGTCCTCCCCACCCCACCCTACTGGGCAATATACGTGTAGTTTGCAGGAGACAGTCAGTTCCAATTCTGAGATAACGAATAACAGTGATCGCCAACAGGTGCGAGATTAGGTTCACTACGCGATCTAGGAATACTATTTCCATAACTGACCATGGCTCGACGTATCAGAATTGCGATAACATGTGCACTACAGCCCTCCTCCTCCTTCAAGAAGCAAAACTTACAATTTGTCATCCATGTGTTGTGGTTTGGGCATTCGTTTTCCTTCCTGAAGCAGGCTTGCAATTTTTCTGCCATCCATTCGTGGATACGGTGAACCACCTATGGAAAAGCAACAATGTCTCGACTTCAAACCACAGGAACATTCGACTTTGTTTGTCGGAATTATGACTGTCGCCTCCATCGCAAACCGAGTAACGGAATGAATTAATGAAAGAGACGCGCAATTCACAATCACTACTTCAATTGAAAGCAATTTGCAAAAGCTGTTTAACAAAGAGAAAGCTATGTATTCCATATTTCCATGGAATTGTGGCAGAACATTTGCATCTGCAACATGCCTACGACTCGTGCAATTACGTGTTTTCGCTGTATTTTTTTCTTTGTTTTCTTAAACACCTTCTCATGTTGCAGTAATTCATTTCCTGGAAAATTTCTGTTTGAGCTTTTTCCGAACTGCGCAAACCGTTTGAATTACTGTTTACTTAAGATGTTACCTATCGTAAAAATCTCGTAAAGAACAACTCCATAGCTCCATCTGTGAAGAAATAAAATGAATAATAACTGAACATTACGACAACGACAATCACAATTGATATAAAACAGATTTGGTTGAAAATGTCTTTTCATGGTCTCATAGCGCCGCCAAATTTTGGAGTAGTAAATAATTATACCATTCATTTTTCAAACAGCAAGCTTCATGGATTAAACAAAACTGGTAATTGTTGTTCATTTCAATCGTACTGTCGCTTATCGGGGTTGGCAACTTATAATAGCTGCTTACAGTAAGTTCCACTTTCTTCGTTTAGTTCGCGTGTGCTATATAAGATCCCTTTGGCAATAAATTGCATAAAAAACAATAAAATGAACAAAGATGACAGAGGTTGTTTAAGTTTTTACGCTTTTAAATCTTCATATTCTATCTGACTATGCGAAATTTAAAATCTTCAGGTCAATCTTAATGATCTTTGTTTTTCAGGGGTAGTCATCAAATCTTCGATTTGTTAGAAAGACAATATAGAGTCTCATGATCACTTCTTACATAAGCTTTACTATTGGTACCTCTCTGAGGTCCTAGAGACATTGGGGCCGATTTGGCCTTTGGAGCTGATTTGGCTCTTTTCATTTTACAGTGTATGTACAAAATGCATAGTTATTGTTAGACCTTAAACTTCACATCCTCCTGTTTTCGTTTTCATGCCATCTTGCTTTTCTTTTTTCCTTGTATTTAATATTGTCGTATTTAATCTAATATTGTTGTATTGTTCTAACTTAACAATTACCAGTTTAACCACGGACTGCGTGTAGCTCCGCCGCTGATTTCCGTTTCGTAAACGGTCGATGCCATTTTTAACGGTCGATGCCATAATTGGTAACCAAGCCTTTCAGAATGGAAGATGCCATATCTGATTCAGTTTAGGCCTGGACAAGGTAGAAACTGGTTAGAATTTGTTGATGGAGTTAAACGCACTCACCAAATGCTTACTTCTTCATATTCACACTGGTTTGCTTGCGGTTAGCTTTCATTTGTAGGTTGGGGCAGCTCTATCATTAATATTTAAGAAAGTCTCATTTTATAATTAAATTTTGCGGAAATTTGGCGGATGAACCTGGTAGTGTAGTGGTATAAGAGGGATGTCAGGAAACAGAGGCTCTGGGTTCGATACTAGGTGGTACTTGCAAATTTTCCTTTTTCTCTAATTTAGTAGAGAAAAATTCGTTTACAGTTAGAAAAAATTTCTAAGTGTCGCCAAAATGGCATCGACCGTTTACGAAACGGACAACTGCAGCTCCGCCCACCGCGATTAGCCTTTGCCATTTGTGGGCGGCGATAGACTGTAAAAAATAATAGTCTTCTGATTTCTTTTTTTTTTTTTCATTAAAACATTCATTTTTTCGTAACACTCTCCTTCAAACTTTGTATTTAAGTATTGCCACCTTCCCCCAACCTGTCCGCCATTTTGGTTTGCTGACCTTTCGCGACCGTTCCTGTCAATCAATTCAACTTCAACCTTTTGCACTCAATTTCAACCCTATACACTGTTTGGGATTAATTGACATGCTCTCAACCAATCAATTTGCTGACATTTTTGCATGTATATTATTTTCAACCCAAACTTCTCACAGTGCGCCAAGCATGTGTCCCATTGAGTTGGCCACTGTATTTTCTATGACATGCTATAAATTAAAGTAATTATGCAACGCTCTCTCGTGGTATATCATGGATTATAACCCACCCATTAATTTTTGATCGATTTTATTGGCTATTTTACGTCACGTGGTATAAATCTCTGGACAGTTATCACGCAATAACCCCCGCCCGAGTCGATGTTTGTCCTCCGATTTTTTCCGTCGAAGAGAAACATAGTCAGCACAAGAATTTCAATTTCTTTTCTCTTATTTAATATGGAAGGAAACCAAAATAGTGTTACTGAGTCTAGCGATGGTGACATTAAAAAGCTGACGGCAAAGGCTGTTCCGGAAAGTACATAAAAGTCACTAAAATACGCTGTCAAAGTCTTTGAAGGTTGATAGAGTCACGAGTAGACTTTTAATATTTAGTCCTACGTAAATTTAAACCGATTAGTATAGGAAATAGCACGGTTTCTAGGGGTATTTGGGATAAATACCGCGAGTGATATTTCAAAATTCGCCAAAATATCACGAGCCGCCGCGGCGAGTTGGAGAGTTTTGAAATATCACAAGCCGGTATTTATACCAAATACCCCGAAGAAATCGTGCTATTTTTTGTTTATACTACAAGGCAAAGAAATTTCGCATCTTGTAACGCTGTTTAGTCACGCGCGAGTGATTTGTTTTACTACAACATGTGATCAAACATGTGATCGCACAAAGGTCACACATGTTTTTGTGAATGATTTTCGCTTCAACTGCGATAAAACAGTACTTGAATACCTGTAAATATCTTTTGAAGGGTACATTTTGAACAGCCTAATCGTCAATCGAAGTTTATCAATAGATTTTTTAACCGATTCTGCTTGTGTGGAACTTGGACTTTGGGCTTTCATTTAAGCTTAAGCAGCAGGCCGTGAAAACTGTTGGCTATTCAGTTATCGTTTCTTTGGTCACCACAGCAGCGGAAAATAGTTTCCGGCGGACGACGTTTACTTCTGGTTGCCTGTGCTTCTGAACTGTTGAAAAAAGACTGAAAGGAACCGTTTTTCATTCTCTCACCTTCTTCGATAGCAGTTAAAAGAGCGCTCGACGATAAAGCCATGCACCGAGCTTCGTCAGCTGAGTTGGTTCGCGTTGCAGCTCACTGAACATATCAGGACTGTATCCTTTGCCTTCCACCTTAAATCGACGAAACAGTGACCTAAATCTTTGTACATTCTTTGCTGTTTCCATATCTTGGTAATTTCCTTTAGTTCTTGCAGTTTTTTCCACAGAATTTTGAAAATCTTTCCGCCATATTGTTTCGATCATTTAGGTTTCCATGGAAACTGAAATTTTTACATGTAAGTATTTCAAATTTGGCAGAAATACTACTGGTCTTAGCCAATCGCATTTGAGAAATTTCTTAGCCTGTAGTATAAATTTTATAATTATATTACAAAATAAAGATTTAATACAGTGTAATAAACTATGAAATAAACCAACCGTTCACGTCCGACTTTAGCGTGGAGGAAGGAGAGAAAAATTCCAGTCGCACTTGAAATCATGGAGCCAGCAGAATTGTCAACCATGTTGAAACCTTTTTTACACAGAAGCCAGAAAATTCAGTGGAAGGAAAACCATACAGTCGCAACACTGTGAAAGCCAATTCGTTCCGGGCTGGACAGATTTTTTTTCCAGTTCCCTTCAAAGAAAGCCGTTTGCCATTATTTGGGATAAGTATTCAAGCCGGCAAACGAATCCATCGCTGAAAGATCTTGCGCGACAGGGATTGATTTCTTTCACAAAGCACCAGCGTCCAATTTCCGGCGAAGACCTTGAAGTCCTCTATGCAGCAAATCAGCTTGGCCTGAATGCTCCAGAAAGTTTTGCAAATTCATTCTCTACTTCGGAAAGAGAGGCTGTGAAAACCAACGCGAGATGAAACCCGGTGACCTTTAGCTCAAAACAACAACAACCGGCTGAAGTACTTTATCTCAAGCGAGAGAGCGCCAAAATATCAGTCCACCTTCAAGTGCTACAGATTTTACACATTCTGTGTTTCACAGATCTAAATTTCGAGACTGAAATACATTTCTTTCTAGTCAAGTTTATGAACAGTACGTCGGAAAATATGAACCAAAAGCGCCAAGTTTTCGAGTTTTTGATCCAAGGGGCGTTACGAAGAATTAATTTCATATGACAGCTTGTCAAATTTGGTCCATTCACAGTGGAGATAAGGTTAGTTAAACCAATCAGATTTACGTTGCTCCCTCACGTCAATCACGCGCATTCGCCATCAGATCACCAATGGCTTTTTTGCCAAGTTTACGAGCGGTTTTGTGCGAACTGAAAATTAATGGGAGGGTTATAAAATAAATAAACCCCTTTCTGGCTTGCTGGTATGTCGGCTGATAATGTCCTTGGCTGAGAGATTGTCCTCAAAATTTCACATTTGCCCTCGAAGCTTCGCTTCTCGGCCAAATGTTAATTTTTCGGACAATCTCTCAGCCGCGGACATTATCAGCCGACATACCAGCCGCCTGAAGGGGTTTATTTACTAAAAGTACTAAATATCCCACTTGCCACATGTATTTTCTTGGCATACTCACCTGCTTGTGTTTATACCAACAAAATTA
>OZ026599.1:16559969-16592469 GCA_964020085.1 Micromussa lordhowensis | reverse complement strand
AAGCAATTACACTGACAGAAAATTCAGACCCCTTTTGCCAAAAGCAGACTTTTCATCTTGACTTCCATTACCATAAAAAGAGAAACTGTTGGTGACTGCAAATTGCAAGCTTGTGATGGAAAGGTTAGAAAAAGTCGAAAAATGTAGCCAAAGTCAAAAAATTTAATTTTAAACCCTAAACAGCCAAAAAAATATGGTGCAGAATATGAAGGTGGTGCTCACTTACAGATGTAGTAATATTCTTTCTTAAAGGACTTAAACAGCAGCAATGGAAATTGGCTTTTATAGACTAGTAAGGCACAAATCCTATCAGAACTTCTGACTGGCTAAAGCTCCAGAAATTAAATATATTCATTGGGGAGTGTACTGCATGCTACACGGTATCTCCCACTTTATGGCACAGCACACCACAGCAACTCAATAATGTTAACATTGACTGTGTGTATTCCGAAATATCCAACTCATCTTGATAAAAATGAGAAGATGTCACAGCATTCTCTGTTTTCTGTTTAGTCTTCCTGTTTACAAATGCATCTAATTGCAATATCAACAAGGCCTAGGTGAATTTAAAGAGAAAAAAATGGAAATAGGAATTAAGGAGCACTAATCATTGTTTGCATGGGTAATGGGAAACATGAGAAGTTCTGGAATTATAGATCTTCTTTATCCAGGCCTGGAAAGTTATAGAATTTTTAAAAGTGTGGGTCATGGGAAGCCATGGAAAATAAAGTAATTTGGGCAGTTTGAATCTGCAAACTAAGGAAACAGGGAAAAGCTGCACACGATCAAGAAACCTTTTCCAAGAAAAATGGCCAAATTTAGGTTATGGAAAAATGTGGAAGGTCATGATAGAGGTCCTGGAAAAGTCATGGAATTTTCAAAGCTCTATAGGTAGCACAGTGAGGGATTATTTTAAAGACACTATCACCCCTCATTTCTTCAATGTGGCAATTAGTGTATAGTTTTGATTAAAATTGCATTTTCTCAAGCTAGACACCCCGCCCCTCCTTCGTCATTGTTTTTGCGTAATAAAATGGTTTGACCCTGCCTCCACCCCCCTCCCTCCTAAAAACCCCCAACAATCCACACTACCTGTAAAATTATGCATGTGTCCAGCATAATTATCAAGGTACACAAGGCGGGGAGCAGGAAACTGATTTAATATAAAACGCTAAGGAAACTGAGTTTAAACTGCCATCTGATTCAAACAGATTTCGCAATGGATACAAAACTGTGGGACATTTGAGCTTATTTTAGGTCAACGGAAACGTGTACAGGAAAACGCTCTAACGAAAACGAGTTTCGCTCACAATATTGTCTCACATAACGTGAAGGGCGCCTAATTAACATACATCCAAAAACCCATTAAATTACCGAATGGCCAGCTTCTGGGATGAAACTTCCGGTGACTGTGCGGAATGTTAGTTCATTTATGACATATACGGAAAGTAGATATAGAAACCTGTGTTTGAGAAAAAAAAAACGGTAAATTGTTTACGGTTGATTTTTAAAACTATGGAAACCATTGAAAAGCTCTTCGGTAAACCAGCATCTTCCGAGCGCGCCACATGACTGGGATAAACAGAAGGGATAAAAACTAAAATACAACAGCGCGGCGGTATGAACAATACTAAACTTAATGAGTTACTTGAAAATGTATTTCCAATCGCAGAGATGACTGGGAATAAACATATGGGATACTTCTACGAAAAATACCGAAGCTTAGATGAAATTGAACAAGGCTTACCTTGCGGTGTTGTCGTTTGGAAGATTGTTTCCCTGGCTCGATCTTCCGCATTGTAGGAATTGAGCCAGGAATAAGCCGACAACCACAGCCTTCCATGTGAAACGCTCTTTAAAAACATTCCTCCGCGAAATGGACTTGAACACACCCGCAACAAACGTTCCACTCGGATTTAAGTTCGCGTGGTGAGTGTGCACGAATCTCAACCACGTATCTCGCTCACTCTTTATTGTAGGACTAAAATGAGCAGAAATACCTGCATTCATATCTGATCTATTGCTGCATCTGTGTACTAGACAACGATCGGGCACGATTCGATTCGAATAGAGCGCTAGATTCACGTTTCGAAACCAGTTAACTGCGAACTACATAGAGATGTTATAAAAAATTCGCCATGTGAGCCTAGTTGGTTAGGAGTATGACGTCACAAAGCAGCAAGGCCTTATGGGGTTGCAGGAACATGATTTAATAATGGCGGACGAAAAATTTTCGGGAAAAACCGTAAAAAAATCCATCTTCCCGCGCTTGTTGGACAAAACGGCTCGGACAGGTGAGTAAGTACCACTTAAAGATTCAGAAAATGCAAAAACAATGAATTCGAAAAATTTCGTCGCAGTGGCACTTTAACGATAACGTCGTCAGCAGTAAACATTAAAGCGGCGACTGCCATACTCTAAAGGATACATTACTCGAGGGGGTTATGGAGATTTGGTATGAAAGGCTTTGCATTTATCGATTGCATACCCAAAATATGTGTTCTTTTGTCTTCCCGTTAGTAACTCTGACCTTTGGCTTGGTGAAAAACATAAAGGTAATCGTTCGTACTTGTTCTTACCTTGTGTTGGTTCTCCATATCTTTCAGCTGCTTTGTCAAATCAGAGAATGCTGGTCTTACATCCGGGTCATTTTGCCAGCATTTCAACATTATCTCATGCCTAGAATAGCAATTATTTGTCCCCATGAAAAGTGACTTCAAAATATCATTTACCATAGCTACTAAATCAGTTGAAGTGTTTAGGGTACCACTAAACCATCTATACACAACTACTTCGTTCGGGGTTAAACGGAAACTACAATCAGAGAGATAGATCACTTTATTTTTGAGCGGGGACGGTGGAAGAATTGGACAAGTAGATCATGCCAGAGTTTAACTTCCAATATGTCGCATGTCTTTATTTTCCTGGCTTCTTTTGTATTTTTTTTTTACATCTCAAGTCCCCTAACATAAATATGATATGTTTTAAAGGCTAGTAAAAGAGTAGCCAATGCCAGGTTAATCTGTCCAAGCGCCAAACTTACAATTCGTCATCCACGTGTTGTGGTTTAGGCATTCGGTATCCTTCCTGAAGCAGGTTTGCAATTCTTTTGCCATTCATCCGTGGATACGGTGAACCACCTATAAAAAAGTAACAACCTCTCGAGTCTGCTGGTAAAAGTACAGGGACGTTGGACAGCATTTGACGGAAGTAGGGACCATGAAGGGCAAACACCACATCCACCTTAACAGAGTAGCTGAATATGTTTATGAAACATGCACGAGGTACGTGATCATGATTTTTCTTTTTTTCAATTTTACAAATCTTCCGGTCGATAATAATTTCTACTTAAAACATTAAATGTACCTATTGTGAAAATCTCGTAAAGGACAACTCCATAGCTCCATCTGTTGGAAAATGAAATAAATAATCAATGAAGGCTAAAATAAAATGCTATAACATTTCTTGAACACAAACATTTGAGAAACGTAAGCCACAAATGCCAAAAAAATCGCTGTGACTTTTGCCTACAAGGAAGCCTGTAAAAAGACTTGATATGTAAATAACTGGAGGATACAGACATGGGTACAATTAATTTATCAGAGCACGACCTTCTATAGAATGGACATAGCTCTATCGTAAAGGAAAAATTTTATTTCATGTAGTCGAGAAAGTATTTCAACTATTAACTGTTTTTACATAATCTTTACTGTTGGTAGCGTTGTGTGGTTCAAAGACAGACAGCGTGATAAAACGGCATCGTTCGAATTTACTTACATATCGCTTTTGGTGGTGTACGTTCCATACAACAGCGCTTCATAAGCAGTCCATTTAACTGGAAGACGACCCTGAAGATTAAAGAACTTTGTGAAACAATTTCTATCATTAAAAATAGTCGAGCAACCGAGGTTTAATATATTCCTTTATTAAATAACTGACATACTACGCGCGCTCTGATTAGTCAATAGGGTTGCAAAACCTATGTTCCATTGTACCGGTAAACACATAGAAAATTGGTTACGTCAGCCTTCCCGTAATGGCCGAAACGAGATTTTTCCAGCTTAGACCTAATGCCGGCTTTTGGTCTGGAAATGTCTGAAGGCGAAAATCAAAGTCAAAATAAACCAAACTCTAAATAAACGAATGAAAACAAAAGTGCGGAGGAGGACGGGTCCAGCAAGAAGAGACGATTTGCCGTGGTGGACAGATCTTGACATCTCTACGCGGGAACTCTGCCAGAACACTAGCGATAACAAATGTAATAAACAGTTTCGACTTTCGCTGGCTGAGAGGTCAATAACACGAGTATCTTTCATTCGACATATACATGGAAATTAACAAGGAAATGCAGGACCAGAAGTTGGTTCCGAAACATAACCTTATGTGCTTAAACTTTTCTTCCATTACAAAAATTTCACGCCTATTCCGTTTACGCCTCATTTTACAAAGAAGTTTTAAGCATTTTCAGTGCTTTCAGCGGTCTGTGGAGGATGCATTTCTGACTACAAGAGGGCTAAGCTGAACAATTTGGGTTGCTATAAAGCAGGGAAAGTATTTATTACGAGTTGTCATGAGAAATTTTGAGTTTAAACTCAATGCATGCATGCACTTAACACAATAACACAAGCAAGCTCTAATTTAACAAAATACACAGAGACACAGACTTCATAGCCTTCAACATCAATAAATCCTGAATAAATTTTGGAAACAGCGTTTCTGTAACTAACCTTTATTCCATTCGCAAAGTTTTGTAATGGTAATAGGACAGAGTGGAGTCCAATTCGGTCTGTAATCATACGAGTGATAACAAAATCGGACGACCGCGCAGCGGGAGTCCGATTTGTTTATCACGAGTATGATTACAGACTGAATTGGACGACACGAAGTCCTATTATCAATTAATCATAAAAATTACAATTTCCGAGAAAAAGAAAAATAGCCATGTTATGAAAAATAGGGGAAAATTCGCAGTAAAATACTGACAAAGGAGGCGTAAACATTCTAAAGGTTACCGGCAAAAACACAAAAGCAAGCAAGCGCGCACGCACACGTAATGACAACTTTGAATGTGATCGGTTGATTTAAACTGCATCTTTTAATGTGATTGGCTTATTGAACTGTTAGATAACAAACTGTCCAATAACAAACTATCCAATAACAAACTGTCCGATAACAACTTAGCAAGCGAATTAGTGGAAAATAGGACTTTTTTAAACCAATCACAAGCGAGGAAATTGTAATTTTTATGATTAGGAAAGTTATCGTTGAATCACTTCGCCAAGCGTATGAAGTTTGTACTTCTGGCACACTGTCTGTTCATACAGTTTTTTTTAGTTTCGTTATGGCCGATTCCGCTTCCGAATCCTTGCATTTCCCCGTCAAAATACTTTTGAATTGCTTGATATACTTTTAGCCTTCCCCCGGTAACATTTTCCTTTCCTTTCTTAAAACTTTTGTAGCGTGAAATGTTTTCATCGCTTTGCTCTGCAGATTTTGTGTCCGGCGCGTTGAGCGCTTAGCCTGTGCTTTCATTCTTTCAGTCGCTGTGATTGGTTTGTCGCGTCAATCTCCTGATTTCGATGAGAATAAGCAACTTGATCACGAAAGTACAAAAACTTTTCTTCTCTTTGACAAGCGTTTTCCGTAGTTATTTCATAAAAGCAATAGACCAGTCTTTCTATGGGTTTACCGGCGTAATAAACTACTTGGGATGTTGGGAGAACACTCGAAAAGCTTGTAAATCACTCGCCTAACGGCTAGTGATCACTTACAAGCTTTTCTCGTGTTGTCCCAACATCCCGCGTGGTTTATTACGCCGGTAAACCCATAGAAAGAGAGATCTATTGCTCAAATAATGTACGTTAGAAGTATGTGAAAGTATAGACAGCCCATGCAGGCTGATTTCTGTCTGTCTGCGCGTATTATTTTCTCTAGCAATTATGTTTCAGTAGTGTAGCAACAGCATTCGTATCTTGTAGAGCAACTAACTATATGTTATAAACCGGTCAGTGTAATATTGTGGACACCCAAGCAGCAAGATTTAGACAGCATTATTACCTGATTACTCAACTCATTTTCTGTCGATATTTTATTCTTAGGACTGTTACCTTTGTCTTTCTTTCGTAAATGTTCTCCTGCTGAACATCTCTAGCCATTCCAAAATCTGTTACTTTGCACGTTTCTCTTTCTCCAACCAACACATTTCGAGCAGCCAGGTCTCGGTGGATAATCTGTTACAAACGGAATACTATTTAATAGCGGAGCTCCGGCGGCCCGAAGGGCCGCCAAGCGGAGCCCCATAACCATATAGGAAAAAGAAACCCATGTATGGATTTTCTCATGGTTAATCATGGACAGCGGTATTGCTCGTGGGCGCGTACGCACGACGGCGACGACGACGGTGGAGTCGCGCAAGATGGCGGCCATAAGGGGACCTCTAAACCAAAAGGAGGCTTAATTTTTCGCGTGCTTTCTGGAGCTCAACGCGGCTACACAATATGCTAGGTCAGCTAAAGGAGTAACGTTTGTCGTGTTTACGTGGAAACTGGAAGATTTCCAAACTGGAAGATTTCTGGCTAATTTATTTAACTACAACTAGTACTACGCAATAGGGTCAATGCAATGATAAAACCTTGGAACAATGCTCACATGTTAACATCATTCAGATAATATTTTAGCCCAATAGTTTTTGGCAATTCTTTATTAAACAATCAAAGTAATTTTCACAATTTCCTCTGATAATGTTTTGATTTTTTAACCCTTTGACTCCTGCATCAAACTGTCCGCGAGCCACCCCTAATTTCCTGGCGTTTTTTGGAAATATGTCAGAGCGAGTGAAAGCACAAAAATAAACCATATGCGCAGTAACCACAGACACAAGATCAGGTTTCAGGACTTCGTTTATTTAAAGTTCAATAAATGAACGGCCAAAATAGTAAAAAATATCAACAAAAAGAACTCAACTTGATGCGTATAACTTGTAAGAAAACAAGAAATTATATTTTTTTCTTCGCCGCGTGACAAAACGGCGAGAAAATTGAATACGCAAAAAAGAGTTAAATGTTTACTTCAGAGGATGAAACGAAACCAAATACAACAGAATTTCCATTCTTTTACTATAACGGAGAACATTTAAGAAAATACCAGAAAATAAAAGGCGAAAAACACACATAAAACCAATTCAAAAAGAAGAAATCGGATAATTGTTTTTCCGCCCGACGAAATATAATACAGCGCAGCGAAAGAAAGTTGAAAAATGTACATCAATAAGACGACAAAAACAAGGCAATTATTTTGAGATAAATCGTTTTTCAACTGTGTAAATTTAGTGCCAACTTAGTTCTATCCTCAGGTGTTCTGTAGAAGCTGAACAAGACTCAATAAAATATATTTGAGGGAAGCGAATACACTAAACAAACAAACCACGAGGGGTCGCCGTAAATTAAATATGCAGATTTCCAGCGTTCAAAAATACTGTTCACTTTTAAAACGTAAAATTCCCAAATATAGGCAACCAAATGAAAGAAACGTGACAGGAAGTTCAATAACAATAAATTTTCATTCAAGATGAGGCAAAAAAACTTATCTAAAAGCACAAAAATGTTCACAATTTTAGAGACGTGCTTCGCGGCATGACCACATGTTTGAATTAAATTTCACGCAAAAGCGAAAGCGTGAGTTTTTCTCTACAAGTTTTGCCGTTATTTTATCGGCCGTGGCTTTGCCTATCGTGCTAAAAACTGAATTCAACTTCGAACTAATACTGCACATTACCATTTTTGTTTTCTAAAGTCGAGGCAGCTGCTTTAAATCCGCGATCTGTATTCAAAACTCACTTGAAAACGCACCCGATCGTCTTGTTTTCGCCGCGGTTGAAGGAAGGAAAAATTATTCACCAGAAAGGTCTGAGGGTTCCATTCACCTTGATCTTCCATTCTAAGGCCACCTAAACATTGATTCATGTTTTTTCTTTCCATTTTCAGTGCCAAAGGAGCAATTTCTCCGTTTTAGGAATGAAAACAAGACCCTGGAAGTTTGTAGATTTGGCCCGCAACGCGCCATGATTACTTGCACTTTTCGAGCGCGTGATTTTAAGACAAAAACCCGTCTTTCTAGGACCCCTAAAGTCCTCTAAAAATATGCTCAGAAAGTCCATTTTCATTGGTTTATTTGTCCTTAACAACAATAGTACAATAGGAGAATCAAAATGTCTTCAGGAAGGGTAGGACAGGCATTTGTCCTCACGTGGTTACGGCCGGCACAGGAAATTGGGGGTGGGGTTACGGCCGGCACAGGAGTCAATGGGTTAATCCACTCGTTTGACTTCTGGATTGAAAAAAGCAGTTCATTTCAGTTGAAAGAAAAACTAAACACCAAACAATATGCAGAAAACCTTGCAGCAAAGTTACAAAACTGAACTCAAAATTCAACCTTATCCTGGATAAGCCTAATCGGGCTACAGGAGCTCCGCTTTTAGGTTGACCTAAATCTATATATTAAGTTTGAAACTAACATGAACACGTACTAAAACTTAAAAGAATTAGTGAGGTATGAGTAAAAAAAAACCTAAATAACGCTGTAACATGCAGCGAAATCTGGTATCGGTCCAATACCTCATAGCGGAGCTCCGGCGGCCGAAGGCCGCCAAGCGGAGCCCCATACCCATATTAGGAAACTGAAGGGAACCCATGAACTGATTTTCTCATGTGTATCATGGCTAGCGGTATTGCTCGTGGGCGCGTACGCACGACGACGACGACGACGACGACGACGGTGGTGGAGTCGCGCAACATGGCGGCCACAATTGACACGTAAACCAAAACGAGGCTTCAGTTTTCGCGGGCTTTCCTTGTAGGTTGACAGAGCACATGTACCCTTGGTTTACAGCGTTCTTTGGACATCCATGTTGCAGTCAATTGACACCTGTCAAAACAAGGAATCCGCTGACCAGTATCACGTGACCATATCGCGGGCTCAAGTTCAGGGCTCATCGAGGTCACGTGTTTTTTTAAAGTTGACCGCTGCCCAAGTGCTGCTTTTTTCGATCAGATCGCGGGCTCATGTCAGGATTAACTTGCTGTAAACAGCGTAGGGTTGGTAGGAAGCCGGTTAACGCTAACCCAGGATTAAAATTTAACCGAATTATAACCTTTTCTTTTGTACAAAGTTTTTTCACTGCTTTTGTTTTGCGTATTTTGCTTTCATTAAAATTCAAAACACAAAAACAATATACAAAAAATCTCACCGCAAAGTTACAAAACTCAAATCAAAATTCTACTTTATCCTCGGCTAGTTTGATCGGGCTCTGAACAACCCGGCCCAGGAGCTACGCTTTTAGGCTGGCCTAAATCTATATATTAGCAATAGTTTAGTGCAAACTGGACTTAAACTTTCCGCCAAGTAGACGTCGTTTCGTTAATTTCATAATCAGGCCTGTTGTGAACAGATTTGTACTCTAATGTGGGAAAGTGGCTCTAAAAGATTGTGAAAATGTGTAGCTTACAGATTTTGAAGATAGGTAACTCATGCCATCAGCGATTTGCCAAGCAAACTTGATCAGCTGTTGTGACGTCAGATTTGTTTGTGGTTTGATATCCGGGTCTTTGTAATAGGTGTCATTCAGTCCACGGCTCTTTCTCAGGTATCCCAGCAGGTCTCCATAAGGTACGTACTCGATTATCACCATTGGAGGCTCTAGAAAAGTATCAACATTCAAAAATAACTGTTTCAAACTGTTGTGAAAAACTTGGAATTATTTGGTTTATACTTGAAATAGCCTAGATGACACACTAAAGTCTTTTCGTCTAACATGCTAGATTTTCTGTGCATGACCCTTAGCAACAAACTGGGTGGAATGCATACCAACAAATCATTCATGATGCCTGAGGTAAAACATTATATACTGACATCCCACAAATATTCAACTCATAGATGAGAATCTAACGAATGGTCTTCTATGACAGGACGTTCCATCAAAAGTTTAATACAATTTTTTTAACAGTTTACCAGTTTCTGTGACACATCCCAGTAGTTTGATGACGTGAGGATGTGGTTTGAGTTCCTTCATTGTCTCAAGTTCTCTCAGCAAATCTCTCCTGTCTGATTCGGGAGAATTATCTGTAAAAAAACAAAACTTGAATCAGACAGAAATTTTCTGCCAGTTTAAGGTATCAGCCAACCCAAAGGGGTCGTCTGCGCGCGGATCGTTCTAGCGCTCTTTGTTTGAACACAAACCCCTACAAACCGTATATATTTTGAAAGCTGAATAATCATGCTTACAGCTAATTCCCTTTAAAAAGTAAAAAACTTGAATGCGCTTAAAAAATGAGGAGGTTTTTGCAAAACTAACTGTTTTCATTCATTAATTTCCACGCCCACCAAAAATAAACGGAAGAAAACGATTAATGCGGCTTTCATTTCTTCACACGTTTGCCTAAAAAACCGTGTCTCAGATTTCTGAAATGTGCCTTCGTTTTTTCTTTACAAGCAAATATGTTTGGGGATGAGAAATTATTGTCACCCCCCGTGGAAAATAGGCTATAACTTTGGAATGAAAAGAAAAATCAAAATTCGCAGACACGGTTTTGTAGGTTAGCTATCTGACAACAATTTGGCCAAATTTCAGCCAAATTGGTTCAGGGGCTGCCGACTTGGAGTTCAAAATGCATGCACCACTCGCCCAAATTTTCATTTCGAGAAACAAGGAAAAATAGAATTTCGACCGTAATGAGATTAGCGGCACCTAGGCGTCAGGCAAATTAAGTGTTGATCGATTAAAGAAGGTATCCGTTTTCTTGAACAATGATAGTTTGACAGGTAACAAGAAACAGACAAATTTTCGCGGCGGTGGGAAACCAGAGAAATTGTCTCATTGAGAAAAAGCCGCTTCCAAGCCCGGGCCAACAAATTATTCCTTGCTCGCTCGTACCCGGTTCATGACTTGCGATTTCTTCCAACCATTCGTCTTGGTTGTAGAACGAACCTTTGTCGCTCGAAGCAAGTTCTGTTGCCACTTCAGAGTTAAAAGCTTTCTTCCTTTTCTTTGCTCTTGGCTTCGACGAAGAAAAGGGACACGATCTTTTTTTCTTTTTCGAAGACATTCATACAAGACGAGACTTTTAGAACTTTCAAGATGGCGAATCGCGTGTGTTTTGTGAAACACAAACACGCATCATGTGCTTAGCTGTCACGTAGTCTCTCCTTATTTCACAACGCGATGACAAGAGCTGTAGGCGGCTAATTAGAGCAATTAAGATGGCAAAATTGTTTTCCCTTGATAACTTCGCGTACGAATAACATTTTTTGGTGTTTTTTTTTTAAACGAAAGCTATTCCTAAGATCTATCGAATGATATAAAAATCCAAAATTATGCAAAACGGTCGATTTTGGGTTGGCTGATACCTTAATAATATCCATTCATGCTTTTAACAAAAACCCCATAACGTTCAATACACAATATAAACGTCAGTGTTTCGTTAGCAAGCCTTGTAAATTTTATTACTGACACCAAATACACAACTACAACAACAAAAACAATAAAACACGGTTAAAGTAAAATAATTATCAAACGGACTATTCAAGATTATAAAAACCGTAAAATAGTTATTTTCTTTATGAAAGACTACTCCTCTTCAGCTTATAAGTACTGAACGACAATTGCAATCATCCAGGAACCGGGGTTTCTGTGCGGGTTGAAAGAATTGCTTAGCAAAACTATTAGTAAACTAAAAAAGGATCATTTTTATAAACCGAAACAGTCCTAACAGAATAAAGACTTACATTTAAGCGTTTTGACAGCAACTATCGTCTTTTCAGGCCTGCCTCGAAGTCCTATTGCCGTTCCCTTGGCAACCTGACCAAAAGAGCCTTTACCAATTATCTTATCTATTGTCACGTGTTGCCTTGCAACTTCCCAAGAACGTGTTGATGGATGAAGAGGCGCATAATTGGCACTTTGCGCAACACGTTTAGTTTCGCAGTTTTCTGTGGTTGCTTCTGCTAATTCCATGTACTCTGAGCGAGGCTGGGTGGAGTTAGTAGGAAAAACACTACTTTGCTCAACATCACTCAATGCAATTTCATTCTGTGAAGCAATGCGAGAGCAATTTTTTTTAATTAGCTAGAAAGACGTTCTATACAGTGAGTAAGAGCCTTTTAGAGGTAATTCGATCCTAACCGTCTGGGGGACAACAGGGAAAGGGGCGATGCCACCTCACGTGGATTTTTTTTTACAATTTTAAAAAGACGATTTACTATGTGATGCTGAAACTTTTAGTTAGCAGTTGTTCATTTTTCCCTCGTCATAATCTTCACGCGATAAATATTTCTCCCGTCACTTGACCTTGCCGTAATAACCGTATTTATCATCCGATCAAGCTAGGGATCTTCTTTTCTTAAGTCTTTTTAGCAGCATAACAGAATTATTCCTTCCTTACATTCCATTTGACGCGATGACTAACCATCGCATCTTCTATCTACTGAATTCTGAACTCTGAACTATTTTTGATATTCCTTATTAAAACGAAAAATCAGAGCGATCCAACAATCACGCTATTGCACAAAACTCCTGTGTCATGCTGTTCATCTGCTGATAGAATATCAAAATGACATTAGCTCTAGATCTCAATCTCTAGATCGGAATCTAAAACACACTAATGCAACAATGTAAAACGGAGAACAAGATTTCCTGAAACAACTAACAAAATTCCTCACGTCATATACTCCTCTGTTGTCTTCATATCGCCTGAAAATATAACAAAGATAACGCTGAAAGTCGATTATTTCAATCTGGAAAAAAGATAAAAACAATGATAAATACTGTTTAACATTGTTTGATTTGGCAAGACTCGACTGGATAAACGAATCCACCTTCTGAGTTCCGAGGAATTTATAATGTGTTTAGCATACCTACTATTAAATGCCTATTAACTGATACATTATAACTGTTTTTTTTCGTGAGGGAGGAGAGCATTTGGTTAATTATGTCTTCCTTTAAGTAAACGGTAAATTTGTAAAGGATTATAGAATAACGCATTAAAAAAATTACGAATTTTAAGGATACTTGTACACCAAATATGATACACAAAAGTTTATCGCAAAAAATTCAGATAAATATAAGTATTTATAAAAGAAACGGAATTCTCATAAAAAAAAAAAAAATTTGTATCACGATTGTTTTAATATCTTCGTTTTCTTTGTCGTTAGTGTTCTTTTTTATAGACTTTTATATGATTTACTATTAATTAATTTTCCTTTTTATATGGTTTACTATTAATAATCTTTTTTGTTACACAGCGTAGTTTAGGCATTCCTCCAAAATATTGTATGTGGTTAATGAATGATATTAAATATTGTTTTATGTGATCATTGCATTTGCTCCATTTGTTTTAAACAACTATTTATAATTAAATTAAAAAAACAAGAGAGGTTCTGGGCACGATATTAGGGCAGCGTGCATTGCCAAATTCCATCTTCTCTGCACACAATCTTACCGGTTTGTTCCTGGTGTGCCTAAGAAACAAAAGACGATACGATTATACTAAGTATCAAATAAGGAGACACAGACGTCTTTGTAAGTAGCAAAGAAAAAGGAGAAAATATTTATTTTTTCCTATTATTTCTCTCAGTTCCGTTATTTACAATCTACTAATTATTTTCTTAACATTAATCTACATACAATAACTAAAATCGAAAATCATTATGTCACCTTTCTTG
The DNA here is from genome assembly GCA_964020085.1 of Micromussa lordhowensis. Taxonomy (NCBI): domain Eukaryota; kingdom Metazoa; phylum Cnidaria; class Anthozoa; order Scleractinia; family Lobophylliidae; genus Micromussa; species Micromussa lordhowensis. The sequence goes on along the minus strand of OZ026599.1, from coordinate 16,578,756 downwards.
TGCAGCCACAACACGTAGATAATGAGGAGAATTATGATAAGAACAAGTATTCCAATTATAGCTCCAAACAAAGCATCTTTACACGAGCATTCGCATTTTTTATCGCCTAGGAAAAAGAAAAGACAAAGGCCATTTCAAAAGCAACATCACATGCATTGAACTATACTGTAAATGAACTTAGTTTACTGAGATGCATGTGATTCACAGTACATGGCATTATTGGACGAGATCACTTGACAGCAGAATTAATTGTTACTTTTTTAAATGTAGTTTGAATATTTTTTATAATGTTTTTTTATTAATATAATCAACTTTCTCTTGTTTACATAGGGGATGCCAGTTTGAATAGTTTACACGTATCAACCTGTTATTCTGACTAGCGTTTTTATATATGTTTAAGGACGATTTCCCCTTGCAGAAATATTGCAAACATATTGCAAAAACAGCTACCCAAAGGAACACTGAATCATCCGCCGTGGCAGTAGGGCTCACGTTTCCTGTCTCAAGGCAGTGATATTTGTGTGCAGCACCGATAAAGAGACAGGCTGGCTATAATCAGCTCTTTGTCGTACCTGTTGGATCCTGCGTGTTCATTGGAGATTCAGTAGTACTGATAAAAGAATCGGTAGGTAGTTCATCTTGGGAGACTGCTTGTATAGATCCTGAATCAACATCAAATTCACCAAACCCTTTGGTTTCTGGCGAAGCAGCATTCTTTAAAACAGACAGAACCTCTGTGATCTTAACGTTTTGATTGAACTCCAGTGATAAATAGACGGTTACGCTGCCGCACCTAAAACAATAAACAAAACATTTACAATATTTTCAGGGATGACGAACGTCAAAAACGACAGAAAAGGCATATTTCTCAGGTTTTGTCATGGCAAAATACAAACAAACTTATGACATTCTAGTGTCACTATATTTGGCTTTAAAACCCGATGGGATTTGGACCTATGCCGGGCACACTTGTGAGATGCTCTGGTTTGGCTACATGAGGACTCTTGGCTCACTAGGTCATGTACTAGATCCATCTGGGACACCCATATAGGGTACAGCTACGATCTACGTATTTTTTGAGATATATGCTAAGAGATATAAAAGACAGGTCCGCGCTCACTACGCTACTAAGGAAGAAACAATTATGAGGAGAGAAACGTGATCATCGGCTTTGAGTTCATTGCATTGTATCATTCTGCTGTAAGTTTAATTGCGGTTTTTCCGTTTGCTTCATAACTTCCAACTTTATTTGTACAAAATAACTAATGGTATTAAGGGCTGCGTGGAGTTCCTTTCGGTATGCAATCAGGAGAATGAGTAAGAAAATCAGACGACCGCATAGTGGGAGTCCGATTTGTTGAATAAAGAGGATTATGATTGCTAACTTAAATCCACTCTACACAGTCTTGCACAACGAACACAATACCTCACGTTTATCAAATTCACGGCCTTCAATTGCTTAAGAGGTTTAAGAAGTTCATCTACCTATTAAAGAAAAGACATTTAACTGTCATGCTTTACGAATAAGGAAAATCTGGTATACATGTATATTTTCCCGCGCTTTTTTCAAAACAAGGGACCGAGAATAGATCTAACTCGCTGATGTACATAATTATAACCAAATTTAGATCACATGCAAGAAAACGTCAGGAATCAATTGAGCGCTGCACGACTTGAAAATTTCGAAATTGTTGAATAAAAGAAAAATAAATACAAAAATGTCAATATCTCTGAATCGAAAAAAGGTATTCCCAAAAAAGAAATCACCATTCCTCTGTATTTTGAAAAGCCTTTCAAACACACAGCAATCATGTCATATACAATCATGTCATACGTATACCGAGCGGGCAATCGGTTCTTGTTTTTTAATAAACTGATTTAGCAAGTGAACGGGAATGTCACTTGACGAGGGCGCGCGCGGAACAAATACCCAAATATGGTCAAATTAGAACAGAATCCAGGTTATTCCTCATGCCCTCCAGTCGTTATCTGACGTTCCCGTCTTGTTGCTAAATCAGCCTAGTAACTCAGTCCGTGCTACAAGCGTGAAGTTATTAAAGTTATTAATACTACTTTCATCTTGAGAAATAATTGGTAATTAATGTTATCATTTTTTAAGGAAAATAAGTTAGAATTCTATTAAAACAATCTAATTATGCACCATCGATTTTATATGAGGTAAACTATCACCTCGAAGAAAACTCTTGCTCCATCACTGAACATCACGAAAGAATACAGAAAAACGATATTAAAGTGCCCAATTCTGTTCACGGCAGGTACCTATTTTAGGCCAGTTTAACGACTAACAACGCCATGGTTCACATTAATATCCAGCCTTAAGAACAAAACAGTAAAAAAAAATCGGTTTTGTCGTTGAGTAAGGTTCAACTCCTTTGAATTCATCATCCATGCAATTAGCTCTACAAAAAAATAATAGGAGGAACTACTACAGACAGCGAATAAGCTAATAACTGGACCCTGGTACTGACTAAAGCATGCGAATAATTTTAACAGACATACTCACATTTGCACGAAGCTGTTCACTGATTTCTTGTAAGTCATCGTTACAACCTTTGTTTGTGATGGTTAACATAATCAGGATGTTCTTGCTTTCTACAACTAAAGAAAAAAATAGGCCCCTCTCTTATCCAGCCATATAATATATATAGATTTAACCAAGCCTAAAAGAGGAACACCCTTAAAATACTAATCATACTCGAAAAAATAAGCTTAAAAGATATTCGCCCATAAGCTTCTCACCAAATCGAATGATTTGAACAAACAAAATGAGGAAATCTCCGTAAACACAATTTGCAAAACCACGTGCGAGAGTCAAATAGGAAATCCTCTTCACTTTTAAAAAGAAACCTTTGAGTTAGATTAATTATCACTGCAGATAAAACTAAGAAATAAGAAGCAAAAACGTCCAAAATTTCAAAGACGTGACATTTTGCATTCAGCTAAAACGTTAATTGAATCTTATTTTCACAGGTGGCCTTACAGTCATTTTATCTGCCGTAGGTTTACCAGTCACTTAAAATATCGAATCCATCATGAAGCAATACTGTACTTAACAGTTTTGTTTTTTGAAATATTGAAAGCTCTATTAAATCCAAGATCTATATAAAAACACTCTTCAAAGCACATATTAATCGTCTTATCTTTTTGGCCATCGTTAGAAAGAAAATTGATCCAGGTATTCTTCACCAACGAGGTTTTTATCACTTTCTACCCAATGATTTTTCTCCTCGGTACCTCTTAGACATTGTGATATGTTTCTTCTTTTAATTTTAAAGCCAAAAGAGCCAATTTTCTTTGCTATGAACGAAAAAACCCTTTGGAGTTTGTGCACGCGCAGTGCAAGTGGGCTGAGTACAGGGCTCCGCTATAGCGCCTTCTGCTCTTAGAAGAACCGCTATCTTTTTTTTTTCAGTGATTATAATCTCCTCCTGTGAGTCTCCTCCCAGCCAAAGTATTACCACAAATTCAAGTGTATAACAAAGTGAACAAAGGATGCCTTTCTAAGATAGCATTTACTTTAAACCTTGTTTTATTCAGGTTTTGTAGATATCTTCCTTTTTAACTCGGATAAAGACGTAGTCATTATTAATCCGAGTTGTAGGTATGGATTACTGATTTTTATCCTAAAGTGAGGAAGGATCCTTATTTTAAGGAACTTGATTTTATCGTACAGTCGGCCCAGTCGCTGCCGAGGCATTACCAAGATTTTAAATGCTTCTAAATATTTTGTATTTTACATTTTATACTTGTAATTTACATTTTATGCTTAATTGTATTTAGCATTTTATTCTGTAAGTAATGTTATTACCATTTTAATATAGATTCATATTGTAACTATTTCTACACGACCCCACAAGCTTTGAGCTTTAAACCTTATCGTGTTTATATCAAGGATATGATGATGAAAATGATGATGATGATGATGGAACATGACACTCCTTCCGTCATTCCGTCCTTCTTTCGATTTCTGTTAACTGGCCAGTATTTAAAGCGTTGGCAGTCGTAAACGCAAAGGAAAACGAGCAGAAATCGCCAAAGGGAGATTCCCTTATTTGTGGACCAGGTGAAGAAGACACTCCTCCAAACCGCTTCAACGTGCGCACTTCTAATTGTCGTTTCGCGATTAGCAAGGGAAATGATATACGCGTCGATCTCCACTGCATCAAAAATTTGGCAGCCAAAAGAAAATCTGTATTTGTATCTGTAACACTCGAGTTTGAAAACTCATCGGATGAAAACGAGCCACCGTCTAAATGTTCAACAAGAGCTGCTAAGGTACGGTTTCAAATTTGAGATCCATTTTTATTACTTTATTAAGTCACTGTTTGTTAAATGCCAGGCGGCTGCGTCAATAAAGAGTGCATTCCTCATAGAAGCAGTCGGATCATTGATCTAGACATTTTGGGAGCTAATCTGACTATGCTGTCTTTTACAAAGAGGTTAATTTTTATTATAAACTTCAACAACATTGCTCTAGTACCACTGAGGCTTCGAGCAGTCTTAGCAGGAGATAATGCCGCCACTTTTGATGTCCCTATGCTTCGTCGTAACGGTGGACACAATTTTGTTGCTGAACTCACTTCTGTGAACATCAGGTGTACCGATAACTCTTTAAATCACTTCTAAAGGACAAGCACTCATCTCCGAAAAATGAGTAAGGCCAAAGTCGGCGCCAAGAGCCATCCGAACAACAAGAATAGTACTTGCAAACATTTCGAGGAAATTTCAAAGAACTCCACCCCCACAGTAGGTCCTCAACTGATTTTTAAAGTCGAGTTTGAGATAAGGTCAACTCTCGTTGCAAGTTTATTCGATATCTTCGCTCACGATCAAGTAAACATTTAGATCTGAAGCAGAGGTACGCGCGCGTGTGTGCGTGGTTTGGAAATTCACGCATGCTCAAATAGTGATCTTGGCGAATTGCTATTCTGTGATGTGTGTTGTATGATCAAAAACTGCACAACTTCTACGTCTACGCCTTTCGTTTGCCAATTTATCAAGAAAATTTGTGAGACAAATTTTTAAGTGGAGCTAAAAACAAAAACACAAATTCGTTAAAAGCAACGAAACTACCTTTGTAACCCCCATTTTTTTAGGCCTACAGAATGTTCCTCTGGACAAGCTTCATGTAATGTTTAAGTTTAAGCAATTTTGAACTAAAAGCAAAATAATCACTGCAAGCAACCTATCTTTAGAGAGTTTTAATTTGAGGTAAACCCCTGTTAATTTAACAGTCATGGTTCAAAATAATAGTTTTTACTTTCAGAAGTTTATTTCGATAGAGTCGAGAGAGGTGCGATTAAGAGTAATACGAAAATTCTCGTGGATAGTGGATACTAGCGCGCACTAAGTCAACTGCTAATAAATGACCATATGGACTCGTCTTAAATTAAAGCAGAATTTTCCCGCCGTGACCAAATCAAGTTTAATGAACCTGTACTAAAATCAGGCATACCAGAATAACAGCATATCGTAACCACTAACTGTTAACGGCTTCCAGTTGAAAAACTAGCTGTTATCTGTCAAAAATTATACTGAAATCTAACTGTAAACATGTACCTGCAGATGGCGTGGTGTGCGCACAAAACAAGTGCAAGAGACCGTCAAATGTTTTACAGACTGGGGAGGTGACAAGAAATATGTAACGGGCACCGTAAAGGTTTTCAAAAAAGGTGAATAACTTAATAAAAAATGCGTGGTTACCCCTGCATTTTATGTTATAAAATGAAAGTGGCAAGCCTATTCAGCACGTGATTAGTTTCGGGTTTTGATGAAGAGCTATTTAGGCTTTATTTTAGCTAGACAGGAAGGAGGAAGGCTGTCAGAGACGCTAAAAGCGATTTTGTTATTAAAAGCTTACCAAGAATGGTTTTTCTGTTACCATTTACCACGTTGCTTTGAGATCTTTATAAGTGTGTTTGCTTCTCTGCATGTAAAGGTGAATTCTCAAGAAATCTGTGTAAAAATATCCTTTCCTTGTTTTCTGCAGAAAAATGCTGATGTCATCATTTGTTTTAAGATTCAAGGATAATTATCTCGGAAAAATGCGTGGTTTCCCCCCATTTTCCTTTGTAGATCCCAATAGCCCTTGCAAAGGTGCACTTAATCAGTAGTAGACAGCGTCCTTAAACCAATTCAATGCTGTTCAAGCGCTCTGTATGGTTGACGTGAAGGTAACACTAGGACACAAGTCGCGTTTAAGCTTAAATACGATTGTAAGGGAAATAATTCAAGGTTCATCCTCCTCGATTTAATTGTAAGGAAAATTCTTCATCGTTTTTCCTTTGCAATCCTATCTGACACTGCTGAAAATTTGGGACTCGATTTTGAACGATGTGCTGGACGAGTTCTTGAATGATTACATTTTCATCGGAAAGCAAACCCTGAGTCCGCTAAATGTTTTTTCGTAATGTTTTTGATCGGAAAGACACACGCTGTGTTTCGGTTACTGCTTTTTATATATGTATAAACATATCAGGGAATCGTTATAGGGCCCAAGTATTGTTCTCCTTTTCAAAATCTACTTTTGAATTTTTTGTTACCAACACTTGAATAACTGTTATGTAAAATGTTAAAACAAGGCAAATTAATGATTTAGTTGGAGAATATGCAAACTATTTAAGAGCAGTTTGCTGTAAGGATCAACTAAGGTCATGCAAGATAGAAAAAAACGATTTTCCCAAACTTTGCCAGAACATAGGCCTAGGTGAACTATTTCTAAAAATATAAGTTTTAGGTCGTATAGATTTTTATAAATATTTTTGTAAAGTTTTTTGTATTTTGCGCTCGGCGGCAGCCAAAATTGACTCCGAAATAGGCAATTTTCCGGAAGCTCGTGTTTAAACATAGAAAGCGTTTTAGAAAAGATTAACCCAGGAATTGAAAATATCTGTTTTCCTCTAACTAGTAGTAGTGTAAAATCTAAATTCAAGTTAAACTGAAATTTTTGACGAATTTTTTTATTTACCCTTCGGGAAAGTGCTTAATCTCGACCGAATTTAGACAAAATTCAAGGCTTAAAAAAACACTCTGGTACATGGCTTCACCCTACGAGACTATACTCCTGCGAAGGACAATCATTTCAACTACACATCGATCGAAAAAAAAATTGGGGTAAATAAAACGGCGAAATCTGACAGCATTTTCAAAACAGGTCACTTGAGTGAAATGATTGACCCTTTGACCTCTCATGTCAATGTGAAATCAACAACCAGCGGCTCTTCAACAATCACTTAATTCGTCGAAGTATACGTTTCTTATCTTATTATGCCTTAAACATCGTGTTTTCAGATAAAAGAAACTATATCCTTGAATTAAAAGGTGACTACCCGCAATTTTATGCAATGCTGGAGTTTATTTTGAAATTTAACCCACTATGTGTTTTCACGGCTACGATATTTTGATCGCCAAATTAAATCATAAGTCTCTTTTCAACAACCGTAAATGGCGGTATTAACCTAACAACGAAGTAAAAGTAATTTCGCTGAATGCTTTGGAATTATGTCTTACCGTAATGAGCTTTTCCTATCTGGAAACCACAGCAGTTTGTACTCAAATCAAAACACATGCGAAACAAGAGCGTAGAACCATGTTGCACGTAAACAAAGAGGGTTTCCACCTCCGTAACTCTCTGCTTAGTTGACCCAGTCCAGAAATAACAGTTCTTCACGATAGAGACAGTTTAAGCTGCAAATTATCGTCATATCTCAGAAATAGCAATGCACTCGCAGATAAAATGTCTTCCTGCACAAGTAAACTTACAGTACAAGACGACACGTTACGTCTACGTCACAATGTTCCATAAGGTTCGAAACCAAACTAGCTGTACGCGTGGTACAACAAAGTCGCTTACGAGACATGTCCTCTTGCGAATATGGGCAAATTGCAGGAGGGACGTGTGGTTGTAGCGCTGACAATCCAGCTAACGTCCAGAGCGTCGTTATCGCCAAATGTTCCAAAGACATACGAGGACATCTGCGATCTCACGACGTTCGAGACGCTTCTGTACACTCGGAGTCAAACCTGTTATTGGCACGGGCAGGTATGTATGATGTAGATTTAACAGTCTTAACAGGATAGGCAAACATTGCGTGAACTTTTCTCTTGCGGACTACATTTCCAGTGAATGCTGATTTCTCCCTTCCGATCCAAAAATCCGATGGTAAATAAAGTATTCACTTTACTCACTAACCCGAACCTTGGATTTGTCTGGTGTAATTCAACTTCACGGGGGGACTTACATACAATAAGGACACCTTTAGGGGTTGAGAGAGCAGTTTTTGTATCCCTTAGGTTGTCCACCAACAAAAAATACACACTGGGAGCTTTAGCGGTACCTCTTAGGGTATTGAGCCTGAAATGAATGAAATGTATAACAGGAGATATTTGACAATCAACTTTACCAGCAAAAGGTATTCAGAACAATCGTCTTCATCGATAATGATAAAAATTATGAAAGTGATCGTTTATGTGTGCTTTTAGAATTGTACCGCTTAGAGGTGAAGACAATTTCAAACCGCAAAAAACAGGATCTTGGTACCTCATAAGGGTTCTTTTCAGAATTTCCCCCAAGCATTCGCATCCTTTATATATGGGAGAGCCTCCCCCAACCGATTGTCAAACTGACAAAAGGTCAATGTCAGGCGAAGATCTTTGGTATTTTCTTTGATAAAACTTTACACTTACGTACCGCTTGAAGCCTAACAACTCGCAGAAGTATACAACACCTGATTTAGATGAAAGATTCAAGACAAGTTAAAAGACCATTAAAGATGATGATAAAAGACGCGCGTGACCGGCTACGCAAAATTTCCTGCGCGGATATATGACGTCAGTGATTGACTTTGGAGTAGGACTTTTGACACAATATCCAGGAAATGGGCTAGGAGATTTTCCTTGGAGTCATCTAAAGCAAGAAATCATCAATACGCAAAACACCACTCCTTGTAATTGTGGAAAGCAAAAAGGCCTTTAGAATCTTAGTGCTAAGCTTGATGGAAAGTAACGTGTTTTGCTGTTGAAAATTTCATGTAATTCAACTTCCTTTGCCGGATTTCCTACTTTGGTACCTAATTTTAAAACCGTTTTCTTTTTTAAGGCATTTTTTATGTTAATGAAAGTCACCTTGAGCTTACGATTTGCCCAGGACATCGAGACAAATTTGGCATCAGATGGCGTTCGAATAAAAAGAATTGTACAACCCCTAGTGAATGGCCATCTCATGGCAAGTCAGTGACGGGGGAGAGAGGAATTTCTCTTCGACATTCAAAACTACTCTACCAGCAAACTGGAGTACTGCTTCCTGTAGGCTCACGTGAGTTTTTAGCCATCTCACTATCTTTAAAAATTGAATGATCTTTTTTTTTTTACTAGAGAAACGTAAAAACGTGAAATCACTAAAGGAAAGCATAACAAAAGTAATTCGAAGCAAATAAGTCACAGATTTCCTTATGATTCAATTTCTTAGAAATATGCAAGCAATGCAGAGGAAAGCTACATCAAGCATCATTAGTAACATTGCCCACTCCAGAATTCTCTATGGCTTCAAAGGTTGTCGAAGACCCTAATGACGCAAAGGCTGTAGAGGGGCTCTCAAAAGATCTCGCACAAGTACACGATATACCTACCTAGTTACCTGGTTACTTAATCCTGATTTGTGGTCCTCAGCCCTGATGCAAATGCTGTTTTCATAAAATCTATCCAAGAGGTCATTCGACTTGCTTTATTTATCAACCCATGCGTATTAGTTCTCGTTCCAGTAAATGCAAGACAGAAAGAAAACAATAATTTTCAATCACAATCATTAACTGACAAAAAGCGCGATCTTTCTTCGTGCCAACACTGCTCTCAATGTGCATTCTTAGCACATTTCCTTTGATCGCCGTAAACGATTTAAAATTCAAGTTAATCGCCAAGCCATGAAAATTTCATTTTTCCCCTAATCTAACCTAATTTCCTTTCTAACTAATAGGAAGAGGATGTATGTACTGAAGAAGCCGTATTACAACTTACTGACTCAATTCAGCACCTGGCGGTGGAAGATGAAAGTTTTTCTCAGCTCAACAATCAACTTGACGATTTAGTCCACTGCCTGAGAGTAGAGGACACTAGCCTGTATCAGCCTGATTCTCAAGAGAGTAGCACTGAAACTTCCAGTGGCAACGACCTACCCACAAGCAGTCTGATCACGAGGCGTTTACTACTGAATGATTTCCTGCGTTCATGCGATGCTGATACAATCGGACCATACAAAAGAAGATGGGAGATAACCAGCGTACGCACCAGGGCTAACCATATATCGAAGGCGAAGTCCATGATTGTAGCTGGGCTTCATGTTATCGCCCCAGGAGATGCAGGCTACCTCTGGGAGGCCGTACGAAAATCCGGTTCTGTTGAGAAGGAGCTAGGCATTGGTGAACAGCAAGAAGAGCGAAGATATCTTGAAGCACTGGCAGAGTCCTACCGAAACGCATCTTGCTGGGAAACAAGACGTCAAATATTATCAATCATGGGCAACCTGACAACGTTTAAACGCATCCTAAGCTACATACCTGGGCTTACTGAATATCGGTTCAAGATGGCAAGGCGGCATTCCCTTCAATATGGTCGTGGTGCCGAAATTCACCGAGAAAAAAGTCTTAGGATGAGAGTGGAAAAAACACAGCTCGATCATTTTTTAGCCTACATAACAAGTCCGCACGTCATCCAGGATCTCCCGTTTGGTCAGCGGTACCTTCACCTCTCCTCTGGGAAGATACTAGAAACTCCAAATGTCATCAGAACGATGATTCCCAACAGGCTAGTAAAGCAATATCAGGCTTACTGCGAACAAACAAATTTTACTCCATTCAGCTCAGCAACTATGTTAAGAGTCCTGTCCGCCTGTGCAGCTACTGTGAGGAAATCCCTTTAAGGGCTGGATTACATCGCGGCAGATGGTGCAAAGGGTTTTGAAGATCTGTGCGAGATAGTGGAGAGCCTAAAGGAGAGAGGGCTGGACAGAGAGACTGCGAAAGGATGGGAGGTGTCTCTAAAGGAGGGGAAACAATATTTGAAAGCTGACTACAAGGTAACATCGACGATATTGAAATGAATAACTGTCTTACTATTGTTATACAACCCGGGAAGAGAACATTCAGAGCACTTGATGTTCGTCACTAGCCCAGAACGTATATTTTTATTTCTCAGTTGACCACAACGGAAATGCAATGAACTGATATGTCAAAAATATAAATTAGTTAGAATAAAGGTGTACTGTATTATTTTCAGCAACTGGTATCCTTTTAAATTTAGGGCAATTTCTGGACAAATTGTGGCAAGAAATAAAACAAAAACGAACATTCCTCAAAAAAATACGTGTAACTGAACTCTCTTGTTTCCAAAGGTCCATGTGTCTGAAGGATCCTTTGTTGCAGACCATTGCAGCGGACATGCTCTTAGCGACAGCAAGGACTGTGAATTAAGATCTTACTGCTCCCATGACCACAGTCTCAAGTGCTCACAATGTGAAAGTTTCAGTGAAGTTCTTTGTTGTATTGAACGATGCTTAGCTGAGTCAAAGCTCGCACCTGAGGAACTGGAAGATTTATCGTACACACACAGCCAAGCAGTCAAAGCAATCCATTCTTGGAAAGCTCACCAGCTGAGGAGTGTCAGACAAGACGCCGCAAGAACGGCGTGCTTGAGTGCTTTAAACGAGACCAAAGTCCTTATTACGCAAGACTGGGCGATGAAGTTTTTGCCAGCGAAATACAGGGAGTCCCAATCTGATTGGTTCGGAAAGCGCGGAATATCTTGGCACGTGAGCGTCGTCGCAAGAAAAGTGAATGGGCGGCTTGAAAGTCAGAGCTTCGTCCATATCGTGGAGAATACATCACAAGACAGCTCTGTTGTAGTACGTATCATTGAACATACCTTACGATCACTGAAAGAGGAGAATCCGAGTATCGACACCGCTTTCCTACGCCAGGACAACGCTGGATGCTATAATAGCTCTAATGTTATAGCATCATGCGCCCTGATGAAGGCAAATACTGGGATCAATGTCGCCAGAGTGGACTTCAGTGATCCACAAGGGGGTAAGGGGGCCTGTGACAGAAAGGCGGCGACTATCAAAGCCCACGTTCGCAGGTACGTAAATGAGGGGCACGATGTTACAAACGCCCAAGAATTCAAAACAGGCATCCTATCAAATGGAGGTGTTACTGGCGTCCGTGTTACTGTTGTCGACGCTGCAGTTGCCGCTTGTGAACTTCCTCAAGTGAACTTGGATGGTGTAAGCATGTTAAACAATTTCGAGTTTTTGGGGGACACCGTAAAGGTCTGGAGGGCCTTTGACGTCGGCGAAGGAAAGAAAATAAGCATATCTAAGCTTCAAGGTAAGGAAAAAACACCTTAAAAAATGAAGTAAGATGATTTGTTTTTCGCGCATAGAAATTAGGAAATATTTCTTATTAGCTGAATGCGCTGTCCGTTCTGTAATTTTCGGACCCTGTGTTTTTTTTCTCCTTAATTTATGGCCAAGCTGCAGCAGCGGGAAATAAATCGACGGGGAAAACTTGGGGCCGTAAGTTACAGTAAAGACCTAAAAAACGACCCTAATACAAATATATGGCAATGTGGTAAAACGCTCTGTGATTGTCCTATTTGCGGGGACCCATGCGGTGAGGTATTGGCCCTGCAGTCACAGAGCGACAAATCACTTTGACATATGTTAATGATCGTTCAGTTAACACAATTGTGAGCGAGACGAGTAGTTAAAATGTTGCCCGTCACCTGACTGCCGTCTCTTCTAGCTTCTACTGAAAAATATTCTGCATGGTATAGAGTAGAAAAGGATGGGGGCGGGCGTAGCTTAGCCTGGGACATAATTTGAGCGCATAAATGCAAGCCAGATCTGCTTAAGGCTTTATAATAAAGAAATTGTCCTGAGTGATCTCGAAAGATTACTTTTGTTCACTCTTTTTAGTTTCTGACGTTTTGCGAAGTTGCCGATTTGACTGCAACTTCTCACCTGGTGGCTTCGTTGGCGCATCCCAAGAAACCTCAAAGAAGTTAGAGCCCGAAGGAATGTTCGGGGAGGAGGTGGAGGGTGATGGTGCCAAGAAAGATGAAACCATTCTTTTTTCCTGCCCAAATGAAGGTTGTGTAAAGATGTATGAGCGATATTCAAGTCTGGAGAAGCATGTGTCCTTTGGCAAATGTCGGATGATGCCCGAAAAAGAGACCTTACTAGACAAGGCTAAGAAGACCTACCATACACTTCTTCAGGAAGACACCAGTGCGGCCAAAGCACTAGGTGTGAAGGCAGTTGAGGCGACGGACGGTTTCTGCTTACCTGAGGGCTGGGCGTTAAAATCAGCCAGGAAGTCAGCACGATTCAATGACGCACAAAAGAAATACCTGGAGGAGAAGTTCAACCTGGGGCAGGAAACGGGTCACAAGCAAGACCCCGATAAAGTATCGAAAGATATGCGTTTGGCAAGAAAAGCAGATGGGTCGAGGCTATTTTCTTTTGACGAGTTTCTCTCCGCACAGCAGATTCAATCCTTTTTTTTCAAGAATGGCGTATAAGACGCGTAACGCTGCAGAGGCGAGCGACACAGATGTTAGAGCTGCGCAACTAGAGCAAGAGTTCAGTGATGCCAGCCAGGATATACTCGATGAAGTACAGTTGCAGCACCCTATCGCTTATGACAACTTGAACCTGTGCGACATGCATAAAAGAGGAAGCATGAAAACCCTTAGCATAGCTATGCTCAAGACTGTTTGCGAGTATTTTGGAGTGTCAACAGAAGGATTCCACACAAGGCGTAAGGCCGAGTACCTTTCTGCATTGAGAGAGCTTGTCCAGGGATGTGGCTGCTGTTCCTTGTAAGACATATTTGTTCTGTAGTTTACATGTAGTTAATTTAACGTCCTCGCCTTACTACTGTTACTAGAAGACACAAATGTAGTGCCGAAAACTGAAGCATGGACAACTAATAATAACATTGCATTTTATGCCGCAGTTTGTTAAAACTGGGTGGCATGTACTGAGGATTGTGCACTTGAGAAGATTTTAGTGAAAACAGTGTCAAATAAAATGCACTTTTAAAAAGAACCTTTGCATAATATTTAGTTGTTCAAGGGCTTTGGTCGAAATAGATTAACACAGGGACATTTTAATTTGATGATCAAAGTAAATACGTTGTTTTCTTTTCTTCAGTCGCGGAATATTCTACAAGATACGAAACATGCTTTACGAGGTTCTATCGACTTTGAGAGAACCCGAAAACACTGTGAAAATCCCACAGCGTTTCTCGTTCTCCCACCCGGCCGTGTTTCCATAACTCAGTTGAAACACGGTACAGGTTTTCCATTTCTTGCAGGTCAAGATCGCGTTTTTTCTAAGCTACTTCTCGCGCATACTTTTAACATAGGTTTTGCTGTAATGTTCACGAGTCACGCAATAATTTTTTTCCTTCTCCACGAGTCACGTATGAACCCTTTTCTACCGTTTTCAATCTAACTCTTTTCAATATAAAATCGCTAGCCAAGACTGTAGTCAGAATGTTTATATTTTTTCGACCAACAGGCGGCAGTTTTAAGTTCTCTACAAGAAAACGCCTCGGCGATTTCATGTGGTGACTTCCAGGCCACCTCATTTCTCTGGTAAATAAGTTGGAACTGTGGATTCCAACCAGGAAAAACTCATCAAGTAAGAAATAATTCGGAGGCATGCAGTGAATTTGCTTTATTGGCGATCAAATTATCGTAGCCGTCAAAACACATAGTAGGTTAAATTTCAAAATAAACTCCAGCATTGCATAAGTCACCTTTTAATTCAAGGATATAGTTTCTTTTATCTGAAAACACGATGTTTAAGGCATAATAAGATAAGAAACGTATACTTCGACGAATTAAGTGGTTGTTGAAGAGTCGCTGGTTGTTGATTTCACATTGACATGAGAGGTCAAAGGGTCAATCATTTCACTCAAGTGACCTGTTTTGAAGATGCTGTCAGATTTTGCCGTTTTATTTACCCCAATTTTTTTTTCGATCGATGTGTAGTTGAAATGATTGTCCTTCGCAGGAGTATAGTCTCGTAGGGTGAAGCCATGTACCAGAGTGCTTTTTTAAGCCTTGAATTTTGTCTAAATTCGGTCGAGATAAGCTCTTTTGGGAAGGGTAAATTTAAAAAAATCGTCAAAAATTTCAGTTTAACTTGAATTTAGATTTTACACTACTACTAGTTAGAGGAAAACAGATATTTTCAATTCCTTGGGTGATCTTTTCTAGAACGCTTTCTATGTTTAAACACGAGCTTCCGGAAAATTGCCTATTTCGGAGTCAATTTTGGCTGCCGCCGAGCGCAAAATACAAAAAACTTTACAAAAATATTTATAAAAATCTGTACGACCTGAAACTTATATTTTTAGAAATAGTTCACCCAGGCCTATGTTCTGGCAAAGTTTGGGAAAATCGTTTTTTTCTATCTTGCATGACCTTAGTTGATCCTTACAGCAAACTGCTCTTAAGCAATAGAGCACGTTTTCTGTGTTTATATAGCCTCATCTAGACACGAGGGGGGTTGGGAGAATTCGAGACAGTTATGCAAACCTGAGACGTAGTCAAGGGTTTGCATAACTTTTGAGAACACTCCCAACCCTCGGAGTGTTTAGATGAGGCTGTATAAACACGGAAAAAGTGTTCTATAGCTTTTATAAAATAATTCTCAAAAATATGCGCGAATCTAAAACGTCACAACCGTGTTTACATACTCTCATCTAAACACGCCTATTGACCAATGGGAGCTCGCGTGGTGGCTCAATTATTTTATAAAACAGCATACAGATTCACTCACCAACGCGAAACCACTTATAATCCTCTCCCAGGTAATTCTTAATGGTGCAAAGATACAGTCCTGAACTATCAGCGTTTGCGTTGAAAGTCACATTGTTCCGATTTTCGCTTAATATACGATCTATAGCACCATCTTTGGATGTCCAATTTACAGTTGGTGTTGGATTGCCGTCTCCAAGACACAGAAAGTTCACTTCATCTCCAGCTACCACAGTTAATGTCTCATTCCCCTGGTTAGTGATTGACGCTGGATCTTGAAAGTAAAAGAAATATCTTTAAAATTATTAACAAATTTTCCACCTTATCTAGTCCATAAGGTCGTCTCAGAGCACGGACAGTGGAAGTAAATGTTTTAGTAATAGTATTAGTCGTAGTAGCAGTTAAAATAGTTCTAGTAGTGGCGGTAACGGTTCTGGTGGTGCTAGCATAAGTAAGCATAATGTAGTGCGTGGATGGAGAATGTGACTGACAATTTCACTTGGAGTATCGCTGTACTGTACATCAATAACATTAACACAAATTATCTGTATGCAACTCGTTCATGTAGTTTTTAAAACTCACTTGACAATTCCACGTTACCAATGAGGTTCAATTCTAAATACTTACAGTAAACACTAATTGTTGCGGTAGCTACAGCAGGACTCCTTACTCCATTACTGGCTGTACACTGGTACTGGATCATGTTATCAGCTGTCCCAGGTCTGCTTACATTCACAATGGTGAGTGATGATGTATTAAAGAGCACCTCAGAACTGCCAAGCTTAGTCCATATTATGACAGGGTCAGGTTTTCCAGATGCATTACATGTCAGTACCAAGCCCTCTCCTTCGACAGCAATGATTGTTTGATAAAAAGTTTCTACCGATGGAGCAACTAAAAGGCCAGACAAACGACAAGCGATTTGTTAAGGATTTGCCAACCCACATAGGCGTGAGAAATTTAAACCGCAAACAGTAACGTTAATTATTTTTGTGGTTTTGAAGTGTCCTCGTGTGTCCTGAACTTCATTTTAATTGGTAAATATACTAGTGACCTGTCAGAATTAAATCAAAGTGTTCACGGGTTTCTATAGTTTCACAATAAGAACAAAATCAGAATGTATTTGTGTAAATCCACTGTCCAAATTCCTGAGTCCAGATATTTCCATCCTTTATTGTGAGGCCACCATTTCCTGTTTTTGTTGTTGTTGTATTTCATTGATTTTTATTTTCGGTCCGGGGATCATTTGCGGTAAAATGTGGGGATCATTTCTGGACCTGGGATCATTTGCGGTACAGTTTGGGGATAATTTGCAGGTTGCACATAGTTATCTCCCTATCGTTCAATAACCTCAGCTCAATCTGTGCAATTAAACCAATGAATGAAAATTGATCATAATTAGGTGGAAAAAGTCAAAATGTCAAATGTCAAATGTTTGTTTATAGTGGACATGCACTTAGCTATACCAAGCTAGTTTACAGGCATGCCACTCAAACAGCTGAAACAAATAATTCAAATTAAACATAACATTGTTAAGAATCCCAACTGGCCGGAGGCAGACCAGTTGGCTATTTACAAGTGTGGCCGAGAATTTGAACTTGGGCGTTCCGTGAAACAAATCCAGCTAGTGGCCAGAGCGGGACTCGAACCCGGGACCGCTGGATTGCGAGTCTGACGCGCTGACCACTCGGCCACGCTGCCTCCAGTAATAGTTGCATAATAATAGTTGTTAATGGCGGCATAAAATCTGTAATAGTTACTTTCAGTAAACATGGGAACAGGACGCAATTACATGACTAATATTATTTCTAAAATGTGAACCCTTATCTGAAAGGAAATAATTTTGTTGTATTTACATGGATAATAACTTACCAACAGCAGTGACGGTGACAGTAGCATTGTCTCCTGTGCCGACTGTGTTTATAGGAACACAAGTGTAAGTTCCATCTTCCTCAACAGTGACACTTAACACACCTGTGGTGCTCTTACCAACAGACTCGCCATTAAAGTAGAAATGATACTCAGCTTCAGGACTGGCGTTTGTTTCGCAGTTCAGAGTCATAATACTGTCACGAAGTATTGTCCTGTTACTAGGAACTGTTGTGAGGGTTGTTTCATCAGGTGCATCTTCGAAGAAAATTCATAAATGATGATATTGTGTTTGTGCAGTTTTTTGGCATATTTGTTACACAGCAAATGCTAGAATTGTTTTTTTACTCGGTACAACTCAAACATAAACATATAATGTAACTCGGTCTTTCAGATTATTACGTACAGCGTAAAATATTGTTGGGAAAATGGGCTAAACTAAACAGTTCTAATTAAAATGAGTTGTGTTTTCTTAGTTTAAATAGACAGCAGTGTAGTCCTGTCTGGAAATGCAAAAGTTGTTATGTGCAACTCGCACACCAAAATACAGCTAAATAGGAGTATTTTTTTCAGAATTAAGCAGCAGTAAAAAATATTAGGAAACTTTGTAATCTTCTATACAAAGTACCACTGCAATCAGAAGACATTTTGTGACAACTAAAGCTAATCTGAGAGCTCATTTATCAGGCACTGCAAAATCCTTATTACGTAGACCCCAGTTCGTAGATGCAAATTTGAAGTAGCTAATGAGTACGATGGCGGCTTCTGATCCCTTGGATTTTTATACATTTTAAATGTAAAGTGTCGCTTTGTAGATAATGCGAAAAGATGACACTATTGAAGATTTAAAGCCACTTGCTCAAATAAACAAGCTTTCGACGTCTTTTTCCCGTTCACAAGAGAGAATAGACCATTTCCGAGTTCCCTTTTGCCTCCGTGTCAAAACGAGTCTAAGTGCAAAATAATTTATATGAAAATGAGTTCCGCCTACATGTTCACTTTCAAGCAAATCAAACTCATTTCCATTTGAATGGTTTGGCACTTAGCCTCGTTTTGAAACAGAGGCACAAGGGAA
>OZ026599.1:16549969-16552469 GCA_964020085.1 Micromussa lordhowensis | reverse complement strand
GTAAGTTCCATCTTCCTCAACAGTGACACTTAACACACCTGTGGTGCTCTTGCCAACAGACTCGCCATTAAAGTAGAAATGATACTCAGCTTCAGGACTGGCGTTTGTTTCGCAGTTCAGAATCATAATACTGTCACGAAGTATTGTCCTGTTACTAAGAACTGTTGTGAGGGTTGTTTCATCAGGTGCATCTTCGATCGAAGAAAATTCATAAATAATGATAGTGTTTGTGCATACGTTTAGCATATTTGTTACACAGTAGTGTTTTGTAAGAGTTGTTTTGTACTCGGTACAACTCAAACAGAAATATATAATGTAACTCGGTCTTTCAGATCATTACAGCGATAAAGATTGTTGGAAAAACTGTGATCTCCTAAATTTAATAGTTCCAATTAAAAGGTGTTGCGTTTTCTTAGTTTGAATAGGCGGCAGTGTAGTCCTATTGGGAAATTGTAGATGTTCTGACAGCAGAAAACTAGAGCGGATTCAAGAACGCGCACTTAGAGCAGTATTTAACTCCCATTCAGAATCATACGAAAACCTTCTGGTTCGCGCAGAGCTACCTTCACTATTAAATCGAAGACTACAAGATATCGCTATATTAATGTACAAAGCAAAATATGGCCTCGTACCGAGTATTGTTGACGAATTATTTAAGCAGAAAAGCTCTAGTTATTCACTAAGGAACAGTGATTTTGATATTCCGACATTTATCACTATCAACTATGGAAAACATTCACTTAGATATCAAGGTCTCAAATATGGTCGAAACTAGATAATAAATTGAAAGACTCCTCAAATATTGAATCTTTCAGAAAGAACATTATGAAAAAAGACCTAACGTCACTCTTAAATAACAACAATAGCTGCTGTAACCTTTGCAATTCTTAGTGACTTCCTTTTATATACCTATTGTTTTATTCTACAATTTACAAATGCTACATATTTTAATTGTATATATACATTATTATTATTTCTTGAGGAGGACGGTAACGAGAACGTCACCAAACAAAAGGTTTAATGAGCAGAACAATGGTTATGCACGTGCATTGTAAATATTTGAACATTAATTTCTTTGCCTTCCTCTGCAAAACGTGAAATAAATAAGTTCTGCGTATTTTGAAGAACGCGAAGATCGGCGTTTCGACTTTTTATTCGGAACTGAACACTGGCATTGTACATTTAGCCTGAGAGTTTTTAGATCCATTGGAGTACTGAACAGATTTTGACGATTGCGAACTGTCAAATTCATTTTTTGACTAGCGTCGTCCTCCGCGTCACCGTCGTCGTTACCTTCGGCTTCTGCAAATAATTGATCTGCTCGCCACTGAGAAATCACCATATTTGTCGGTTTACGGCTAAAAATAATAAGACCATATTTGTAAATACTGCCAAGCCGAATTTTGTAGCTTTCTTTACGCTGGCAGGGAAAACTGTTTGGAAGACTACTAAATTTTCTTCTTCCGTTACGATTGGAAACCAAGAAATCACTTTGCTTAAGACTCTTGCTAAAATTGCGAGAATACATCAATCTTTCGTTGAGTCAACAAAACTCGTGAAAAATTTAAATTTGGTGGCAGAAGTCGAAAAATCGATTCTTCTCCTTTTTCGTCCACACATAGCCCTTATAAATTAGGTTGATATGAAATATATGAGATACCTTTTTTTAAGTTCGGGGCGCTTTCAATTCGAGAAAATCGAGAAAAACGATTATCGCTCCGACTTTCGCCAAAATGTTCGATCGAAAAGGCTGAAAAGTAGCATTCTAAACTTAATTTGCGTTCGCGTGTGAAGGACGGAACCAGAACTTATCGATATTTTTTCTTGAAAAACAAAGTATTCAGCTATACAAAAAAGGTGGGTGTATAAATCGATCCATCGATAGTTTTGACAACTTTTAACCAAAGCGTTGCCAAAACCCATATGCTAGGTTTCCACTCTCGAAAAGCTCTTTTCTTTCGCGATTTCAAATCTTCGTATTTTCTCATTTTCCTATATTATTGCATTACTTTTATGGCCTAAATATTTTCATTTTCCAATGCCTATATAAGCGCAAACCATCCGCAAGTAACTCCAGAGGAAAGAATGTTCCCTCACAGTATACCCTCACCCGATTGCCGCATCTGAATCCTTACCACTTCCCCAACCTGAAGCTAATAAATTATTCACGAAATATTCCACCTAGTGCTCAATAAGCTTCTGTTGTTGGTATTTAGACTTGTATAGAGACGTTCATGCAAAGAAAGCTTTATGTGGATTTTTTGCAGTCAGAAATTGAGTAGTTGTTTCAGGATATGTCAAGAACAAATGAGAGTGACACTAATAAAATAACATAAAAGAACATCTTTCGGTGAGGAACTCGTTTCACCTCCACCTCAACAGCTTGAACACAGTTTCTCTTTTGTACGGATTCAGTGCAGCGATTTATTAATCAAAGCTATGTTGTTGAAAATCAAATATATGAAGATTTAGCGAAGCTTTAAGGCGGAGCTCCCATAAA
>OZ026599.1:16529969-16547469 GCA_964020085.1 Micromussa lordhowensis | reverse complement strand
CGCCAAACTAGTTATCGCTGAAATTTGAATTGAGTGATTTCTCATCAATTTACAATCGGGAACACTGAGCAGGAGAAGTCGAGACCGGAAGTGGCCAGAAGAGATCGAAACACGCAAGATGTCTCGTCTCTTTGAACCATTCAAACCAGTTAGCGGCGCAAGGATTACTGGCAGAATCAAAATGGCGGAGACCAGTGTGCATCTATCAATTTCCAGTGTTTCGTTGTGAAAATGTCGTTCTGGGCATTTGTAATATGCCAGTTGGAAACAAGTGAAAGGTTGGAAGTCTGATCAACCCGGCGCGGTAAAACACCTTCTAAATTTTCGAAAATTTAAGGCGGCTCTGAACCCTCTTCCCAGAATTTTTTTAAACTTTGGAAAACGTTACATCTTATCATGCTGCTTACAATTCCATAATATAAATGGGGTTAACGAGCTCGTTTTTGAGTTATAAGCGCTTAAAGCTAAAATTAAGGGTGTTTTTAGCAGGTTGTATTGTTGCTATGATAACCTATTTGCCACAAAATTGACAACAACTTGTCCACCAATGATTGGTCAGTTTTTTGATGCCATGATTTTGACATCAACCGATATAGAGTGGTTAAAATGACCCATCAAACTCTAAGTTTTGGAAAGTACTGGAAACTGTTTCGAGCTACTTTAGGTAACGGCGATTTAAGGATCCAGAGTAGGCCTTACCTACCTTGATAGAGTGCTCGGGCAAGTCAGTTTATCCAAGGATTCTGATTTTAGAAATCACGTAACGGTGAATTTCTTTCTCTATGTAAATTCTAAGCTGGCTCATGGTATTTTAGTTAAAACGTAAAATATGAGATAGCTATGGATATTGCATACTTACATAACAATGTCAGAGTTAACTCTTCTGTAGGTCCGTAACCAAAGTCATTAAACGGAGTACAGCTGTAGTTCACCTGCTTTATTCTTTCACTCACTGAGGTTGTAATAAACGAGACATCCCTACCAGCTGTGTCATTAACAAAATTATCCTGGTCTTTGTAGAATCGATACTTTGCAGGTGGATTGGCCTCGGAACTGCACGTGATGTTAAAGCTTTCATTCACAAGGACTTTGTTGTTAATTAAATGAGACCTCAGATTTGTATTGATAGGATGATTATCTACAACGAAAATAAAAAAAATTTACAATTAATCTATCAATTACCTTATTTGTTACCGGTCAAGATTCAAACGCAATAATTTTCCAGTCAGACGCTTGCGAGGTAGTTACGTGTTTGTGTCTGAAAGAGTGGTGGTTAGGCCACGTCTTCGGGGTTTATTTAGTTTTCTTAGGAATGTCATAGCGGGAAATACTAATAGAACGACAACGAAGGAAAAAAGAACGAATCAACTTTTTCGGACCCACTTAAATAAGCAATAATATGTTTTCGTCATTTAGCAAAACAGCTTTAGACAAACGTTTTAGAATGAAACGTCTAAAAATGACGATTGTGACCCATGAAAAACGGATCTGGCCGCGAGAAGACCACTCACGCACAAGTAGCCGCGTTCATGCGAGTAACGAAACATTCAATGAAAATAGTTTCGCGAGTAAGGCAACCAGGAACAGAATCAGGAAACGACACTGAGAACGACCAATCAAAGGCCCTTGCTTCGGTTAGAGATTATATTTGCGCTGATAGCGTCATTCTATAAGCCCTTTTTCAAACGTGTATAGCAAAGATTTTGACATATTTAGCAGAAATAATGTAATGTGGCAACCCGTAATAAACAACGACTGTAAAAGAAGAACCTCTAGATGGCAATATATTGCGAATCTCCCTTTTATCCCGTTCTCGAAAGGATTTCATTCTGCTCTCCCCATTATGTTCCAGACATGACGACGTCCGTTTTGCCTCACTCTAGATAATATTCAACTGAAGCTGTTTCTAAATTCTTTGTCCTGGAATTGATTAAACTAAGACTAAACTACCCACAACCAGTGATAGAGTGAAATTAAAACTACGTAGATGCTATTAAATTGAAATAGGTGTAACATAATACTCTGGAGCTAAAGTAGTCCTCACAGAGAAATCTTGGTCGAGTTATTGAGCTTCAGGTCCTTCTTGATGTTCTTCAGTTAAGTTTTGGCCAGAAAGCTACTAAATTGCTGATTTCTAAAATATGCACGTAATGTACATGTAACATAGTTATAGCAAATGTTTCATCAACTAAAGATTAAAAAAAGGGGGAAATCGAAGTGAAATGTAAAGAGAAAAGACGGATGACAACTAAAAGCAGTCATTTGTTTGAGCAACTTTGCAGTCCTCATCAAATTTTCTTTGTAACAACAAGGCACGCAATATGAGTTTGTACCGTAGAGCACTGTACTAAAAGTAAATCTTATCAAAGAAAGAAAAAATATGTTAACTGCTACTTTTGCACTTATGTGTGAATTTCGAATTTCACAAAACAGCTTACTCACTTTCAACAATAATGTAAACAGCTTGTCTTGCTGGATTGCCGATACCA
This sequence comes from Micromussa lordhowensis, assembly GCA_964020085.1. Taxonomy (NCBI): domain Eukaryota; kingdom Metazoa; phylum Cnidaria; class Anthozoa; order Scleractinia; family Lobophylliidae; genus Micromussa; species Micromussa lordhowensis. Next base: position 16,544,980 of record OZ026599.1, on the reverse strand, counting down.
TTGTCAGCAGTACACCTGTAGCCTCCTTCATCCTGTTTACCAGAGATGGGCATAGGGAAGGACACAGAACTGTTGTCAGAAACTCTTGTCCAGGTGATGCTTGGTGTTGGCATACCTTTTGCTGAACAGTTCAGTGTCACTTCCTCATCTTCATTCACTGTTTGGTTTCCTGAGATATGAGTGATGTCTGCTGGATCTAGTAGGACAGTATATTAAAGGTTTATTTTATCAAAGGGTAATTTAATTTCGTAACAGCCAAATTTCGATAAATTAAAATTCAGCAAAAACAATAGACCTCAGCGCAAGGCTCCGGGGAATAAACCGCAAAAAAAGAAAAAATAATAGGAATTCCGATAGGTTTGGTCAATATTCATTTTCACTGTCTGCCGTTCAGAAACAAAACACTTAAGACAATTGAGAGTTTATTTTCAATCCTGGCTATAATACTCAATCCAATCAGTGCTTGCATTGCGGACAATGCCTGGGGCTAGTGCTTGCTTGGAGCTAAGTGTCTGATATCTACTCTTGGATGATCAAGAAGGTCTCAGCCATTATTAACACCTGATGGTTTCCTACATTAATTTATCATTTCCAACGCTCAAAACTCATTATCAATTTAAGTCGACGTCAAAAGTAACAGTTGTCACGTCTTCTTCATGCAGATTTATTTAAATCTCCTTATAGATAAAGAAGTTCGTAGGTGGGAGGATAGTGATGTAGGCGGAGAAGTACGAAATTAATTGATTTCGAGCATAACGTTTTACAATCCTAATGCTTACGCGTTCGATTTTAAACAAGTTATGGTCACTTAAGTGACGCCCACGGCTACCATAGCAGCACACTACACCTTAAATTTGAACGCTTTAAACTCAAAAATGACTCTGGTAACCCCTTTATAAAGGAATTGATAGCATCTTAGCTCATCTCAAAATACGTGTATTTTTATTAAGTTTAATTATAAACTTAATTGGGGAGGCGCGGTAGCCTCATGGTTATTGCGCTAGTCTCCGGATCGAGCGGTCCTGGTTCAAGCCCTGGCCGGGGCATAGCGTTGTGTTCTTGGGCACGACACTTTACTCTCACGGTGCCTCTCTCCACCCTGGTGTATAAATGGGTACCGGCGAACTTGATGCTTGGGGTTAGGCGCCTCATGCTACGGAAACCAGGATAAGCTCCGTCTTGATGGGCCACTTGGCTCGAATACAGATTTAACCTACCTACCCTTAATTATAAAAGTGGGAGAAGGTTTAGTGACACCTTAATTTTTCCAACTTTTTATAAAAGCCAAACTTTATATTCGGCGTAACAGGACACTAGCTTACTGTAAGAGGCTTACTAATCCCTTCCTGCGTCACGCCATTCAAAATAAAAATCAACACTGTTCAATAGATTAAGCCCAGAATAGGAGAAATGAAAGAAAGTAAGTATGCAAAGACTCTCGCCAAGATTCAGGTCACAATAATTTTTCTTATGCAAGATATACGGAGAAACTTTTTATCCAAATTTATAGAGATTTGTATGGAGACGCCATGTTGGTGTCCATCCGGATGGGCACCAACATGGCGGCCGGAAACCAACAGAAACATCTGTCACTGAGTTTTGATACAATAGCGTGAATTTATCTCTAGAGGACTCAAAAAACATTAAAATAATACTTTTTCTAATACAAGAACTGTTTAGATAGCCAATTCTCCGAAATTCGTCCTGAAATAAGTCCCTTTTTAGCCAACACGGCCGTCATGTAAATGTCGCGTCACGCAAAAGCTAAGAAATTCAAGCGTGGTCTATCACAAAACCAAGAACCCATTCTGAGCAAAAACGTTTATGGATATTAGTTTTCAGCTGCTCTTATACATTATGAAAGTAAAATATCAGGAGGATCAGTAGTCTCTTTTCCGCAGTTCAAGACTATGCGGGATTACAGGACCTGTAATAGGCAGGCAGCTGTGACTTTACAATTAAATGATATATGCCCTGCATATATAAGTAATATCTTTAAAGAACCAAATAGTAATTACAATCTGAGGCAGGCAGATTTCTCTATACCCAGGTATGAAACAGTCACCTACGGCAAGCATTCTATTAGATATCTAGGGCCTAGGCTATGGACAAAACTACCCAAGAGTATCAGGGAAGTCACAACCCTAATGTCGTTCAAAGGCAAGATCCGCCACCTTAATATAAATGAACTTTTAGATGATGGCTGCGCAGGCTGTAGCCTCTGCTCTTCTTGACTTTTTATACTATTTTTTATTATAAATCACGTAATTAGATAACTGTATATTATTTAGTTTATTAGATAACTGTATACATTTTTACTACAAATCCCGTAATTAGATAATTTTAAATATTTTACCTATCACTTATATAGCATTTAGTTTGTTAATTTTTTTCCTAATTGGTGTCCCCAAATTAGTAAGGGATTCTTCTTCCCTAGCTAGATGGCTTCAGACACGTTAATACAGTTTCTATCTATCTATAGAATTCGCTTGTTTTCCTCCAAATATATTGCAAGAACTGAAAAAAGTTACAAAAGTGTTGCAGTCGAAACGATTCTCTGTGTCTCTTTAGATTCGTTTAGTGTGACATGCCAACTTGAGGTCAATTAATTCGTTTTCTTTCTCGCAAGTGCATTTCAGATCAATGTTATCGCAATATCTGTCTAGAAATATTAGCATGTTGTGGTCATCATGTTCTGAAATTGACGTTCACAGTAAATGCGGACCTTTGCGGAAACACCACAATACAGTTATTCAAGTGTATGATAAAAGAAAAAAGTCTCTGGTGATTTTTACCTATATGTCAACTTCATGCAATATAGTGGTTATATGGAAGACTAACGTGGAGGGTTTAGTATCTATGTGTTTTTTTGTTTGTTTGTTTGTTTTTTTTTTTTGGGGGGGGGGGTTTGGTGGGCAGTTTGACACTTGTGGTTTGACTACTCATATTGGCTCAGGACCTTGTTCACAACATTTCGTCACCAACCCACGCAATGTTTAGTCTTACAAATGAGAGCTTTTTCCTGACATAACTCAAGCTGTGAAGACGGGCATTTAAAACGAAAGAAATTCAAAATATGCAAACTACGTTTGCTTTAAAAAGACAGACCGGTTAAACTATCAAGTTACGTGGGCTGATGACGTAGTGTTGTAGACGAGTTTCTGAGCCATTTTTTTTTTTTACAAAATGCAACATTTTCCTCTGTTAAAGTCCCGATTATGTTTTTTTTTTATTTGAGAAATCTAAAGCTAGCAGTCGTTTTATTAACATATAAGAGGGTCAAATAAAGCAAAAACACTCGCTTCATTTTTCATATGCACTTTAAGCTAAAAAACTACTTGTGACGTCTTCCTATGAATAGAAATGTTTCAAAGTTGAATCAACCATCAAGTAGCTAACTCCCATCAAAGGATATCGATTTCTGTGAGGCATTTATAGTTAACAACTCCGGCATAACTTACCACTTGAAAATTACTGTAAATTCTTACCTGTAACCTCAACTCGTATGTTGTATGCCCATACATTCCCACCCACATGCAGCTTGCACTGAAAAGTAGCATTCTCCTGTTCAGTCACCTTGTTTATTGTCAAATTAGAAAACTGACTCGTGCTGTAAATACTGTATATATCTTTGAACTTATCATTGGGGTTTCCGGTAGGGCCTGGAGTGATTACTAATCCAATATCATCCTGAATGAGGCCATTACCAATGGAAAATGTGGTCAGTAGTAATGTTTGACCGGGTAACAAAGTGTAATTCCACCTCAGAAGCACATTAGTACTTCCATTCTGCACTTGATACACAGCAGTTTGAATGTCAGCTGGGATAGTCCCTGCGGTAGTTTGATTCCAAGCTGGAGGAGGAGCTGTCCACAGGAAAATAGCCTCTGCAAGAAATGGTTTCAAGATCAGTAACGTTTCATCTGGACTACACGTAAGCTTAAATAAGCTTAGCCGTATGACGTTATGTCTCTATAACCAACTTAAGGTATCAGTGTACCCCAAATTTGATCATTTTTCCAAAAAACTTTTTTTTGCTTTTTCAGATAGATCGTATTGCAATCTTTCATTTAAAAAAAATTATATCAAAAAAGTCTGATCCTAAGCAAAGTTATTAACAGAAAACGTTTTTTTCCATTAATTATCTCTAATTGATAGCTGTCAACACATTGTCATGAGAAGTAAACTTGCATCACGTGACAGACACGATGTTCGCGAGTTTCACACGTTTGTGTTTGTATCTCTAAAATTGGTCGTCGACGTGCTGCTTCGAGTGTTTTGCTTTTGTATATTTTAGATTGAAAAGTTTATGGTATTTCTATTCTATGTCGTCGAAGAAAAAAACGAAGCCCGTGTCCTTTTGCAAGCGCGAAGAAACCTTCAAAGAGGAAAAAAGGTTTCGAAATCATTCGATAAGGATCGAGCTGATATTTTAGCTGCTAACGACCGAGGTTCCTACTTTGAGCAGGAGAAGTTGATTTCACAAGACGAGGAAGAACAAAGTTCGAAGTTGTAACTTCTTGATCTGCACGCGTACGTGCCCGTTCGTTTCCTGTCCCTTGTTTATGAGAACGCTTTTTACTTGTCTTCGGCAATAGATGGATGGTGAATCTGCATTAGCAAAGACATTTAAAACATGGAAAATGAAAAATTAAACGAAAATTATTTCCTTACTAACCTTATACGCGAGCGGCGGAATCCAGATCTTCCAAAGGATATTTCCCGCCAGGAGCAACCTTTTGAGCCCGCTTTGTTATTGATAAGAGCTCTATTGTTAAAGTAAACTGAGCCTTTACTTGGTCTATCAACGGGTAATTAACTTTCACACGTTTTGTGTAATTATCTCATTACACCGGAAGAACGCCCAAAAGTATATTTTTCTTCGTATCTCGAAACGAAAATTTCAGCAAGTGAGGCGCACATTTTGAGTTCCGGCGAGTTTTCAACGTTTTTCGCTGAAAATTGGAGAGAACGTTGCCCGATAATCAGGCAAAAAAACGGTGTCGGGGAATTTTCATTTTTGGCTTCTTTCAAAAGTTATGATCTTTTTAGTGAAGAGAATGCATATTTTATCAACTCTCAAAGTTTAATTGCGTGTCAGAAACAAACCAGGCAAGTAATCAAAATTTCCCGACACCGTTTTTTAGAGAAAGGTGTCAAGAAGACATAGCGATGTTCATCGTGTTCTCCCGATCAAATCTGACCGGAAACGAACTCGATTAGTGAACCTCTGTACTTTGGGAAATAGCGCGCTATATTCGGAAAACCGTACATTTTTTTGTCGATGAAAGTACCTTCGTAATCTACAATTATTAAGCTCTCAGAAAATATATACTTTATTGGGGTTTGCGTCAAACGTCCGACTGTAAAGCGGGGCCAAAGAATGATGGTCATTTGGGGTACACTGATACCTTAAAAGGAGGAGCAGCTTTGCATATCTTAAAACTATATACATTTAGATGTCTTAGATACATACATTTAGAGATATACATTTGTCAAGGTTTTTTTCTCTTTTCGCTTTGAAAGCTTTTCAATTTTCGTATCCCACGAAAAATATCTTTAAAACGGCATATATACAATGTGTGGTCTTCGGGTATATAGATACTCTTTTACAAAAATGCGGTTTTTCCCACCGGAGCATTATCATCATTATTACTATTATTATGCAGTAAAACTATCTGTATGCACAGTGTTATAAAGCGACACAGGGCGCTAAGCGTAACCTTTGCGCACAAGCGAAACTTAAAAGGAGTAAAAAAACAATAAAAAAAAAATAAAAAAATAAAATTTCTGTGAGGCATTATTATTATTATTATTATTATTATTATTATTATTATTATTAGTATTGTTAGTATTAGTATTAGTATTATTAAAAGAGATTTCTTTAGACATAAAACGGTGAAAACGAACGATAACATCCGACGTTTTGGAGTAGTCATGAATAATTATATCAAGAAATATTATATCGGATAATTCAAATTACAGCACTTAAAGCGATTTTGGCGCGAGGAAAGAACATATTAATGTGAAGTTATACATCAATATTCAATGTGAACTGTGTGATGCGGATTATGTAGGCTACGCACGGATACATTTCATGGTTTTCATGTCTCAACAATCCTTATATTCTCAAAGCAGACTTCCACATCGACAATTGTTTGCCACTGGTTTCCTCAAATGCAAGCCGTGTAAATAAGCCGTCAAATCAAGTCGCTCCAAAGCGTATTGACTTAGGTACTGCTCGGGGCTAAGACAATCTGTTTGTATATGGGGTCATGGACTCTTTTACAGACTATCCCGTGGCCTTTTCTCGGCTCTCTTTTGGGTATTTTTTACTCGGGCTTCAGTAGGAAAACCCGAGTCATAAAATGCAGGCCGTTCTTCTTCTTCATCTTCTTCTTCTTCGTCGTCGTCGTCGTCGTCGTCATGGTGCCAGGCGTTCCAGGCGTAGAGCGTGGAAACTGAGGATGAGAATGCGACAGCTTGCTTTATCGGTAGTCACTTGAAGGATTAGACTAGAACGCTCTTCTTTCTTCTGCGAAAGTCTGTCACGATCGTCGAATTCAGTTGTTAGCAGAAATAAGTTAATGTTTATTTTTAAACTAAAAAAAAACGGAAAAAGAAATTTCAATATGGGGACACCAATTGAAATTGCGAATTTTGTAACGATACATAATGCAAACCTACGTATACGAAATGCAGTGTTACCCAAACCACAAAACAAAAGCTAACCGCAAGCTGAAACAAGAGTGGCAAAAACCGCAAGGAAACTTGGATCCAATTAACCACAAGCAAACATAAGTGGTTTCACCATATATTCAGTCAACTCTCTCGTAAGCGGACACGGGAGCTGGAAAAAGTGTCCGTTAGTAGAGCTGTCCGCTTAAGAGAATTATTCCCGTAAAAAAGGTAAAAAGGAGAAACTAAAACAGTATCAGTAAGTAGAGCTTGGGGTATCGAATGGTCCCATTCAATTTTAAAGTGCTCGCAAAATTTGGCGTTTGCTCGAATTGCTCGCAAAAATTAGATGTGCTGGCTTGCTCCGGGCGCGTAAAATTTTTTCAACTGCACGCATGCTCAGATTCTCGTTATAATTCTCTGCCATGTTGTGGAAGCATAATCTGCATCTTGGAAACAAAATTTGACACTGGAAACATTAATTAAGTAATATTTAAGTATTAATTGGCATTTTGTTTTCTTTTTCCTTTGGATAAAAATATTTTGAATAACAGCTTTCTGCGACCGAAATTTTCTGCAATAATATCGCTACCAGGTCGCGACTATCGTTTAAATATTCGATTGCAGAATTGCTTGTAATTTTGCCGTCAAATTCATCCCAAACTAAAGAAAAATAACTGTCTGGGATTTTAATTGAGCTTAGAAATTGAAACGGAGCAAACGATTTTAATACAATTGATAAACGAAGTAATTCAAGGGAAAATACGTTTTGACACCTTGGCACAATACAACGTTTTCATTTAATAAAAGAGATTATTAAAAACTGGATCATTGGAGAATGCAATTCGAGACTTTCATTGGCTTAGCCATGATGGTATATGAGCCATTAGACCATGATCTACAAAAATGGCGTGCGTATGCGTGATATGAGATTAATATTAGTTCGTATAGTATGATCGTCCGGGTGAGTGTAGTTCTGAAAAGAACTGTTGTTGATGACTGACGTTTCCACAACTTGAGCGGAAGTCATCTTCAGAGTCAAGTGAATAGTGTTTGTCAGTCGATGATGTTATAAGTTTGGTCCGTTGAAAGTGATTGGTCACTTTAGCCATGATAGTATTGGCTGAAAGACTCGTGTAAAGTTTGTCATCAGTCATTGGTCAGTTTCGATCCGTCTTTTGTTAGTCAAATTGCTAGCGTTGAGGTCCGTGTATAGTTAGTCAAATTAACTCGGTCTGTTAGAAGTCCGTTTGTCGGTTTCGTTTGCGTCGTGAATAAGTCGTTTGTAAGGCGCCGGTAGCTGTTGACATCTGTTAAGAGGCGTTTGTTCTAAGTTAGTGTACCAGCTTTCAAGAGTCAGTCGTTGAAAATAGTTCGTACTGTAGGTTAAGCATTGAGCACTGTCCCAGTCAATGTTGTGGTTTGTCATTTGATGATGTACAGCAATGTGATTGTTGGCATCACCATTTCTCGTGGCTCGTTTGTGTTCAGTTAGTCTCGTGTTCAGGTTTCTGCCAGTCTCACCAATGTAGGAAGCCTGGCAGTCGGAGCATTTGATCTTGTAAACTGCTCTCTGTCTGTTGTTGGGTTCGTCCCTGTCTTTAACGTTGGTCAGTAAGTGTTCGCCGGCGTTTGTCGAGAGCAGGAAAACAATGAATTAGCCTCATATTTTCCTGGCGTTCACACATGGAAAACACCAAATTAACAGAACGTTTTCCGATATCAGAAAACGGGTGGTTAATATAGGATTTTAATGGTATTCACCGTTTGGTAAAATTGACAGTGAAAAAGGGTTTTCTTGCCGAGTCAATAAGTACATAATATCCTGCCAGCGGAAAGTGCTCGCTGCTCGCAAGACAAATTTGATTACTGCTGGTGCTCGCAAAAATGAACGTACTACTCGCATGCTCGCAAAGATCATTCGATACCCCCAGACCTGTCCTCTTGCAAGAGTGTCCGTTAGTGGAGAGATGACTGTAGTGTGTCTGCGTGGTCTCATTCGTTGTTATGTTATATAAAAAGTCACAAAATGTCACAGAAGGAAAAGGGGCCTTCCCGTAATTACCTGCTTTATCGTGTGCGCGCTCTTCGTGAACAACGTAATATACATAATGCTGTGTTTTGTGAAAAACGTTTTGGAGATAATGTCGATCGCTTTCGAAACAGCTCAGCCCATGAATTATATTGTTTGAACGCCTTCCAAGTAAGAAAAGTAAATAGAGTGTCTGGTTCCTGATTTTGTGTTTACATGTAATTATTTCAGAGCCATGAATTTTAATAAACAATAAATCCATGACTGATTTCTGACCAATGATGCAAAGCATGGCTTGCCAACTCAAAGCAATTAATGTGTCGTTATGTCACTTTTTTCCATCAAAAGTAGATAGAGATATTAGCAATAATACTTGAGGAAATTATAACTATAATAGGTCTTGATTGAGCGGAAGAAAACAGTAATATGAACAAAACCATACGACATGAAAGATTTCAGAGTCGATCGACTGTTGATGTACGTCTGGTAAATTTCAAAGCGATACATTGACGATATCATTTTAACAATTCGATTGACTTTCAACGCGTATTGGCCTTAAATTACATAACATGCAGATACTATCGATCGACCCACTACGTATCTATATACACAGACAAGTATAGCCATAATATTTAAAGCTAAAAGCTAACCGCAGTTAATACCTGTTACTTTCAGTTGAGAGAATAATATTCCATAGGCAAGTAACTTGCACAAATAGTCTTTAGAAGCCGGAGTCATCATCTTCGCTGACGTTCACCAAGAAAGCAGCAACGCGGAAGTGAGTGTGTCTCTATGACAGCCTTTGTTCTCTGTGTTTAGCCGTAAGAGGATATTAGAATAATAATGCAGGCCGTGACACATGTGAAACATGTTGAGGCAAAACAACAAAGCACCTTTTCGCAAGACTAACCATGAGTTCGTTATGAACAAAATACTAAATTATCAATGAGTCGAGACTCCTACAACCAAGTTGGTTATAATCTAACTTCAGTAGTTGAACTCCATAGAGTTTCAATGGAAGTTTTTCTCTTTTTTGGCAGTGGTACGTGTAATGCAACACACGGATGTTAGTGGACCATTGAAGGAAATATTCCGTGGCTTCTGATTTGCCACTGAGAAGGAAGTGGCGATTTTGCCAGTGTATTAATTCAATTCGTATATAGCGATTATTAGGGTTACGATTCAAAACTGTAGCGATAATTGGTTACCTTCGTTATTCGGGTGTAATCAAGGGATTATCAAAGTAAGAGAGTGAATCCTTGGTGTAGGCCTTGTACCCAAGGTAATCCCTCTTAAGTTATTTTTAGACGTGATGCCCAGTTCTTCGTGGATGTTACTCGCGCGTTGCGTGGAGATTTTCGTTCAGGATTTGTGTCTCGTTTCGTTTCAAAACAAAGGAGAGCCTCCAACGCCATTGGGATGTTTTCTTTAATATTTTAATTACAAGCACAGGAGCTTGTCCCTCGCTAAGTTTTGATGCATTTCGAAACTTTAATAGAATTTAAAATAGGAGACAGATGTTCACGGCACAAGCAATAACAACTGAATGAACAGCAGACAAATGAGTAGAAAAACGAGTGCAAAGCAAAAAAAAAACTCCCACACAACACAACCGAACAAAACGACTGATGGTCGAAAGTGCAGACAGATTCTCACAGCAGGAGCAGCAAAAGGCAGTTTAAGCAACAGCGACAACAACACTTATGACTACGTCGATTAGAAAGCGACTTTACACTCAACTCGAATTTCGTGAGAATTTAGATTCATTCAGTTTGTCTATCACTGTCAGAAATATCCCAAACAGAATATGTAAGACAGCGTCAAACTTCAAAATAGAAATTTAAAAAACCGTTGGCCGTCGTAGTTCACTTTCTTTCCAATATGCAGAATGTGGCTATTTCACGTTGTTGTTTTGTAAAGAACGGCAAAGAAATGAACAAAGAATTAGAACGCATGCTTGCAGCACTGCCATTGTACTCCTTGCTGTTGCCGTTGAGGTTCAGTTGGTTATTCAAAAAGTCCCTAAAACTGAATAAACGGCAAAATAATAAACAGCCAACCGAGCTCAATTCAAACAAACGCCCAGTCGAACAAAACGATTGCTGAGAGTGTAGAAAACACCTCTGTTATGAAGCGTCTTTTGAAAATCAAAACATATAAAATGACTTTTCGACAAAAGTTTCTGGTAGTTTCGTGAAAGCCGCGTGGGCTGTCCACGCATCGCGGGAGTAACATCCTCGGAAGAACTGGGTACCATGTCTAAGAGGGATTACCTTGGGTATAAGGCCTATACCAAGGATTCACTCTCTTACCTTGATAATCTCTTGGGTGTAATTGATTTTCAGGTTCATCAAGCGGATTATAACTAGTCCCTGACAAAGAAGCTAAAGAACACCAACTGACGAAACAGCAACTCAGAAGTGGCAGTCTTCTTGCTGCGTATTTAGCAACAAGAGTGGATGAGACTAGATAGTCTTAGCCCCTCCTTCCTTACGCGCTCTCTCTTTTTCTCCAGCACTTTAAGCCTGTTACCGACGCAAGCTAGAATCAGAACATCCGGGAAGCAGAGACCTGGGTGAATAACTACTGTCAACAATGATATACCAATTTCACAAGCCAGTACCCCACAAAAATTTCGTCGGAACGCGAATAACTAACCAGGAATGCAACGGGAAATAGAAGGAACGGTCTCTCAAAACGGTTGAGCAATCAAATAGGAAATCAACAAATGAAGCAAGTCAAAATCAGGAGCCATCGATTCAATGGATTCCTAGCATATTTGTTGAAATAGTGCAGTATTTTCACTGGATATAATTAAGATTGTTTTCCAGTTTTCCAGGCGCGATGTTAAGTTTCCTAGTGTAACCTCTTCCACCGAGGTTTTAGTAAAATGGCGTCAATAAATGAGGCAAATACTCTAAAACAAAGATTCTCCTATTGCCTTTGGATAATTCGTTTAGCCAGTAGAACCAGGTGTGTTTTAAACCATGATGTCTAACAAACCTTTATTAATTCTCGCGTAAAAATACTTGGACGCCCAAAGGACGTCAAAGCGCTGCTTTGCGCGCTACACTCATAGCTGGCCAGGCGCTTCCCCATTCTGACCGCGCGTAAAATGGAACGAGAGCAAATCTTTCCACCCCAGCCCTACCCCCTACTTCGTCGATATGTTTGCTCTCGCTTCCTCTATTTTCGATTTTGCGTGTGGCCAGTATACGCAACGCGGAAAACGCTGTTCGTACGAGAATGCTTGCCACGCAGGCTATTAACCTGACATCATTTTTTTGAAAGGGAGAAGGAAAAGCAAAAAAGCTAAATGACGCCTGTGAAGGTACGCACTTCGTTTTCTCGTGCCAAGGCTCCACAGGCAAAGAGAGCGAAAAGGATTATGGGTAAGCAGCATAGAGACGGATCAAGAGACATTTTTACTTCCGTGTTGCTGTTTTATAGCGCTTGGTGCGTTAGGATACATCGTTAATAACACCAGTAAATATATCTATTCAGGATTGTAAAAATTATGTGTTTAAATTACTTGAGTATGGCGCAATATTACTTTGTCAACTAACGATAACAGGTGTTGTACGTTTCCTGACGTTTCATAGCTTCATCATTTGCATATGTGGCTCGGTTGTGCTCATCTTAAGAGTCATTTTTAACATCTTGGGACTTACCTTACTTGAAATAAATGCATTTCAGATGCTACTATCACATGGACCCTCCTCCTCGATGACGTGGCCCCCTGCAACAAGCGAAAGCACAATTCGAACAACAATCCAGCAAGTAATAAACGGTTCCGTTTCTGCACGTGTCACATGGAACTTTACTTTATCCGTTGAAATATTTGATCGCGTGATATTCCAAATAGGTATTGTCCGAATTAGCAAGAAAACATCTTCAGGGATAGTTTGTATAGATCCGACAGCCAACTACCATGAAGCCTGCTGGCCAACATAAAAGGAGCTAAAAGAGATCCAAGATTTTTGCTGAAAGGTCCATGACCGTGCACAATCTTTTGTTCTGCGCTCACACGCCATGAATTACGTACACGTAATATGCAACTTTCGATTTATTAAAATTCAGCTATATAATTAGGCCTAGAGTACACAAACAAATGAAATGAATAAACATGGTCATTAAATTTCCTTTGTTTATGTCCTCTAGGCCTGGCTGCCAAGCTGAATTTTAATCTATTGAAAGTGGTCAATTGGATGGTTTTTCAGACAGAGGTTAGCAGATTCAAGTTTTGAGCACTGTTAGGGCCAAATGATGGAGAAAAACGTACAACAAAAAGCGTTACTCTCCTTACAGTACTGAACGAATCGAGTTTAACAGTTTGTAACGGTTGTGGTGATTCTCTTGTTTTAAATTCTATTATGATCTTGAAATCACCATAACAAGTTGCACAACAAAAAATGGTTGCTCACAGTTTATTTTATTTTTTTTGCTAAAAAAATATTTGACACATTTTCCATGCAAACTTACTTACTTACGTTCCATGCAAACTAACTAAGAAATACAATGACGACAAGGGGCAAAGAGAGATGAAAAAAAAAAGACTAAAGAAAAACAGATACTTATCACTACAGCTTGAGTTTACACGATAAAAACAACAACAACAACAACAGACCAAAGGCATGTGGTGCATTCAGTAGATAAAATAAATTATGCACCTGACAGGAGATTAGAAATAGACTAATAGGTAGGAGAGGTGTAGAAGAAATAATCTAAAATATTAATTAAATCATCATATATCTTGCAAGAGGTTTCCATTTCTTTCTGTCTCCACTTTTTATTTCTATTTCATATTGTGATTTTAGTATGCATATGAAATGCGTAAGATTTGGATGACCATCTTTTGTTTTAGCGAGCCATATGTGATATCGCGTTAAGAGAAAATTGATAAGAATCGCAAATTGAGAGATATCTGGCCTCAGACCCAAAGCAGTAGTATTTGTCAAAGCGTAATCTCTATGAAGTAAATTTAGGTTTTTCAGCCATTCAGTAAGTTTATTCCAAAAGTGAGATGTTTAGCGGCATTTCCAAAAAAGATGAATTATTGACTCAGAGGAAGTGTGACAAAAACTGCAATTTTCATCGCTCTTTAGACCTATTCTGAATAAGAAGTTATTGGTTGATACGCGTCTATGTAAGAATTTAAACTGAAACTCTATCAGCTTAGTGCTCTTTGTGCATTTTTTAGCTAAAAGATAGGCAGCAGTCCAATTTATGTTGTCATTTGTTGGTAGGCCACAATCCTCTAGCCACTTCTTTTGACTTGATTCTGGGGTTGAACTCTTGTTACTGATTAGTTTTTTATATATTAATGTAGTTGCTTTTTTGGCTTGGAAAATTCTTGTTGTAAGTGGCTCCCTTTCGTGGTTGGTGTTCTGTAAATCTTGAAAGTTAGAATCAATCCGAAGAGACTTTACAGCCGATATTAATCCGTAGAAGCTGAGAGGGCGAGGGTCTATTTCATACTTACAGCGGAAATCATTTAGCGAGAGAAAGTGGTTGTCCGGTCCTAAAAGATGTTTCACCCGAGTTATTCCCTTATTAAACCAATTTTGAAAAAAAACTGTCTTGTTGTCTATCTTTATCAGGGAGTTATGCCAAAGATGTTGATCTAGAAAGTGATCTTTCGATGTTATTTCAGGTTCGAAGTTAACTTCTGCCCAGATTCCTAATAGTTCTTTTAAAAATGCATCCGAAGTTGTTATTGTCGATAAGGTGTCTCTAAAGTTGAGGTTGTAGGAAAAAACGTTTTGACAGCCATATTTTTTTAGGGTTATATCAAAAAAGATTTTCCATTTTCCCTTGTTGCTGTTATCTAAATATTTTTTTTAATCCATGTGGTTTTGAGTGATTTATTGAAGGAACTAATATCAATCATTTATAGGCCACCAACCCCGTAATCGTTGATCATTACCTTCCGTTTTATCTTATCGCCTTTACCATTCCATAGAAAAGTGTAGAGTAAATCGTTTATTTCGTTTAAAACCCTGTAGTTTGAACCAAGAGGTGAGAGTAGATAAACTAATTGGGAGACCACTAGTGATTTGATAACAGTGATTTTTCCTAACAATGTGAGTCGGCGGTATTTCCAGCATCTTAGGATTTCTTTAACTTTTTCAAGTTTTTCGTTATAGTTTAAGGAGGCAGATAGTTCGGGATCTGTTGAAATCCATAGACCTAGGGATTTAACCTTGTCTTTTGGCAATTTAAATTCTTTTCCTGATAACAAAATTTTATCATTTCCAATACATGCGCCGATCCATAGAGCTTCCATTTTCTTATCATTGAG
>OZ026599.1:16522469-16524969 GCA_964020085.1 Micromussa lordhowensis | reverse complement strand
TTACATGGAGGTCGAGTTCATGTTACATTTGCAAGCGCCCCAAAGTGCGTAAAAATTTGAACCAGAATAATATGGCCGTTAACTGCCTCTGGCGGAGGCTTTGTATCATCAAAAGTGACCGTAAAACGCCACAGCATTGAAATGCTGCAACGAGAGCAGAAAATAAAGATAAAATAACACTGACCGCCAAAATGCATTGTTCGTCCGCCATTTTCAATGTTTACATGCCTAGCGACCACGCAACAACGTCAAGTAAAGTCACCCCGGGACCCCGGGGTTGTAAGTTTGCATGTAAACGCTGGCCATTTTTCGACCACGGCTAGGCGGGTTACCTCACCTACCTGGGGTCCCCCACCTCCATGTAAACAGGCCCTTATATCGTACTTTGTTTTCCTCTTCGGTTTTCTTTCTTTTGACCCACGATGAATTCTTTGATGCCTTTGAAGGAAAGAAGTTTCTCCGACTGTCTGCTTATTTGAAAGGTTAATTATTGGACAGTTTATCCGGAAAACTTGTTTCCTTTACCGCCTGTTTGCTTGTTGGCTTCTGAGAAAGTTGTGAGCTTCTTCATTTGCGAGGAGAGAGTTGGCGGCTGAAGTAGTTCTGCATGGAACAATTCGCCTGGATAGTAAAATTCGCTCTCAGAATGTTCACTTTCACGACTCATTGTGGAGAGAACAAACTTTTGCAGCAACAAAATATTGTTTTTTTTCCATTAACACGCATCGATTTTGCCGCACTCGTTTCTAGTAGGGCCGTACGTGTTTTTCCGGCCCTATCACTTGGACGCGTACGGCCCTCATACGGGACCTTTCCTCTTATGGTTTTGCAAGGAAATTGCGCGCGGGGCCGTACGAGTCATGTGATAAATTGCATTTCTTGCAACTTGGTTGCCAAAAATACTATCCAAATCAATGTGCCTTTGTCTTACCTTGTGTTGGTCCTCCATCTCCTTCAGCTGGTTTTTCAGATCAGTGAATGTTGGTCTTTTATCTGGGTCATTTCCCCAGCATTTCATCATTATCTGATACCTGGGATAAACAAGAACTTCTGATGGACTGTTGTCACAGGTAGTTCCAAATACCAATGACTTTTGCTTAAAATTGCTTTCGGAAAGAATTTCTCTTTTCTCTTGGCAGGAACGAAAGTTATGAAATAGGAGTGTACCCAAGTTGGTACTCAATCACAACGCGTTGGGTGGTGCGAATCGCAAGACTCAAGGTCCTGTCAGGCTAAAATCCCACCCCCCCCCCCCCCCTCGCTCAAAAAAAAATACTGAAATAAATAGAAAAAAATAAATCAATGGCCTAGAACGTAGCCCCAAAAAAGTTTGTTTTTCTTTGCTAGTCTCAATCTTTTGGCAGACTGCAGTCATTCCTAAATGGCTAGGAATGGAAGTCTGGTTGCCATTTGTATGTAATTTATGTCTCTCCGGTCTAGCACAAGCACCATCATACATGTACCTGAGTAGTACCCCACCCTACTGGACAATATACGTGTAGTTTGCAGGAGACAGTCAGTTTCAATTCTGAGATAACGAATAACAGCGATTGCCAACAGGTGCGAGATTAGGTTCACTACGCGATCTAGGAATACATATTTCTATAACTGACCATAGCTCGACGTATCAAAATTGCGATAACATAAGCACTGCAGCCCCCCTCCTCCTTTAAGAAGCAAACCTTACAATTTGTCATCCACGTGTTGTGGTTTGGGCATTCGTTTTCCTTCCTGAAGGAGGCTTGCAATTTTTCTGCCATCCATCCGTGGATACGGTGAACCGCCTATAGAAAAGCAACAATGTCACGAGGATATCGGTCAAACCACAGGAACGTTTGACTTCAGTTGTTTGTCGGAATTATGACTGTGGCCTCCATCGCAAACCGAGTAACAGAATGCATTAATGAAAGAGGCGCGCAATTCACAATCGATTGAAAGCAATATGCAAAAGCTGTTAATAAAAACATTTGCACCTGAAACATGCCTACGACTCGTGTTTTCGCTGTATTTTTTTTCTTTTTTTCTTAAGCACCTTCTCGTGTTACAGTAATTCATTTTGGAAAATTTCTGTTTCAGCTTTTCCCGAACTGTGCAAACCGTTCGAAGTATTGTATACTTAAGATGTTACCTATCGTAAAAATCTCGTAAAGAACAACTCCATAGCTCCATCTGTGAAGAAATGAAATGAATAATGACTGAACATTATATTGCGACAATGACAATTGATATACAACAAATTTGGTTGAAACTGTATTTTCATGGTCACGTAGAGAAGCCAAACTTTGGAGTAGTAAATAACTATGCCATTCATTTCTCAAACAGCAAGGGTCATGGATCGAACATAAAACTGGCAATCCTTGTTCATTTCAATCGTCTGTCGCTTATCGTGGTTGGCGACTGGGAATAGCCTTACAGAAACTTCCACTGTCGTTTAGTCCTCGTGTGCTACAGATTCGCAGATCCTGCATATACAGGGTCGCTTTATGCAACAAATTGCATA
>OZ026599.1:16509969-16512469 GCA_964020085.1 Micromussa lordhowensis | reverse complement strand
AGGAAACAAACCCAGCCCAAAACATGTTTAGTTAGATGTAGCACCAAACAACTGACATGAGCATATTGAGAGGGCAGTAGACCAGACAAGGAGGGAAGCTGCTTAGTTTCAGATGTAAGTCCCACTTTAGCGAAGGGAGAATCAGATAAGAACTGGGAAAGCAGACCGGTTGAGGTACCTAGGGAAGACAGAAAAGTTTTCACAGCCCTGACAGGGCAGATTGTCTGGTCAGTCTTCCCTATAATAATAGTATGTATACATGTATATATTGATTTTTTAAATAATGTCTGCCATTAAAAGGCCAAATGACATGTTGAAAGGTAAAAGGAATGAAATTCTTCCAGTCTTGTATAAGCTCCATAGTAGAGGGGGGGGGGGGGGGGGCGGAACACCTAGGCTTCAGGCGTAGGAATGAAGGATCTGGTTATGCCCATGGAGTGCAATGGCTGGAAACGGTGTTTTTATCAACCTGGTGACAAAACAGCAACTCTCAATGTACTTTTAACGATTATCGCATCTCCGGTTGTGTGAATTGCGAATATGGGCCCCAAAATATACAGGGACAGTGCTTTTCTAAAGTCGTGTTACTTTTGAGGATGCGTTCTTACATCACAACAATTCTTTATTTCCGAACCGGTATCTGAGAGTATACGGGTTCGACTCCAAGCAGGGACTGAAATGTTCAGTTCTTTGTCCCACGCTCACCACATACATGATCATAATTTCAACTTTCACGACTCCCAATAATAATATTTGTCTACAGGATACTTGGGAATGACACAGTTATGAAAATAATCCACAACAAATTCAGCTAAAATAATACAAGGAAAGTATCAACATTCAAAATCAACTGTTTCAAAATAGCCTAGTAGAAGACACATTTATTTATTCGACAAACATGCTAGATTGTTTGTGCATGGAGCTTAGTACCAAACTGTGCTGAATGTATACTCGACGAACAAATATCGTATGTGCAAATTTGTCTATTCTTAAACCTAATAAATGGTCTTCTATGACAGGAAGTACAATTAATGTTAAATTTCTCACATGTTCAATTCTCAATTTTTACAGTTTACCAGTTTCTGTGACACATCCCAGTAGTTTGATGACGTGAGGATGTGGTTTGAGTTGCTTTATTGTGTCAAGTTCTCTCAGCAAATCTGTTCTGTCTGATTCGGGACAATTATCTAGACAAAAATGATGTGCAGTTTAATAGACTAAATTCATAGTTTGTTATCTCCAGTGGCGATAAATTTCTAATGTACTATATGAACGTCAGCGTTTCGTAAATTACTGAGACCCCAGTCATAATAACAATAAAGCAGACCTAGCAAAAAACAAACAAACAAACAAACAAACAAAGATATTCAAAGCAAAAAAATTTTCAAACGGACTTTAAAAAAAAATGGAAGACCCTCTGCAATGAATTTTGATTGGAATGGTTTATAAGAACTGAACACCAATTGTAACTATTCAAAAACCGTTTTCTGTGCAGGTTGAAAGAGTTGCTCAACAATACTATTTGTGAACTAAAAAAAAAATAGTTAATGAGCCCTAAGAGTCCTAACAGAACAAAGACCTACATTTCAGCATTTTGACAGCAACTGTCGTCTTTCCAGGCTCTCCTCAAAGTCCTGTTGCCGTTCCCTTGGCAACCTGACCAAAAGCACCTTTTCCAATTATTTTTTCTATAGTCACGTATTGCTTTTCAACTTCCCAAGAACGTGTTGATGGATGAAGAGGTGCGTAATCAGCACTTTGAGCAACACGTTGTGTTTGGTCGTTGACTGTAGTTTCTCTTGTTAGGTCCATGTAGTCTGAGGGAAGCTGGGTGGACTTACTGGGAATATGACTACTTGGTTGAAGATCGTCCAATGCCATTTCATTCTGTAAAAAAATATGTCAGAGATATATAGGTGTTTAAGAACTATCTATTAAAGACGCCATTTAACGATATTTTAAATATTTTTTTCTGGTATATTAAAATCAAAATAATGCTCGAGAAAGGAGTTTGGTAAAATAGCAAAATTCACATAGCGGAAATAATAAACAGAAAATAGACAAGGGTGGGTTAGAAGTAAGAAGCATTAAGACATTAAAACGTTTAAAATGTGGCATTTTTTTCAAGATTCGCCGTTCGTGGCCTTTCTTCTCTAAAACATCCATTTCCTCCCCCACCCCCACCCAGCCCATCCCTCAGTACACATATGAAAGCGTTTGTGTTACCTTTGTCACTCCCTAAGACACGGAAGAGCTTGATGAGTATCGGTACATTGATCCCCATGACAAACACGTTTGCGTAAGTCTGTATAGCGAGGTTCAACAAACTCTTTCTAAAATTATGTATAAGTGTTGAATAAACCCCTTACTTATAGTACATAAATTTCTTCCTAAAAATAATTATGCCTGAACCCGCCTTTGGGCAATCAAAAATTACAAGGTATAACTACTTAAGGTGGTATGATACCCTAAAATACGGCGATGCTTATGAAAAATTCAA
>OZ026599.1:16454969-16504969 GCA_964020085.1 Micromussa lordhowensis | reverse complement strand
AAAACACAAGAAAATAACTGACGTCATAAACACCTCTCTTGTCTTCAGTATAGCGCCTGAAATAGAAAAAAAAAAAAAAACAGGGATTCGAAGAATGATATTTCAGAATTTGAAAATTTCATGTAGAAAATTGGTATTTTGTCACATACATTAAAGTTCCTGGAGTTCCAATAAAGAAAATCATGAACGTGACAGTGTTTGAATATCTGATCTAACGTGTAATTAGCACAGATTTTCCGACTTTATTTTTCCGTACTTTTTTCCCTTTGTTTTAGTTTCGATTGAGAAGATTAAATCAAGTACTCAAGACAGTGTTTGCTCACATTTCCAAGGGCCTCAAAGTTCGTCAAAAATGCTCCGTTACACGTCGTACTTTCAACTCTCTTCTCGGTGTTTGGAAATGTGATCAAACACGGTCATTCATGGAACAACGGAACAACTACTTTAAAGGTTGACAAGCTAAGTATAACACGCAAAAAATCTTAAAAAAGACTTGAAAAGAGGGTTTTGACTTCTTGCTCTGCGGTGCGCCATTTTTGGATCCCACAAGTGAAAGGCAACCTACCTCTGAATTCCAGCAGTGCCTAAGAAACGAAAAATAAGATAAATAATTTTCGTAATGGAGACAATATACACGTAGTAATAAGAGATAACGGCAGAGAAAAAAAAAACACGCTCTAAAATGTAAATAAGGTTTTATCTTTCTTGTGTAGCCAAAAGATGTAAAGAATCAGACCAATGATAATAAACACAAGAACTCCAACTACAGCTGCCAAGATGACGTCATTGCATGAGCACTTGCATACTTCAGCAGCTATGAAAGAAAAATGAAAACCGCCAAGTTAACTCGGTTTGCTTAATGTTGATCGATGTTCCTGGCAATAGGCATACAAATAAATCATTTATCCACTTAGAGCAACGGAATTTGTCGAATATAGAATACCTCCATGTGTCTCTATGGAAAAGAAATACTACATTGATTTATATTTCTTCCCAAGAACAAATTTTAAAACACGGGCTTATTTAGAGTGGCGGGAGGTGGGGGAGGGGGGGGGGGGGGCTCATTGACTGGATGGCCACCTCCCTTTTAAAGAAGTCAAACACTCTGGAGAGGTACCTTATTGTAATTTGTAATTGAACTCTATTTTGTGGCACTACTAGTTTTTCTTGTGTGTCAGTTTTAGATTAGGGAGCAGCTTCATTGATTCTGCAGTCTCAAGTTACCAGCCAAATTCTGGAGCCACCCCTGCGTAACATCAGGCTATCAATTCGACTTGCGCGTTGGTTCACCTGACCTGGAAGTTTATGTCTTGTTATGATTTACGAGCTCTACTGTCACTCTTGCCAAGGAAACTTTTGCTAAAGTTTGTAATTACAGCTCTGACAGGTGCCTTAACATACTGAAACCAAGCATTGAATTAGCCGCCGTGGCCAATCCAATTGCAGCCAATTGCAGCTATTGTAGCTTTCCTTGATGTTGTGGCTGTTAGTTTAAGGGCCTTGGAGGCTTGGGATAGCACAGCAAAGAAGATATGACGAGGCTTGCAACCAGAATACTTGAAATATTCCCGCTTTTTAAAACATTAGGAAAATGGAAAGCTATTTTTATTTCTTTCCCGGAGATGAGTCGCGAGGATATCGAGAATGAACAATTAATCCAAGTGCAACATTCCGCAGTTGCTTATACATTTAAATTATCTAAAGCTGTCACAGTACTAACGTCAAAATGTTGTACCTTTGGTGCCTGAAGTGTCCGTGGGTGCAGGAGAAAGTTGTTCAATGGAATTGGGATCTACTTTGAATCCATCAATCATCATCTTCTTCTGCAGCTGTCTTCAGAACATTCAACACCTCACTAACGACTGCACTTTGGTTGAGTTTCATGTCAAAATCTACGATAACACTGCCACACCTAAAACTGGTGAACAAAAAGATACCATTGCGAAACATTATTGATAACTTCCTGAGCTTCTGCTAATGCTAAATCATGATGATAATAAATAAATAAAGTTGTTAAACGGTTTACGAGCAACGAGAGAGAGGGGGGGATGGGCTAAATAAGTTTTTTTTTAAATAGAAAGTATTAAGTTATTACCTTGAGTTATCTTAGCGATTAATCAAAGTGTAAATTCCAATCTAGGGTTCAGACGCTGAAAAGTCCCATTTCGCCTACATAATTAGGATTCCTCAAACAGAAAATATAAAAAAAAGTGTATTTTATTACCCCTCTGAAATGTGTTTCTTTGTTGGGCTGCCATTCGAGGTATTATAAGATAAAGCATTGTCTTAATCACCTTCAAAACTCACAATTACATAGTCTTACCCATGACTTCTGTTACTAAAATAATTCTATTACATCGTTCTACCTATTTTTAAATTATGATGTCATCCTTCCAATGACACCCTCTACTCCTCCACGCCGATGATGACATTTTTCTATTTTCAGATTATTATGTAATCAATTCGATACGGCTATTCCCAGGGGGGGGGGAACGCTAACATCCCCTTAAAATCCACTGAAACACTATTTCCCAGAACACCCTGTTTTCTACTGCTTACGTATACGTTGTCGATGCCTTTTTTTGGTCGTCACCTCTCACTAGTTTGTTCCTTCACACCTTCACCCGAATTGCATTTTTTTAACTTGCTTTTGTCACTTATGGCAAGGGGCAAAGCAGTATATTGCTAAGCTCGCCATGTGAGTGCAGCTCTCAGTCTAAGCCACGCCCTATTAACCCGAGTAGCTAAAAAAGGCTAGAAAATACGATCTAGTTTGCCGTCCCAAACGTGACATTACCATCTTCCTTGCTCGGTCTTTTAATAACAAACGCCTTATGTGCCTCATAATTACGTTCACCAAACACAAAGAGAATGAAAATGAATTTATCATACCTACAAGCTACAAGCCTGAAAAGAAGAATATTGACTCACTCAAAACCATCTACTGATAGCAGAAAAAGTTTCCCATGTACATATACAATGCATGCAAAAGTTGCAAAGTTAATGTGTAATTTAAATATTCAAATGCATTATCCTTTAACACTTAGTATTAGTACATGACTACGCGCGTTGAAAAATTTTGCGACACAATGATATTTCTAGATCCCTATACCTAAAAAATTAAAGTGAAAAAAGAGTCAAGTTTTTATGTGAAAGTGTTAAAACTGTCTTGGGCAGTACTGATGTAGGACTTCAGGTATAGTTTTGGAAAATGCTTCTCTAGTGCGGCAAGATAAACAGGGTTAGGAAATATAAATTCAAGTCCACTCATCATTATTTGATGATGGATGATAAACGAACTATTAAGATATCAAAAATTAATGTTCACATAACATAGAAGCACTGCAAATTACTGATAAACATAAAGGAGGATTCCGCGGGTACTCTCAGCCTGTGATTGCGGTGCCTTTGCTCAAAATGGCTTCTTAGGTGTCGCTGTTAATGTTAGTGGTTCCTGTATATGTCATCCTTTTGTAACAATGTACAAATAAAAACATGCCTAGCGGGCAAGTCATATCCACAGCATCACTACATAAATTAACTAAACCAACTGAATGCTTGTATTCTTTTGCTCCAAAGAACACGTCAATTACCAAGTTATGGTGGGATGAGGGTTTCCAAGTACGGGACAGCAAATTGATGCAGGGCTTCCTTCAGACACATGAATAGTGTGACCTTCAACGGTAATCGTTGGGGGATCTGAATAGACCAATCAAAGACAAAACACGGAATAAGGCCTTTAAAGTCAACACTATGACTTCAAACATGCTTGCAACTGGTGCAGGTATTTTGTTCCTTACACGATCTCTGTTGTAAATTCTCAGTTACCGGATGAATTATTTTTTGTAGAGTTTCACGTTTTTGTTTTACTGCCGACCTCGATGAGTAAATTGATTCACAATCGATGTACATGTAAACTACGACTGCATTCGTGATTTTATGCTTTAGTCCGTTTTACTAAAGCTATTATTAAAATTATACTAAAAGTATTATTCGCCTCAGTTTCAGTGAGTATTGGTGATTATTTAAAAACTGACTGGATCATTGGATAATGTAATTCGAGAGTTTTCATTGGCTTAGCTGGCTATGATCCATTATACCACGCTCTACGAATATGGTAAGCGTACGCGTGATTTTTTTGAGACGTTTTTATTTTTTTTAAGTTTAGTTCGCTCCATTTTGGGGACGTTTTTAATAAAATAATTATTCCACGCGCCCGTGTTGGATATGAGATCATTATAGCCAAGTCGGCGCTATGCGCTTCGTTGGCTATCTACCATCTCATGTATCCAACGCGCGCTCGTGGAATAATTGTTAAATATTCACCTCGACCTCGTCTCGGTGAATGTTCACTAATGTTCTCTCCAACTTCGGCGAATAATAGCTAAATAACATGATGGGTGACACGATTCTTTTTCTGGAGGTAAGCACCAGTCGGTTGTCTTTATCACTGTTCTCAATCTCATATTGTAAATCACAGAATCATTTTCATACGGTACATAAGTATGTACTGCTGGGTTAGTGTCAGTGGCTGCATGTGGAGTTTATAATGATTCCTGCACAAACTTTGTTTGTTATATTTGTGGATAAATGACCATCGCCAGGCTTATCTAAAAGATAAGAAAGATCAAAATCAAAAACAATTTTGGCCAGAAAACAAAGCGTTCTATAGAAACCAGTTTCATTGTCCCAAAATAATATAAATCAGTCCATAAGCAGTTCTTATGGCCTTAGGTGTCCTGCAGGGCACGATGAGGGATGATGAGTCTTGTGTCTGTATATTTACAGTAGTCATGATGGCTGCCAAGGAACTTACAAACCCAACTGTTGTAATACGTTGGTCATCAAGGTTAATTGACAACTACCATATTTTAATACTTCACAGCAAACCTAATATTTTTGTCGGCTTGTCTTCGCGAAAGACGATTTATGAGGGGGTAATCTACATCCAATGCAGGCAAGCTCGTCGTAGGACAGGCATGTCCTGCCACAGCGGCTTTCGGGAAAGGTCTGGGTTGACGAGGCCTTTACCCAGTTCTTTCTCATTCATCGTTTCTCTTCAATGGTGATCCTTCTGGAGCTTTCGAAGAATAATGCTGCCTGCTGGCCAGTGTGTCGCCAGGTATCTCTGTTAGCACCCAACGTAGACCACTGACACGATTTATGTTGCAAGAGTTAAGGGTCCTCTTTAGTGATTTTTTGTGCCTCTAAAAGGCACTCTTAGCTGCTGTCACGATGGCCAACGGAAAGTTTACCGTATAGCACAATCTTTAGCAGGCGGTAGTTTTCCATCCTTAAGCGGCTAGTCTTAATGGTGTTATTCCGCCTTTTGGATGACTTCCAGGTTTTTAAAGAAGTCACTGCAATGAATATTGAGGATACGGTGAATTCAGCGCTGATAGAGGCGCTCAAGTAAGATGACGTCCACGTGCACCAGGACTGGCACCGGTCGAGAGAGTAGTAACCTTTTCAGATCTGTACAAAATAATAATATGCTGATCTTTTTTTTTGAGATTGCTCTTGTTCCAAATAGTGTGTATGTACAAAATAGTGATATGCTGATCTTTGTTTTTTTTTTTTTTGAGATTGCTCTTGTTCCAGACTTGTTTGCAGGCTCCATCAGGTGCATTTTTGCATTAGCCGGTCGATAGGTCCGTCGTCAGCTGTTCCAAGGTCTTCCTTTGGCTTTGGCTTCAGGTTGCACAGGTTGCTTCAGGTTGAACAGACTCCCGTCAGTGTCCAAACGAATGCATTTCACGTCTTCTTTGTCCAAGTCTCACCAGATCTCGGAGAATTATGCTGAAGTGAGGAAGAATGTGAACGGTGTGAGAGCTAGGAGGTGGCTCAGTTTGAAGCTATTTGAAGGGCTGGGACAGGTCGTTCCTTTGTCTGATCTGAATGGATCGTGTTCAAAAACAATGGTCGCCAACCTGGCTTTTCTAGGATTCTCCATAGACCTATTCTGGTCTCGTTGTCAAATGTTTAGGCGAGATCGATAAGTCAGTTCGGCTCTTCTCCTATATCTGCCTAAGGACAAACATCATGTCTGTTTTGCTACGGTTTGCTTTGAAGCCACACTGGCTTTCAGAAAGTTGAGCTTCGGCAATGAACGATACAAACTTTTTCAACAGCAATCTGAAAAAAAAATTTAGCTGCGATAGAGCTCCATTTTCTCCTTTGTTCTTTTACATGTTAATGATAACTCTACCACAACGGTCGTGTACCCTGCTCCCGAAAACTGACAAAAAACTCGTGTAGAGCTTTGTATGGAGAGCTGAACCTCAGGTTGACCTCAGGTAGACCTCAGGTGGTACACCATTTATTCCAGCGACTTTTGCGCTCTTCAGCTGTTCTATCTTGCAATTCAATTGTGTCACCATGTTCAGTTTTCACTGGCCGTTGTGCAATGCGGAACATGCAGGATCAAGAACAGAGCGTTAAGTTGGTACTAGAGGGTCTGGAAGTGTGCAGACCAGCGCCTCAAGATAGAGTTCTAATCAGTGAGAGCTTCTTCTCATCTGCACTCCGTAAGGGGCTCCACCTGTGGTGAGAGTGGCTTCCAAGGCTTCATAGACCCACGGTAGTCGCCCAAGCGTGCACATTGTTGCGTACGCTGTGCTAGGCTGAACAACCACACGTCCTGGAGTACACACACCTTTTGTTGTATGGTGCTGTAAGCATGGCGGAAGGCTTCATTCACTTTTTGTAATCATGAAGTTGTTTGTTTATTTCTTTTTTTGTGTCCTATTTTCTTGTTGTCTTTTTTCTTCTGTGTTTATCTTTCCTGTCACTTGTAGTGTAATATAAGCCTCGAATGTAAACTTTAAAGCCATATAATATTTTTTTAGCCTAATTATTACAAATTGAGGTAGGTCGTTCAACACCATTTATTGCTTAGGATTGCAAGGCTAAGTTAAGTTTGCAGCGAACAAGGCGATGATCAGTATATCATTCACACTTGTTATTATCACATGGGTATGAAGACCATTCACTAGTCGGCGCATTACAACATAGTCAATTGGCTGCCAGTGTCTTGACCAGAAGGTGGCCCTCAGACTGACTCATGTTGGTAATGGCAAGTTTCTCTGCGCAAGTTTCTCTGCCTCAACAGAGGGCGTCCCTTGTTGCTGCAGTTTCACAAAACACATTTATCTGGCTCATCTGCAGAAAAGGATGATCTCATGTTGCATGTAAATATCAGTCGTAAGTGTATTTTGATTTTTGTCAATTTAAAATCATAAACAGCTGGGCCAGTGTAGTTTGTATGTTTCCAAAGCCGATCAAAGACCCCTTTGAGCCTGCAGCTTAATGCAGTGAGCGAATGAAATGATGCTGATGTTTGAATATCACCGAGCAGATACTTCTTTCCACAAGATGAAACAGTTAACTTCTTTACGCAATTGTATACGTCACAGAGTATGAAGTCGCAACATTGTTAAGAATGATTATGACAAGGAGTTAACAATTCTGATGCGTGTAACACAGTAGAATGTAACAGGACATCGTGACAACCTTAGCAAGTGAAGCAATAATCAATATTCTTCAAACGGTCTTGTGATATGTCGTTGTTAAGTTTTTTCCCATTTCCTTTGTTCCATGCGACCGTCATGTCATGTTATGTTGATATTTTCATTTTTGAGAATCCGTTTCCCATATTGCTTTGGTTAACTAATGATGAAAGTGGAGTAATCTTAACTCTTAACATAATACAGTTAGCATGTAAAGGGTGGGGGGGGGGGGGAAGTCTGCATACGAGCCAAGTGGCTCATCAGGCCGGAGCTTATCCCGGTTTCCGTGCCATGAAGCGACTATGAATATTTCTACTCCCCCCTGGATGGGATGCCAGTCCATCGCAGGGTTACCCCCAGCATTAAATTCGCCGGTACCCATTTATACACCTGGGTGGAGAGAGGCACCGTGTGAGTAAAGTGTCTAGCCTAAGAACACAACGCAATGTCCCAGGCCAGGGCTCGAACCCTGAGCACTCGCTCCGAAGTCGAGCGCACTAACCATGAGACCACCGCGCCTCCCAAAGTTAGCATGTACAAGAGGAATAAAACCATCGTTGTCTGACCTGGCTTGTTCAGCACTAACAAAATGACGCACGATTCTTAACCTCACTTAGGGCCTCTTCATATGAGCTTGATCAACCGGGGTTGGCTCGGTTTCCGAGATATCGCCTCGCCACTGTTTTCTTCGTAAACATTTCGTTTAAAACTCGTCCCGCTTACCGAGCTGGCCCAGGTATCGGGGGCTCATATGAAGAGGCCTATTATATAAGTAGTCCACTCTTAGTGCCCATTTTGTATAATAAATATTTCTGTACAAGTTGTGATATCAATGCTTTCCTCGTTTAGTGTTTCCCTTTTTTAACTCGCACAAAACAATATCAAACGGATCTGATCAGTACCTGAAAGGAACTTGCATAAGTACATAGTAGTTATTTATTTCAGGTATATGAGGTGCATGTCTGTACTTACAGGCAACATTGATATATAGTGAATGCCTCACGGGATTTCCAATTCCATTGTAAGCCGTACAGCGGTATAATAATAATAATAATAATCTTTATTTATATAGCGCCATTTCTACTAAAAAACCAACAGCGCTTAACAAAACTACTTATTATAAACAAATAAACATTACTTTACTAATACGATAATTTACTTTTATAAAAACGAATAATTGTAAGGAAAGCAGAGATTTAAAAAGAACGATTAAATAAAAAAAGTCTTAACTCTACTTTTAAAGGTACGTAGACATGATATGGCTCTAATATGATCAGGTAAATTATTCCAAAGTATAGGTGCGATTACTGAAAAAGCACGCTTTCCATAAGTTTCAAGATTGTACTTAGGGACTACTAACAATTCTTTAGTGGCTGAGCGAAGTTTTCTAGTGGGCAAATGTTTAATTATAGTATCCGTTAAATATTTAGGTCCAGTTTCATAATAGGCTTTAAAAGTCAAAATTAAAATCTTGAACTCTATTCTTGATTTAACTGGAAGCCAATGCAGTTCTATCAATATCGGTGTAATGTGATCGTACTTCTTAGAATACGTGAGAAGACGGGCTGCGGCATTTTGCACGTATTGAAGCTTTTGCAGCATATGTTGTGGTAGACCAGATAGTAGAGAGTTACAGTAATCAATTCGACAAGTTACAAAGGCGTGTATTAGTATTTCGCAGTTTTTGTGTGACAGGAACTTTCTGATAGTGGCCAAATTACGTAGATGATAGAAAGCTGTTTTGCAGAGTGAGTTCACCTGCCTGTTCATGGATAGTGTATTATCAAACCATACGCCAATGTTCTTGGCTGACTCAGCCGCTATGATCAATTCACTGCCTGCATAAATAGAGCTTAGCGGTGGGGGAGGCCGATGACGAGCGTTCAACACTAACAGCTCGGTTTTGTCATTATTAAGCATAAGCTTATTGGCTGTCATCCATTTATTGATGTCAAGAATGCACGCTTCCACTTTCGATTTGGAGTGTTCAGGTTCACCGGGGCGTAACGGCTGAAAGGACATATATATCTGGCTATCGTCAGCATAAAAATGATACGACATATCGTGCCGTTTAAGGACATCACCCAGAGGTGCTGTGTATAATAAATACAGGACAGGACCAAGCACAGATCCTTGAGGGACGCCATAGGGGGGAAGGTCCCGACAGGTAGAGGACTCAGTGCCAACACGTACAAACTGGCTTCTCTCGCAGAGATAGGACTTAAACCATGTTAGTGCCTTTCCTTTAATCCCAAAACGACAGCTGAGTCTTGCAAGCAGTATCTGATGATCGACTGTGTCGAATGCAGCCGACAGATCAAGTAGTAGAAGAATGACACAGCTATTTTTGTCTAGACTGCAGAGAATATCATTTTGAACTTTAACCAATGCTGTTTCTGTGCTATGTCCTGGCTTGTAAGCTGACTGAAGGGGTTCATGTAGATCATTGCTAGTAAGGTGGCAGTTCAGTCGATCAGTAGCAACCTTCTCGATAACCTTAGAGATGAGTCTTAGGTTAGAGATAGGTCTATAGCTAGATAGCAGTTCATTATCAAGTAAAGTATGTTCCAGTAGCAGTTCTGCTGATGTTAACAATAACCCAAGGGTTCCCAAAGAACACTACATCACCACCAGTACCATTCTGCAATACTCTGGTCCAAGTAACAGTTGGAGTTGGTTTCCCAGTTGCATTACAAAACAAAGTTAGATTTGAACCTTCATTGATAGTCTGGTCACCACTGGGACTGCTGGTAAAACTGGTTTCAACTGAAAAGAATGCAATGAAGACTCAACCATGAATACACTAATATTTGGTAATCTTTGGTGAAGCTTTTCACCCCTGAGAGGCCAAACTTTTGGATACAGGCGTGCATGATGTTTGATTCACCGCTCAGGTACGTATTACACAGAGCGGCCCAAAAGTATTCGGTGCACAAAGTACTGAAATCAAATTACCGAAGTAAAGCCCTTTAGTTGAAAAAGAAAGACGGCAAGGGCTAAGCAAAGCTATGAACTCTTAAAAGACCTTAGCAAAGAAGGAACGGCAAGAAACCAGGGATAAATTTCAGAAGACCTACGGAGATAAATCATGTGCTAAAAATCTGGTTTAGATTCTCAAAAATAGGGTTGCGTAAGAATTTTCTTCAGCCCAGGCAGTAGTACATAATGGTGGTAATATAACTACCGAGAGAGAGCCGCTGGAAGAGGGGGGGGGGGGAGGCGGTCTTCCATGCGACTGCAGAAGCCAGTTGACACCTCAGTGCATCTTTGAAACAGCTAAGAAAATAGGAATAATTAAAATCATTGGGGACCACGAGAACCATTATTAGCTGGATTGCAAAAAAAAAACCAACAACCTTGGTTCTCAACAACGTTTTGATATTGTGATCCTGACACGTGAAATGAACATGTTCTATTTTAGGTATTTGAACTTGTGTATGACATTCATTGTTTATCTATGTAGCCTATGTAATGATCATGCAATCGTTGGTATAAATCAAGCGACATTGTAACTACAATTCGATTTATACTCGGTACTATTTTCAAATATACACTTAGATTAATGTCGAGGAGAGGAAAAAGGTAGGTTAAAGTGAAGTTCAGTGTGAGTATTTTGACTGTTCGAATTCCAGTTGCCGCAGATTCTGGAATCCAGAAATTATTGACGGATTTCTACCCTCCAGGTAGCCAAGTGAGTTGCTCAGAGCTTACTTCCCCAAGTTTTATTCATTATTACATTTTCAGAGGGAAACGTTGACGGTCACACAATCTTCGATAACGATATCAACGGATATGTGACAGTCTTCACCGCCGGTATGGGATTTATCATGGGTTTGAACCGCTGGCTATCACCAGAAAACAAGAAAAAAAAAAAACATAGCATATCTGAGGCTGCGGAATACTAGCAGAAGGAGCTAGAATGCTTGCGTAAGTGAAAAGGCAAAAGAAGGTTTTTGATTCCTGCAATTGTGCGAGTGTGGGTAATCCTCAAAAGACAGGACCTGGAATATGAGTATCAACTAACAATTTCCTCTAGAGCTCCACTAACACTCGAAATCTAAACCCGTTTTCTTGGCTCTCGATTTACCTCCTTAAAGAGGACATACAGGACAAAAAAAAAACTGTGGTTTGAATATTGATTAAAAACGTTAGCTATGAAAGGTAGTCATGCACTAGAATGATATATCATATCATCCTCTACAGTTCAAATACATGATCTTTCATATATTCATTTATATTCGTCGTCATCTACGTCATATTACGAACTCACATACTGACCAGCTCCCAGATGGGTTCAGTTGAAGCTCAGTTGGTAGAGCACTCTGCACCGGTATCGCAAAGGTCATGGGTTCGAATCCCGTTTAGGCCTAATTTTTTTTTTCAGGTTTTAATTTCAAAACTGCTAAAGTTGTGTGTACAACTGCAATTATGAACCATGTCTTTATTTCTTCTTTGTGCGGTATTTTGGATGCTGAAAACCGACTTCATATTTCGATTAGCAATTTTGTTGACAAAAACCAGCGCTTATATTTCACCTGCATCAGGTTTATCACTGGTTTATGCAAGTTTATATTTAGGCATAGTCAAGAATTATTTTTTTGCAAGATGGTTAATAAAACATCGTTTTTTAAAGTTCGTAGCGTGAGGTTAATTTAGGCAACATGACACAGCGAAACAGTTTTACTTCTTAGTAAATCCCATCGCCTGGAATTGAAATCAGTTATACTTCAATACGCTGGATATGCAATATAAATATATTCACACAACGCAGTCGAGGAGTTGACTCCTGAATTCCGAGAATTAATCCAGATAGCGGTAGGGTGATGGTTTTGAACCAGGGACCTCCAAATGTCAAATGCAGCGCCCTGAACTACTCGACCACGCCGCCTCCGCGAAAAAAAAAGGCGATCGCTGGTCATCGCTATTACTAAACCACACACGGGCACTGAAATACACCTTTCAAATTCTCCAGTAATCTAGTAGAATTAAATATATTTAAAGGAAACGCGTTTTATGGCTTACAGAAAATTATACTAGATAATTTTCTCCGAAACTTTTATATTTGAAGTGCCATCGTAAATGGTACGTGCATGCAAAAAAATTGGTCACCGAGCTAAATTTCGAATTCTAAGTGCCTCAGCTGTTCGTTTAGAGTTGGAATTACCCACTTAATATACAGCTTCTCTTTTATTTCAACATTTTCATTTATTCAATTTAGTGTTTTTTTTTAATTCTTTTTCAAATCCTGTCGGTGCACGCGCAGTCCTTTGTTCCAGTGTATGCCAATATTCAAATTGTTAACGTAAACTTTATAGTGTGTTAGAAAATAACCCAAAGGAAATACGCACACTGATTGGTTTAAAACCGTGTTTCTATAACTCGATAGAAACACAGAACTAGCAGGAGCTGTTGACGTAATGATGGCGCGAACAAAGAGAATTTACATTTGGATGATTGAAGTAAACAAGTCGTTTTTGTTTTTCTTCGTTGCGGTATTTTCTGAAAGAAATAGAAAACATGTTCTCCTTGTTCCTATCGAGTTGTAGAAACACTCGTGAAAGTTTGGGAGAACTCGAAAAAGCTGTGGAAACACTCGCCTGCGGCTCGTGTTCCCACAGCATTTCTCGTTGTCCTAAACTTTCACTCGTGTTTCTATAACTCGATAGAAACACGGCACATGTTTTCTATTTCTTAAATAATAGTAATTGAGCTGAGTGGAGCGCACGAGTGACGTCATGACCCAGGCAAGACTCAGACAAACAAACCGGAATGGCGGACTTTCTAAAACAGCCGGTGTTCCTAAAACACATTTTTGAAACGAAAAATACGCCTAGATCCCCTCTAGTTCTCTCAAAATACGCTGATGTTGTAGGCCTCGCAGGCTTGGCTATTTGGTCTGAAATCATACGCATGATTTCAAAATGCGCGAATCACAAATATGATTTCAGACCAAAATTGCACAACCCGAAGTTCAATCACTTTTTTTTATTATTATTTTTTTTAAGATATTCTACTTACAAACAAAAAAAAGTCCTTACTTAAGTTCACTCACAATGGCTTACACTTACTTACAATAATTATGACACTACCAGGTCTCACAAACAAAGGCGATATACTAAACAATACACAATAGAACTGTAAAAAGGTTACTGTACAATTACTATTTAATAGCTTGAAAACAAGAACTACAAAATTTTTTTAGTCAGTACAAATGAACCAGTAGCCGGTTTGCAACCTGTGTAATTCGGCGATGGTACGGCGCTACCAGAAGAAGTGAAGGCTGCTATGCGGTACTGAAACTGCGAAGGAAAGCTTGGTGGAAATCCCGAACATCCAGCTGGCTGAAAACCAGGATTGAAGCCCATTGCCTGATGTATTTGGCCCTGTTGTTGGACGTGATGAATAGGACGTGGTGAATTAGAACCAGTCGTTGGCGTTGGACTGCAAGCGCTTTATTCTCTTGATTTGAGCCTTCATTTGCACTGGCTTGGTTGGAGACCTCGTTTGAGCTTTATTCATTTTGCAGCAGTTCGTTCCTCTGGGTTTCGTCTATTTCATCGTAGTCGTCTAACGAAGATTCACGTGCATGGCCTGTTACTTCACAGATGACATCGCGCGGTTGGCCAGAACTCTTCAGTTTTGACACCAATGTTTTCCTCATGCCGTGGTTTGTCAACTTCTTGTTTGGCTTGACACAGGAGGCCATGGATTTCATGATATTACCGATGGTGTTTTGTACCATTCGCATTTTGGTGTACCAGACATCTGTTGACTGAGGACGATTTATGACGCTCAGAAATAGGCCCTGTGTCCTTCATTCCCCAGGATACCTTGGACAGCCAAAGATTGAAGAGCCGCACTAGATCGGTTTTTCCGACGTCTGTGCTATACATGCATAACTTATGGTGTAGTTCTTCACCTGATTGAGAGAGTGCCGCTTCGTGTTTTGGTTAGACCTTCGCGGAACTCCACGACTTCAGCGCCATCTTCTTGTTGTCTTATCACAAGGTCCTCCACGTACGCGGCGTAGTGTTCCTGGCGACCTCGGAAGCCAAGTTGTTTGGTCAAGTTTTTAAAGTTCACATTGGTCAGTACTTTTTTTCCATTGAAACACCCCAACTGACCTTTCTCCCACAGGGCAGATTCCTCTTCTGGTGTCAGTGGCTGTGCTTTGGTCTCATCCCCTTTCCTTGCTGGCGCAGAGAAAGTGCCTCAGTCGCGTTGAGGAATTCTTGTGAGATATGGAACTCTCTCGATCTTGCGATACTCAGTGGATAGTTTTTGTCCTTTAGATGACGTTCAATGGCACTTTGCAGGATTTTCAGCGATTCTGGCTCGTGATCATCTCGTCCTTATTTTTTACTTCGTTGTAGAACTTTGTCAGGACCGTGTCTAGTTCTTCCGGCGGCATTGGTTCCATGCTGACACTTTCAAGATGGCGGGACTTTGGAACACGTTCATCCACTGTTTTGTAGCGCGGGACGTATTTTGTGGCTTCCTGCCTCGAAGAGGCGTAGCCACTAATACTTTCATCTGGGTAAGTAAGTCCGTCCGTAAGCTTTTTCGATTCCCTTTCGTGTAAACCTAATCTTCTGATAGTTTTCGTAGCAAATCAGAGTGCGTCCGTAAGCGCCTAATCGTGGGATAGTGTTCGTTGCCAATCAGAGCATCGACGGTCGCTTGTCGGCCTCTTATTGATCCAAGGTTCTTTTCCATGTGCTTGTCAGTGCTTCAACGCGGACTCGGGGATTTTGTAGTATTCCCAAGCTCGAAAATTTCCCCAGCCACAAAGCAAAAATTCTAATTGAAATCGCTTAACATTTCTAAACAAAGATCTACAGCTTTTAGAAGGACTGGAGGATTTTTTTCGTGGAAATTCTAGAATAACTTCAGATTGCCGGGTATGTAGTATTTTAAAAACACTTTCCGGCTGCCTCTGTGCTAGCAGAAATTGTTCGGAGTTCGTTTACTGGTCGATGCGATCCGAGTGAATTCTGCAGCCATATCTGCCGTGTTGCGATTTTCAACCCTTGTCAAGAGTTATAACTCCTCTGAAGAGCGAATAATCTCTTTCGAGAGAACCAAGACGAATCATGATATTGATAAGCTCCCTCGCGAAAACAACAGTCAAATTACATTGCACACAATTTGCATAAACTTTCAAGTTGTGCTTTTTGAAAATAGCTTCCGAGAATTTGCGACTCTTAACACAGTTTGTGAAGAAACAATCAAGCTACATATTTTTATTGAATCAAGGCAGGAGTATTTTTAAAAGGAGCTCATTTATAAGCGAAGATGCGGCAGTCTGTGCCCCAGACAGACAAAACCGCCGTGGGTTTCAACGCAGGCTACCGTCTGTTTTGCTATTCAGTATTTTGGCTCGTGGCACGCAACATGATTTTCTTTAGCAGTCAGTTTTCTCAAAAGATATGGTGATTGCTAAGCCTGCTAAGTATATTTGAACTACTAGTGAAATAAATTTGGCAACACTATTGTCAATGCAGATTTTCCTTACTGAGAACTTGGCAAAAACATTAGGTTGTCAATAAACTGGCACAATTACTGCCCCACAATCGAAGTTTTAATTTTTCTGCACCTGTCATCTAAAGCCAACGAACTTAGAGGTAAGATATTTAATCCAAGCTACCGAGAGTCTTGTCTTTACAAATTTAGAGATCGGCATATTTTGCGCGGTGCAAGAAACAAGTCGGCGTGTTTTTAATCGGTTTTAATAAGCTACGAGTCCAAAAACGTTTTCGTGTTTAGCTCCTTTTATGACCCATTTTATTGCATTATGATTTGTTTTACTGTTTTACTGTTTTATGTGTTAAGTAATAATAGCAGTAGCCACGTGCAGTCATTGACTGCCTATTTTTATTCACTGTAATGGGCTTGAGCTCTTGTATATCATCGCTTGACACTATAGGAAACCTCGAGACGTCTACCTCATTAGTTTCATCCGTAGTTATTGTTGTGTTTTCTTGCTTTTTTTTTTTTTTTTTCTGTTTTCCTGGACTCGGGATCACACGGAGCTTCCTCAGCAGCTGGTAAATTAATATGGCCAAAATAATCGGTAAAATCAATACTGAAATTTGGAAACGACTCCAGGAAAAGTAAATTTTCAGCCTGGAGGAGCTGGTCATCATCATTTAAATGCGGTAGGTAATTATATTCATCCATTTTTCAAACTTAGCAAAGTTTTGGCAACAAAAGTTGCCAAATTTTTCAAACAATAGCTTTTTTGCCATTCATTTTCCTGTAATGTGATTGGTTACTTTAAAAAAGAGTAGTAATAGGTCAGCAAACTTAGCCGGATTTCGGATTAGGTGCCTAGCCTATGACGTCACCTATTGTTATAACTTTGGGTTCCTCCATACTAATGAGGTACCTTCCTCTATACTAATGAGGTGCCTTCCTCCATACTAATAAGCGTCAGTCTAGTACAATACAAACAATAAGCTTGCCTGGGCTTGCCCGTAATAGTGAACCCTGGTCGCCTTATAATATTTTTGAGCGGATAGCTTCCAAACATGCAAGTCGAAACGTTAATCGTGAAGATGCTTGCTTGAGCGTAAAGGACATCGAAGCTATTATGTTTTTATCTGACTTTGGTGACGAGAGAAAATATATTCGGCTTAGCTAAGTGGTCGAGGTTTCCGCTCCGTTAGTCACGCACTGAACTCTACTTTCAGCCCTAGATTTGCATACAAACTCCAACGGAAAAACCCCATGGGACAGCTCTACCATTGAAATGACAACAATAGAATTTCGGACCGCTAATTAATTGTCAACCCGCGACAACAAATTGAGCAACATGTTTTCCTGAAGATTGCTTTATTGCTTGTTAATAGTGAATACACAGAGATTTGAAATGAATACACCAAAATTAATATAACTACAACATGTTTATGAGTAAACAATCAGGAAATCAATCGTCTTCATCGTATTGAGAGTACTTGTAAGGCGAGGTCCTGTGTAAACGTCGAGATCGTCTAGAGGGTCTCTTCGGCTCGTCCAAGTAATTTACAAATTTGACAGGCCGGGGGCGTTTACGCTTTCTAACTGGTGACAGCAATTCGACTGTGGGAGGGAGGAAGGTGAGATAGAGTAAGAGGTTGCCATGGTATAGAAGGCTTGTGGGGCTGTCACTTGGGTTGGTGCTTGAACTGGAGTCGCTGGTATGATTTCTGGTGGTTCTTGATCGGGGTTTGGCACTGCTGTTGGTAGGCCGCCTGTCAGTACAGTCGTAGACATTTGGTTTGACTCTTGGGGTTGGGTGGATATTGTTGCTTCAGGTATTAACGATTTCAGCTGGTGCTTATAGTTTAAAAACATGTTTTGCAACTGCATGTACCGCTTCGCTTTTTGGTCCTCTCCAAGGTTTGTACGATACAGGAGATTATCCATATTATTCTGAATGCGTTGCCTCTCCGAAATTGGCGGGGGCACCATCAGAGTTTGCTGTTTCAGATATCTTAGTAACTCCTAAGGGATATTTTCTTCTATCTCTACTTGGTTAAAGTTTTCTTCTCCAGGGAGCACGTTTGTTCTCAGCCTACAGTCATCTCGAGTGGTAGTTTTCAAATCGATCAAAAGATAACCATAGGGCCTTCTTACAACTTCTTCATATTGTGTTAGGAAGAAATCGGTACCCCCGGGATACATTTGTTTGGCTAGGGTCAAAACTTGTAGTTTATCACGTGGATTTTTGAACAACACCGAGTAATGACTGTTTAAGCTGACGCTTTGGTTGTCTTTGCCTTGATGGAACAGATTTTGCACTATGTAAATGACGCTCAGATTACGGTGATGCGATCCTTTTGTTAACAGGTTCACGATCCGATTATCTTTTCCGGCTTCAATCATTTGGTCGTCAAAGACAATTAAATTCCGTTTGTTAACACTAAAATAATCATCTTGCGCTAAAGCAGTTGGGATTCCCTTGACAAATTCTATATTTGGTATGGCGACTAGCATTTCCATATAGGCGGGCTGCCACTGTGAGTAACACCACACTATCCTTTCGGGAGGAAGATTAATAATTCTGTAAGCCTGTCTTAACAGCGATTGGACCCAGATCGTCTTGCCTGATCCAGTATTCCCGGCCACCATGCAAGTGAACGGATGTTCAAACTGAAATCGCTGAAACTTTTCTTAAGACATCGGTATGATTGGAGCAAAATTGGAATTACTGTGTTTGCTGTTCATATGTCTTTGCAAATTATCCTTTCTAGAAAAATCCTTTTGAAAAACAGGACGGGACCAACTCATGTCAACTCACTCAAAGCCTAGATGTGTATAATGTTCCACATTTATATAGGCTTCAACCACCACAGTTCTATTATTGTCCCTCCACCTCCTCCTCCTCCTCCTCAATTCTATTGTTTTCCCTCCTCCTCCTACTCCTCCTCCTCCTATACATTTCCCAAAATCCTATTATTGCGCGTTTTACTGCCTTTGAGCGGAACAAACTTCACCAAATTTTAATGATGGTTTCCATTTCTCCTAAGCGCTTGACTAACGCATTTTGGAGTTTTTTCTTTAGTCTTTTCCTCTTTTTTCACTGATTTTAAGTTTCGTTGGCTGTTCCTATCTTCCAAAAGGAACGTTCCTCTAGTATCAACTGTTCCTCGCTTTTATGTTCCTATTGACCATAAGAGGACCAGATTTTTTGCAAGGTAGGAACAAAACGTTCCCTCTAGTGTAAAAAAAGAACATTTAGTTCCGAGTTCCCAACTGTAAATGGAACACATTGTTCCCAAATTGGTCAATCAGGACTGTTTTGTTCCGAGTTCCCAACTGTAAATGGAACACATTGTTCCCAAATTGGTCAATCAGGACTGTTTTGTTCCGAGTTCCCAACTGTAAATGGAACACATTGTTCCCAAATTGGTCATTTAGGATTGTTTTGTTCCGAAATCCTATCTGTGAATGGAACACATTGTTCCCAAATTGGTCATTTAGGACTGTTTTGTTCCGAGTTCCTGTCTTTAAATGGAACACATTGTTCCCAAATTGGTCATTTAGGACTGTTTTGTTCCGAGTTCCTATCCGTAAATGGAACACATTGTTCCCAAATTGGTCATTTACGACTGTTTTGTTCCGAGTTCTTATCTGTGAATGGAACACATGGTTGCCAAATTGATCATTTAGGACTGTTTTGTTCCGAGTTCCTATCTGTGAATGGAACACATTGTTCCCAAATTGGTCATTTAGGACTGTTTTGTTCCGAGTTCCTATCTGTAAATGGAACACAAGGTTCCCAAATTCCGAATTGCTGATTTGGCATTCCTATTTTGTTTCCACATCAAGGTGTCTTTTTTTGAATGAAGCAAACAATAAGGCACGCACAGACCTGCTTGGGCAAGTTTGGTTGCATCTTAGTGTCATGAATTTTGCACAATGGTAATGAGGGCGGGCAAGTAAGGGCATGCCTTGGCAAATACAAACATATATGCAGTTCGTTTATTTGTCAAGGGCTCCTATGGTTCAAGTGTTCTTAAAAGGGCAAAATGAGCAAGAAGTGCAAAGTGAATTGGTCGGATATCGATGGAGCGTCACCAAAACCAAAACGCCTTCACTTGGAAAAGGATGAAACTGACAGTTTGTATCACTGCCCAATACGGGAGTGTGACCATGATGGGTTTCAGAGTCAGAGAGGCTGCAGAAAACATGTTAACACCAAGCACAGTTGGTTCTTTTACTTTGACGAAAAACCCAATTCGAAAGTAATCACGGATTCGCTAAAGGTAGCAAGCAATTTTTCAATAGAGGGCACAATTCAAGATCAAACAAGTAAGACCACAAAGAATGGCGTAAAGTTACTTCCCTCATTTTCATTATCGTGCAACATTGGCGAAGTACTCACGAAATGGCTGACTGGAAGTGGTGGCGGTTGTAAGAAAGATCGCGCAGCACGACAAATAGTTGCAAGATGCTTTAAGTTTCTTAGATTTTGTTGTGAAGACGAGGAAGAGTTGACTTTTGACGTGGTGGACTTTAGTTTGTGTTCTCCAAATTTGTTGTTAAGTTTATCGACTACTTACAAGACGAATGCAAGCTCGGACATGATGGGCGTTTGGGCTACATAGATGCTATTTCTGAAATGATCGACTTCAGAAAACTTCATGGCGCATCAGAGGCAGTTTTTCAAAAGTTTTCTTCAACAGAGTTGTACCTCAAAAGAGCACGAAAGACGGTTGCAAAGATTGAGACATTGAAACACTGGAAGCAAGAGGCCACTGGGCAACAATGGAGGAGTTGTTGGAGGTCGTAAAATTCCATCTGCCGCGCTACGAAAATACCGTGAAGATTTGCAAATCGAGTCCAGCTCAAGCTAACCCCTCAGACTTGACATTTGCCACGAAATTTGTAGCCATGTATATGTTCATCAAAGTGAAGGGGTCACGTCCCATGACTTATCAATACTTGACGCTGGACATGATCGCTACAGCTAAGGAAAAGGGTGGATTCATTGATCAGAAAACGTTCAAGACTGCTGGAAAGTATGGATTTGATTCTTTGATTCTGACCGATGCAAACTTACAAGTGCTCAACGGCTACATCTCGTACGTTAGACCTTTGCTTAAACCCCAGTGCGATTTCGTTCTCGTCAACAGAAATGGTGACCAGCATGGTAAATTGGGCGAGATCATGAGCAAACTGGTGTTTGATGCAATTGGAAAATACATTCATCCCACACGTTATCGCCAAATTGTTGAAACCCAAAGCCTCAATCAGCTCACTAGTGAGGAGCAAAGGGTTTTGTCAGAAGACCAAAAACACAGCTCTGCCGTTGCTAAAGTTCACTATCAAAAGCAACGATCCCGTGAAGTTGCTTTGAAGGGTCACGAGTGCCTACAGAAACTTCAAGGTGCCAAGGGTTCAGAAGTGGACGAGGACGTCCACGCAAGACTCGGAGATTCGACGTGCGAGGCCGGGCCTTCAGCTGAAAGAGTGCAAAATATCAAGTCCTCCCCCAAAAAGGAGGCCCTGCCTAGAAGAATCTTGCGCTCTCAGAGCAACATTCGTCAGGTTTTGAAATTCACAACAGAAGAGGACGATTTTTTAAAGAAAGGGATAACTAACCACGGATTTGGACAGTGGACTGCTATCCTGAGAGACCATAATTTCAAATTTCAAGACGGAAGAACGGCGGACTCCCTAAAGAAAAGAGCTGGAATGAAAATGCCGCTGGCGTGAGAAGTTTAAGTTTATTATTATGTTTTTTTGCACCATTTGCAAATAGTTACATTAAGGTATATTACCAGGAAGAAACTAGCGACGGAAGAGAAAAGACCAACCGAAATCTAAAACACTCACTTCTTTGAGTTTCTGATGAGCTAAATCTTTTATGGTACTCAGGAAAATGTATGGGCATTAACATTTACCAAAGCTCCAGCGACTTAAAGAGTTGCCTAAAACATTTCGAGAAAAACTAAATGACATTAATTCAACTGAGATATCCATTTTACTTTAAATTTACAGAATGTAAATTAAGCACTCTTATATTGTTTCTTTACCGCTCTTTGCTTACATATGTTCTCACTCGACAAGTGACCTCGACCAAGTCATAGTTAAATATTTATACAAAGGAAACACTATTTACGCGAGTGTCCTTGTGAAAGGAAAAAGCTGGAGATTTTTTTCTGTCCCCTGGACAACGGACTCTGGGTCAGACGCGGTCTTTTTCTCTTGTTTGTGGCCAGCGGGATGGGTGATGGTGGGCACGGAAAGTCGAAGGAAGGAATGTAGGAGGGCGTTTTGGGTTTCTGCGAGATGCACGTTTCGTCATTGTCTTCTTCCTCGTTATGGTCTTCGGCGCCGTTCTCGCTTTCCGGTGGGGTGAACATTAAAGAGACACTAGGGCTGTTGTCCTCGGCATTCGCACTGGCCAACTCCACTATTACGGGCAGGGGAGAAAACACGTCTCTTATGATATCAACGCAGGACTTATTTACTAGTCCGCGCTCCAAACACATCTTCTTTCTTTTCTTTAGAGCTTCTTGCCGCCCGAGCGTTCCATGGTTCTCGTGGAACAAACGCAATTTGTTGCTGTTAATTTCTAATGGACTCGTCAACGCGGCTCGCATTTCGGCGTCTTCTGTCCCCTCAAGCCGCCTGTTACATTCTGCCATCTCCGTTTCCATTCCGATAAGCCAAGGATTGCTAAATGCCTCTCTCGCTCGTTCTTTTTCCTGTTGTTTTCTCTGCGCTTGTAGTCGCTCTTCCCTCTTCTCGCTGGCCCGTCGTTCCATTTGCTGTAGGGTCGATGGCAATGGCTCGTCGGGATCTATCACGCGTTGATTTATCTGTGATTCGCTCGCCACTCCTAAGTTGACTAGAAATCGACGACGTCCGGCCAGACGATCATCCCGATGGGCTCTAGTGGCGTTTCTCTGATGCGTTTCTGCATTCTTCAGTAACATGCTCAGCTGCCTATGCCGAATTCCGTCTGGTGTCGCTTTTTCAAGTTCGCGCCGAAGTTTGTCCAGATCAGTCTCATCCGTACTGTCATTTGAGCTACCCTCTTCGCTATCTGATGC
Organism: Micromussa lordhowensis; assembly: GCA_964020085.1. Lineage (NCBI taxonomy): Eukaryota > Metazoa > Cnidaria > Anthozoa > Scleractinia > Lobophylliidae > Micromussa > Micromussa lordhowensis. The sequence continues at coordinate 16,481,916 of OZ026599.1, read as the reverse complement.
GATTTCGGTGCTGTCGGGTTCGTCTTCTGATTTCGGGTTGTGAACAAGTTGGCAGGTTTTCATCAGCGATAGAGACGGACATAATTTGTTGAATGTCCTCACTTGCCAGACCATCTTCTTCCGAGACCTTCGCCGTCAATGGGGCGGTGGAGAAATTGGCAGCCATCTTTTGAGCCCAGACAATGCAGTCCATGGCGTGCTCTCGTAGCCACTGGTTGGCCTCCAGTTCAACGTGGGGCAAGCTTTTGAAAAAAATACTTGTTGAGCCTTTTGTTCATTGCGTCGTTGTGTGCATCGCCGAAGTCCATCTCTTGTTGGCAAGTGATGTACATACTGCTTCGACAGTGGAATCCCTGTGCCTTCTTCCACTTCACGTCGTGGGAAGTAAACCCACCTTGACAAATGATCTTCCAGTCATCTATCTCTAAAAGGTTAGAGTAGGCCTCATCCAGGAATATCACTTCGGTGGAGCTTTTGATCATGGATTTGTTGAAGCTTTTCTGTTTAGTGACACGGGCTATTCGATTAAGTGGCACAATCTGAAACACTGGACTGAACAGGCTCGTCTTACCACTGTCCGAAGCCCCAATGGCACATGGAACGGGTTGTTTTTGTTCTTTCTGGCGAAACAGTGCAAGAAAGTCGAAACAAAACCGCTTTATCGGTTCTTCGGAAAGGCTGTTCTCAAGTATCTGCTTGAAGTATCTAGGATCAGGATCAGTGAGGCTGTTGTAAGGTACATAGGCACGTGGAGATGTAAGACCTTGCTGCAAGTGGAAAAAGGTTGTCAATTTTAATATATAAAATGGGCAGATTGAAATGTTACTTCATTATTCTTATCAAAGTGTCATGACATTTAATTACATCCCTAACATTTGGTATGACAATTTGTACACGACATTGCCTTTTTGGAACGTTCTTGGCAAATTTTAGTAACGATACTTGTAATGTAATTGTAATGAAATTGATATAAAATGAAATAAAACTTTATTGACCCGAAATATATTAAAGGATATATAAAGACGATGCATAAGAGCGAGAAAATTGATAGCTAAATGTCTAATAGTATTTGCCTAAGTTAACGTTCAAAAACGTTACGATTTTTTCCTGAGATCTTTATTTGGCGAATCAAGTAAACAGATCTAGAGTGCTCCAGTATCGCCCATTTGGCGCATGCAAGTTCAACAGGTTATCGAAAAAGAGCAACCAAAAATAATTGATCATTGATTCTTTACAAGTTCTACTGACCTCGGATTCTGGGGTGACTCCTTGAACGAAAGAGCCAGCCGAAAAAGACCATAACCAGCCATCCTGTACTTCCACTAAGTTGCGATCGATTGTAAGTTGACTGATTAGATTGCTTTCTGGCTCACTCAACAGTGGTAGCACACGCTGGAAATGTTGAACAAGCCTGTCTTTGAAGGTCTCATTCCCCATAAGATTCAATAGAAACGTCTTCATAGGACATAGGAACTTGAATGTAAACTGTGACTCAGCCACTTTCTTGTAAACATCCCCTCGGTACACACTAAAGTGCAGTTTTTTCAAGGCAGCGCAAATGTCATTACAGAGAACTGTGATTGGACAAGACAGTGGCTTGTTTAACGTACTTGGTAGCGCCAAGCTCGTGGTTCTGTCGGCATTTTCACTCAAACCAAAGCAATCGATTTTTAAACCAGCCCGGCGCAATTCTTGGATAGATGCCGCCATCACGGGTTTAAATTCGCCAAGAAGCACTCGCACGCGAACCACATTTTCTGTTGCCGATAATTGTTGAGAATGCTCGTCGTCGCTAACTTCGATTTCCTCTTGAAGGGCTCTGTAATAGAAGAACATGACGCATAAGTTTTTTCATTGTCAATAGTTGACTTCTAATAACCCACGAATAGTGAACAAGCACTGTGCAGTAGCCACACACTCTTTTCACTGCAAACTATTCGCCAATTGTAAAAATTTGTAGAGGCCACGGGTTCGAATCCCGTTAAAACCCTGAATGTTTTTCCAGCTAAAATTTGCAATTGCGATTACAATTGCGATGATCCCATCTCCATTCCCGCAGTTCAAATCAACTTCATGTCACATGAAAGATTAGTCTCTTGCATGTCAGCAAGTGACTAGCAATGAAAAATTTAAATTAACTCCATTTTTGTCTAACATAATCGACAGCTTTTAATATGGGCGTTTCGGAAACGCATATGATAAATAAATGGCGACCTTGACCCCTGAGAGTGGGCCAAATTAAGGTGCCAACGAAATTTATCATATCTTAACAATTCTAATTCGCTGTGGCCTTTCGGAAAATGGTCAAACGAAAGCAAAAAGACTGCAATTTGTCGGCTTAACTGTTTTAGAAAGATTTACAAAAACGCTATAGTCATAAGTATTTATCAACTAATGAGTAACTGCAACAAACTAAGGTTGATCACTCACCTAAGATAATGCTGATAGGACGCCTCTACGAAATTCATGAGGCAAGGATTTTTGTGGTCTTTCAGAACCTGGCATAGCTGATTCAGATCGTGGGAATTTTTTTTCCTCGACGCTCTTGACAGGTAAAACTCTAATCCACATTTTACAAGAGCTCGTTGAATCTTGAATGGATTCACTGCAGAACCGTTGTGAGTTTGACACGCCAGCCAATACGATATTGCAGGAAATATTTGTTTCCCTTGTGATGAGATTTGCGAAGGATTGATTTGAGATTCTTCATTCGAATCGTCGCTTTCTCTAGCTTCATCCGGCTGTGATCTTTTAGACGTTTTCTTTTTACTGTCAAGTTTTGAAGTCCTGATTGCCGAAAAGAAAAAGCAGACCTCGCTCATTTTGGACAAAGTAAGATCGCACTCGTCTCTCTTTTCGCAGATCCAACTCCAGGCTCGTTCGATTTCATCATCATGGACTCTTCAAACACACTTGAAAGCAACAACAGAGCACTTTTTCTCAATTGCCGCAATAATATGGCACTCGGCTTTATCTCTGATAATCTTACTGTTGAGCTGCGAACAAGGCTTGCTCATTTTTTGTGGTCAAGCAGACTGAGCTCAAAAGGGATTTCGGCTTCTCGGGACTTTTATACCATTACAGTGCAACAAAACACAAAGGGAATTAAGCAAAGCGGTTTCATTGGGTAATTTAGCTAATTATACTTTCAGACTGAAATTAACTTCAGTCTGATTAAAATATTCAGTCCAGATACGCCTCGCACGCTAAATACGTCATACCCTTGACACATCGACAGTGACCACAGTGGAAACAATGACCTATGTATTCGTTTGCTGAAGAGTGTTTTAAGACCAACAAAAAACACGTGCACATCGAGAAAAGCGTAAATTAAGGGTATGGCATGAATGCTAATGTTACACAGCTCGAGTCTTTTCTTTGATGATAGAGTGTATGTCGAGATAAGCGTAAACTACGGGTATGGTATGAATTAATTTAATAAAATTTATTAAAAATGAAATAATAATAAAAAAATAAATAAAGGTATTATTATTATTATTATTGTTATTACTATTTATTTTAAATAATAAATAATAAATTGTTATTATTTAATTAAAATAAATAGTAATAACAATAATAATAATACATTTATTTATTTTTTTATTATTATTTCATTTTTAATAAATTTTATTAAATTAATTCATACCATACCCGTAGTTTACGCTTATCTCGACATACCCTCTATCATCAAGAAAGGACTCGAGCTGTGTAACATTAGCATTCATACCATACCCGTAGTTTACGCTTATCTCGATATACACTCTATCATCAGGAAAGGACTCGAGCTGTGTAACATTAGCATTCATGCCATACCCTTAGTTTACGCTTATCTCGACATACACCGGCTCCAATAACTGTAACAAACAAAGCAGTAAAGTGGAAAGAGTTTTATCCGCTGCAAGTGCGTGTTCTATTTTCGCACTCAGTGTATAGCAAGTATGACGTGAACAGCGTCTTTTCTGGGATCTTTTACTTCTGTTAACGGCTGTACGGGACCGAAATATAAAAGGAACGGGGACATTTGGGAAACGATCTTCTACATTTCCCAAAATTTTATTATTGCGCGTTTTGCTGCCTTTGAGCGGAACAAACTTCACCAGATTTTAATGATGGTTTCCATTTCTCCTAAGCGTTTGACTAACGCTTTTTGGAGTTTTTTCTTTAGTCGTTTTCTCGTTTTTTCACTGATTTTAAGTTTCGTTGGCTGTTCCTATATTCCAAAAGGAACGTTCCTCTAGTATCGACTGTTCCTCGTTTTTGTGTTCCTATTGACCATAAGAGGACCAGATTATTTCCAAGGTAGGAACAAAACGTTCACTCTAGTGTAAAAGGAGAACATTTAGTTCCGAGTTCCTAACTGTAAATGGAACACATTGTTCCCAAATTGGTCAATCAGGACTGTTTTGTTCCGAGTTCCTATCTGTGAATGGAACTCATTGTTCCCAAATTGGTCAATCAGGACTGTTTTGTTCCGAGTTCCTATCTGTAAATGGAACACATTGCTCCCAAATTGGTCATTGAGGACTGTTTTGTTCCGAGTTCCTATCTGTTAATGGAACACATTGTTCCCAAATTGGTCATTTAGGACCATTTTGTTTCGAGTTCCTATCTGTAAATGGAACACATTGTTCCCAAATTGGTCATTAAGGACTGTTTTGTTCCGAGTTCCTATCTGTTAATGGAACACATGGTTCCCAAATTGGTCATTTAGGACAGTTTTGTTCCGAGTTGCTATCTGTAAATGGAACACATTGTTCCCAAATTGGTCATTAGGACTGTTTTGTTCCGAATTCCTATCTGTAAATGAAACACAAGGTTCCCAAATTCCGAATTGCTGATTTGGCATTCCTATTTTGTTTCCACATCGAGGTGTCTTTTTTGAATGAAGCAAACAATAGGGCACGCACAGACCTGCTTGGGCAAGTTTGGTTGCATCTTACTGTCATGAATTTTGCACAATAGTAATGAAGGCGGGCAAGTAAGGGCGTGCTTTGGCAAATACAAACATATATATGCAGTTCCTTTGTTTGTCATCGGCTCCTGTTGGCCAAATGTTCTAAAAAAGGCAAAATGAGCAAGAAGTGCAAAGTCAATTGGTCGGATATCGATGGAGCGTCACCAAAACCAAAACGCCTTCACCTGGAAAAGGATGAAACTGACAGTTTGTATCACTGCCCAATACAAGAGTGTGACCATGATGGGTTTCAAAGTCAAAGAGGTTGCAGAAAACATGTTAACACCAAGCACAGTTGGTTCTTTTACTTTGATGAAAAGCCCAATTCGAAAGAAATAACAGATTCGCCACAGTTAGCAAGCAATTTTCCAATAGAGAGCACAATTCAAGATCGATCAAGGGAGACAACAAAGCAAGCCGTAAAGTTACTTCCATCATTTTCATTATCTTGTGACATTGGCGAAGTATTTACGAAATGGCTGACTGGAAGTGGTGGCGGTTACAAAAAAGATCGTGCAGCCAAGCAAATAGTTACAAGATGCTCTAAGTTTCTTAGATTTTGTTGTGAAGACGAGGAAGAGTTGACTTTTGACGTGGTGGACTTTAGTTTGTGTTCTCCAAATTTGTTGTTCAAGTTTATCGACTACTTACAAGACGAATGCAAGCTCGGCCATGGTGGGCGCTTGGGCTACATAGATGCTATTTCTGAAATGATCGACTTCAGAAAACTTCATGGCGCATCAGAGGCAGTCTTTCAAAAGTTCTCTGCAACAGAGTTGTACCTCAAAAGAGCGCGAAAGACAGTCGCAAAGATGATGCGATTGCAGTGGACACAAGATTTAGACATTGAGACACTGGAAGCAAGAGGCCACTGGGCAACCATGGAAGAGCTATTGGAGGTCGTGAAATTCCATCTGCCGCGCTACGAAAATACCGTGAAGATTTGCAAATCGAGTCCAGCTCAAGTGAACCCCTCAGACCTGACATTTGCCACGAAATTTGTAGCCATGTATCTGTTCATCAAAGTGAAGGGGTCACGTCCCATGACTTATCAATATTTGACGGTGGACATGATTGCTACAGCTAAGGAAAAGGGTGGATTCATTGATCAGAAAACGTTCAAGACTGCTGGAAAGTATGGATTTGATTCTTTGATTCTGACCGATGCAAACATTCAAGTGCTCAACGGCTACATCTCGTACGTTAGACCTTTGCTTAAACCCCAGTGCGATTTCGTTCTTGTCAACAGAAATGGCGACCAGCATGGTAAATTGGGCGAGATCATGAGCAAACTGGTGTTTGATGCAATTGGAAAATACATTCATCCCACACGTTATCGCCAAATTGTTGAAACCCAAAGCTTCAATCAGCTCACGAGTGAGGAGCAAAGGGTTTTGTCAGAAGACCAAAAACACAGCTCTGCTGTTGCTAAAGTTCACTATCAAAAGCAACGATCCCGTGAAGTTGCTTTGAAGGGTCACGAGTGCCTACAAAAACTTCAAGGTGCCAAGGGTTCAGAAGTGGACAAGGACGTCAACGCAAGACTCGGAGACTCGACTTCCGACGGTGGGCCGTTAATTGAAACAGTGCAAAATGACAACTCCTCCCCCAAAAAGGACGCCTTGCCTAAGCGAATCTTGCGCTCTCACACGAACACTCGTCACGTTTTGAAATTCACGAAAGAAGAGGACGATTTTCTAAATGAAGGGATCACTAAGCACGGGTTTGGACAATGGACAGCTATTTTGAGAGATGCCGATTTCCAATTTCAAGACGGAAGAACAGCGGACTCTCTGAAAAAAAGAGCTGGCCTCAAATGCCGCTAAGCTCGAAGTAACGTTAGACATTAAAATATAAACATCGATAAAGCAGTGCATTTTATACAGAACTCTTCGCTTTGATTTTGACTGCAGAATCATTTACAGTGACAACAACACTAGGGATAACATGACATTTCCATAACAATAACAGTATTCTTTAATCTTAATTCCACACGCTTTTTTTTTCATCTATTGTTGACTGGAGAAATAATTCAAAATTGTATTAGTGACTTTTCGTTTTCCATGCTGAACTTTTTCTGCCGGGCGGGGTCGCTATTTCCCTCTCTGAGATCCTTGGTGGACGCGGCGGGTTTTTTCGAATGAGGTATGGCTGATCTCCCAGCTCGCGATTGGGGTGATGAACAGATCCTGGTCGTCTTCGTCATCAATGTCGGGCTGGTCACGAGGCTGTGACGTGCTGGCACGTCTGCCACTTGGCTCAAATGGCTCAGAAATCTCGCTCCTGTCGTCGTGAAGCACATCGTTGGGAAACGGCAGCGGACACCATATGCTACGTATGGATTTCGCTTGCTCGTCGGAACACCACTTCCGTTGCACAGCCTTTCTTTGCCTCTCTTGCAAGACTTGCTGCTTGAGGCCTGGAATCTCTTCTCGCTGAAACCTCGACTTCAATGCATCAACGGCAACTTCTATCATGTACTGAAGAGCGCGTTTTGTCTCTGGATCTGTGGCGGCGTCTTCTTGTTTTTGAAGGTCCTGCAGCTCCTTTTCCTTTCCCAGCACCCACTCATCCTGGTAATAGACGCGTGCTTTCTCCCCAAGCTGCCGTTCTTCTTCGGCTCTCTTCTTTGCGAAATATTGTTCCCTGCTCCTCTCGATGTTGGGATGGTACGGTCCGTCCACCGACTGCAGCAGGTCAGAATCCTCCTCTCTTACCATTCCAAGTGTAATCCATCTTGCTTTGGTTTCCTGCAGAAATCGCTCGCTTGCTAGGTTGGCGCGCCTGTCGCAATCGTCTCGGAACTGTTTGACGCCAGCACCGATTAATTCAAGTTGCCTCCGCTTCAAACTATTTCGGGGCTGTAGCTCACTGAGCCTGGCAATCTCCTCGTAATTCTTCTCTAGCCCCTTCGTGTAGCTTGAACAACAGTCATCGTCATCCGTTCCCTCGCTCTCCTCGCCACTCTCTCGGATTTGTGCTGGCGTCTCTCGGGATACTTCGCCCACCATGGCGTCACCACTGTCACTGTCGTCCATGGTCAAGTTTCGGATACGCTCTCTCTCTTTGTCGTCAAATGTGTCGTGGCTTCTGGCCGTTTCTGGGACCGGCGGAGGCAATTCATCGACCGGAGTCACTGCCATATTACTTGCCCACACGATGCAGTCCATTGCGTGCTCTTTCAAAAATTCCATGGCCCCGGCCACAGGTGGAGATCTTAAGGTCTTAAAGTGGAACTTCCTCAAGCGCACGTTCATCGCTGCATTGTGATCTTCTCCAAAGCCCATCTCCTCTTGACAAGTAATAAACATAGGGCATCGTATGGTCAGTGGATAAGACGACTTATACTTTCTGTCGTGTGCTGTCAAGCCACCCTGGGTGAGCACCTTAAGGCAAAACGACAATAAAAGTAAGACAGAGGCGAGATAGAAAAAACGGTTTCTTAACGCTAAAAGATAAAGTTTAATTAATGTAGACGTACCTTCCAATCGTCCGGGTCTAACAGTTTCGCGTAGGCCTCGTCCATAAAGATGATTTGAGTGTCACCGTCGATTTGACTCTTGTTGAATGCTTTTTGCTTTGTTATCATGGCGATGTATCTGAAAAAAGGAAGAGCATGTAACACGAACAATAATGACAAAGAGCCAGTCAAACCTTAGTAGTTAAAAGAAGACTCGTTGCAGCTGTGACATACGAGATCTCGAAAGAAGTAACAACAACAATTGAACTTAAACATTACGAGCATTAAATAGTGCCATTAAATATTAATTGTGCAAGTGATGGGATAAGGGTTCGAAGATGATCGGGACGAAAATTCGGTGACCATGAAGTAGCCGCAAAAATAGGCACCAAATATAACCTATAGTATCTTGAAGCACACTCACCTCTCAGGGATGATACGACTGATAGGTGCAAACAAGCTGGTCTTGCCACTATTGGGCTCACCAATTAGGCACAACACTTTCTCTTTATGCTGTTTGGCGCCATAGTGCAGCAGTCGGATAAAGTACTCGCAGAAGAATTGCACTTCAGTGTTGGATAGGCTATTTTCCAGAATTTCTTTAAAGTAGCGTGGTTCTGGTGCCTTGTTGTGCTTGTACTCAACATATGCCCTTTGGTGTTTCTCTGCCAACCTCCGACTCTCGTATGGCGTTTTCCACAAATTTTCTTTCACTAATGGAGAAGCAGAATCCGTCCGAAACTTCTATAAGGTCGTAATTTATACGGAGTTGTCGAGGAAACTCGCTTTCTGGGTCGCCCAGTATGCTGTCTAACTTGTTCAGGTGCTTAACGATCGTTTCTTTGAAGTGCTCGCTGTTGCCAAGTAGCGACAAGAACTGTTTGACTTTGCAGCAGTGTTGAAATGTATACTTTGAAGAAGCAACTTTCTTGTAAACTTCTCCTCGGTGGAGGGCATATCCAAGCTTTTTCATCGCTCTCTCTATGTCGTTGATGGCTACCACTATTGGAGACGCCAATGCTTTGGTGCGGTTTTCACCTTCGGAAGGTGTACTGCAGTTTTCGATACCATACACATCGAACTTAAGCCCAGCTCGGACGAGAGCTGGAACTGCCTTGTCCCGCAGGATCGAACTGAACGAGCTAGAAACCACTTGCAATCTTACAACGTGTTCACTTCCATTCATCGCACTCTCCAACGGCTCTTCCATAAGTTGATCTTTTAGATTGTTCAGTCCTTCGGCAAATGAGATATCGACTTTGCTCTGTAGAAAGTGATTTGAGTGATCTTTGAGAGTTGTACACAAAGGTGCAGATGACTGTTCTTCTCTTCCTTTGTTACAATCTGGTAGAGCTTTTGCTGTGACTTCCATTCCTATTTCTAGCAGGGCGGAGTGGACTGGAACTGTGGAAACGTGTGTTCCGTTTTGCGACTGAACCGCCATCCAATAAGATATGGCAGGCCAATAAACAACTTGCTGCTTCTCGCTCGAGTTTCTTCCGTCACCTTCTTCCTCTGTGTCTTCGTTCGTGTGACCTTTCTTTCCTCTTCTCTCTATCGCTGCCACTGCAGAGAAAAAGAACGCCATTCCTGGGATCCGTTTTATTGCTTGGTCGCATTCATCTCTCTTGTTGCAGATTTGCACCCAGAGCTCATCTGGCTTGGTATCAGGTATACCATCACATTTTCGATAAGACACTTTTGCAGATATTAGGGAGCATGTAGCCGCAGTTGGGAGAATACGACTCAACAAAGCACTCCGTATGCTCTTGGAAAAAAAAGCAATAAAATTGCAAATTGAAGTAGTACATTTCGATCAATTGTAAGCTAAATCACGATTGAGCTTTCAAAGCAAAACTTCAAGTTTTCTACGCAAATATCGGTTTAAAGGCATGTTGGCTGTCTATAGCACGACTAGACATCGTGTTTCATACGTTCCATTCATTTACCTCCAAAACGAAACCCAGGCGAGATTTAAAGAAATTGTTTGCGATATACCCGACTTTTAAAACGAGGAAAATACTCGACAACACAAGACCTTATTTCGTGCCCTGTTTGACCCGTTAATAATTTTGGAGATGACGGATTCTTACCACAAGAACGGTTCTATTCTTGATAGCAATAGTTTGTGTCTCGTGTCTTGTTTTCAAAATGGCGGATTTTACAACTACAGAGAAATTTTAACTCTTGAAGCTCTGAGAGAACAGAAAAGAGATATCACTTACCCTACTGTTGAGCTGCCTTGCAGGTCCTGAGGCCATGCTGGTTATGTACAACTGCCAGAAGCGTCGTCTTTGTAACTTGATTTTATATCTTCGAGAAACTTGTCAAGTTCATTTTTCCGCACGTATTTGTTTTTTTGGAAGCGATTTCGTTTTCATCCGACAATAGGTTTTACAACTGAAAATCTATCGCAGAACAATAGCAACGCTTGCGAGAATGTGTGAGCAGTTAGGTGAGAACTCTACGACTGTTCGGGATGTCATTTTTCTAAAGGAATATTTTTCGCACGGTGCTTTTGGGTCTAATTTCTCCCTTCCCCAATGGAGATTGGTATTATACCTTTGACAACAGACTGTGACTCAAAAGAAGAGAGGCTTGAACGAATGTGAAAACAGTTGCCTCTGCTGACCTTGAACTCTTCAAAGCGTCACTTTACAGAGTACTAATTATACCCAAAGGAAGCATGTTGAGAAAAACAAAGTTGACTCTTGTTTGAAAGTTATGTTTATCCCTTTGGCTTCATACATATTAAGCGAAAATGTTAATGTTGGTGCTCGCGAAAATCTCGGGGTACTGATAAGAAACTGGACGGTGAGACCGCCTAATTTATCAAAAGATCGAAAATATCTGCTTCGTACCAACAACGAGATAGCGACCGTTGAGAAACAATGCGTAACTGATAAAGTGAAGCACGTAAGATTGTCAATCTCATTGCTATTCCTAATGACACAACTGTAAGTAATTCCCCGCCGTGTCCGCTTAATCCATTAAACTCGATAAAATAGTGCAGTCTCTATAAATAAATACTGCTTATGTCTAGCGGAGACATCGGAGATACCGGAGACAAAACTTGCAGTACAGTATTTAATGCATTAGTATTCCTTACTGTGCAACTGTGGGCTCTGTCTGCTTGCTAATTTTCCTTAAACACAACGGAGATATCGGAGACACCGGAGAATGAACTTGCAGTTGATAAAATGTGTATTTTAAATAGCAAATATTAGATATTTATTTATCATATAAATAATAATATTATTAATATATTTTCATATCATATTAACTGTAAGTATATACTTACAGTTAATATGATATGAAATATATTGTTAATATTATTATTCATATGAGAAATGAATATTTAATATTTGCTACTTAAAATACACATTTGATAAACTGCAAGTTCTTTCTCCGCTGTCTCCGATGTCTCCGTTGTGTTTAAGGAAAAGTAGCAAGCAGACAGAGCCTATAGTTGCACAGTAAGGAATACTAATGCAGCAAATACTGTACTGCAAGTTTTGTCTCCGGTATCTCCGATGTCTCCGCTATACATAAGCAGTATTTATTCATAGAGATTACACTCTTTTGTCGAGTACGACGGATAAAGCGGACACGGTGGGGGAAGTACTTCCAGTTGTGTTATGATGAATAACAACGCCATTTTCTATATCATTCATGCTTAACACTTCATGGAGTTAAAGGGTCACGTGCGTTAGACTAAAGGGAACGAGGAAACTGGGAAAACGATCTTCTACATTTCCCAAAATTTTATTATTGCGCGTTTTGCTGCCTTTGAGCGGAACAAACTTCACCAGATTTTAATGATGGTTTCCATTTCTCCTAAGCGTTTGACTAACGCTTTTTGGAGTTTTTTCTTTAGTCGTTTTCTCGTTTTTTCACTGATTTTAAGTTTCGTTGGCTGTTCCTATATTCCAAAAGGAACGTTCCTCTAGTATCGACTGTTCCTCGTTTTTGTGTTCCTATTGACCATAAGAGGACCAGATTATTTCCAAGGTAGGAACAAAACGTTCACTCTAGTGTAAAAGGAGAACATTTAGTTCCGAGTTCCTAACTGTAAATGGAACACATTGTTCCCAAATTGGTCAATCAGGACTGTTTTGTTCCGAGTTCCTATCTGTGAATGGAACTCATTGTTCCCAAATTGGTCAATCAGGACTGTTTTGTTCCGAGTTCCTATCTGTAAATGGAACACATTGCTCCCAAATTGGTCATTGAGGACTGTTTTGTTCCGAGTTCCTATCTGTTAATGGAACACATTGTTCCCAAATTGGTCATTTAGGACCATTTTGTTTCGAGTTCCTATCTGTAAATGGAACACATTGTTCCCAAATTGGTCATTAAGGACTGTTTTGTTCCGAGTTCCTATCTGTTAATGGAACACATGGTTCCCAAATTGGTCATTTAGGACTGTTTTGTTCCGAGTTGCTATCTGTAAATGGAACACATTGTTCCCAAATTGGTCATTAGGACTGTTTTGTTCCGAATTCCTATCTGTAAATGAAACACAAGGTTCCCAAATTCCGAATTGCTGATTTGGCATTCCTATTTTGTTTCCACATCGAGGTGTCTTTTTTGAATGAAGCAAACAATAGGGCACGCACAGACCTGCTTGGGCAAGTTTGGTTGCATCTTACTGTCATGAATTTTGCACAATAGTAATGAAGGCGGGCAAGTAAGGGCATGCTTTGGCAAATACAAACATATATATGCAGTTCCTTTGTTTGTCATCGGCTCCTGTTGGCCAAATGTTCTAAAAAAGGCAAAATGAGCAAGAAGTGCAAAGTCAATTGGTCGGATATCGATGGAGCGTCACCAAAACCAAAACGCCTTCACCTGGAAAAGGATGAAACTGACAGTTTGTATCACTGCCCAATACAAGAGTGTGACCATGATGGGTTTCAAAGTCAAAGAGGTTGCAGAAAACATGTTAACACCAAGCACAGTTGGTTCTTTTACTTTGATGAAAAGCCCAATTCGAAAGAAATAACAGATTCGCCACAGTTAGCAAGCAATTTTCCAATAGAGAGCACAATTCAAGATCGATCAAGGGAGACAACAAAGCAAGCCGTAAAGTTACTTCCATCATTTTCATTATCTTGTGACATTGGCGAAGTATTTACGAAATGGCTGACTGGAAGTGGTGGCGGTTACAAAAAAGATCGTGCAGCCAAGCAAATAGTTACAAGATGCTCTAAGTTTCTTAGATTTTGTTGTGAAGACGAGGAAGAGTTGACTTTTGACGTGGTGGACTTTAGTTTGTGTTCTCCAAATTTGTACGTTGTTCAAGTTTATCGACTACTTACAAGACGAATGCAAGCTCGGCCATGGTGGGCGCTTGGGCTACATAGATGCTATTTCTGAAATGATCGACTTCAGAAAACTTCATGGCGCATCAGAGGCAGTCTTTCAAAAGTTCTCTGCAACAGAGTTGTACCTCAAAAGAGCGCGAAAGACAGTCGCAAAGATGATGCGATTGCAGTGGACACAAGATTTAGACATTGAGACACTGGAAGCAAGAGGCCACTGGGCAACCATGGAAGAGCTATTGGAGGTCGTGAAATTCCATCTGCCGCGCTACGAAAATACCGTGAAGATTTGCAAATCGAGTCCAGCTCAAGTGAACCCCTCAGACCTGACATTTGCCACGAAATTTGTAGCCATGTATCTGTTCATCAAAGTGAAGGGGTCACGTCCCATGACTTATCAATATTTGACGGTGGACATGATTGCTACAGCTAAGGAAAAGGGTGGATTCATTGATCAGAAAACGTTCAAGACTGCTGGAAAGTATGGATTTGATTCTTTGATTCTGACCGATGCAAACATTCAAGTGCTCAACGGCTACATCTCGTACGTTAGACCTTTGCTTAAACCCCAGTGCGATTTCGTTCTTGTCAACAGAAATGGCGACCAGCATGGTAAATTGGGCGAGATCATGAGCAAACTGGTGTTTGATGCAATTGGAAAATACATTCATCCCACACGTTATCGCCAAATTGTTGAAACCCAAAGCTTCAATCAGCTCACGAGTGAGGAGCAAAGGGTTTTGTCAGAAGACCAAAAACACAGCTCTGCTGTTGCTAAAGTTCACTATCAAAAGCAACGATCCCGTGAAGTTGCTTTGAAGGGTCACGAGTGCCTACAAAAACTTCAAGGTGCCAAGGGTTCAGAAGTGGACAAGGACGTCAACGCAAGACTCGGAGACTCGACTTCCGACGGTGGGCCGTTAATTGAAACAGTGCAAAATGACAACTCCTCCCCCAAAAAGGACGCCTTGCCTAAGCGAATCTTGCGCTCTCACACGAACACTCGTCACGTTTTGAAATTCACGAAAGAAGAGGACGATTTTCTAAATGAAGGGATCACTAAGCACGGGTTTGGACAATGGACAGCTATTTTGAGAGATGCCGATTTCCAATTTCAAGACGGAAGAACAGCGGACTCTCTGAAAAAAAGAGCTGGCCTCAAATGCCGCTAAGCTCGAAGTAACGTTAGACATTAAAATATAAACATCGATAAAGCAGTGCATTTTATACAGAACTCTTCGCTTTGATTTTGACTGCAGAATCATTTACAGTGACAACAACACTAGGGATAACATGACATTTCCATAACAATAACAGTATTCTTTAATCTTAATTCCACACGCTTTTTTTTTCATCTATTGTTGACTGGAGAAATAATTCAAAATTGTATTAGTGACTTTTCGTTTTCCATGCTGAACTTTTTCTGCCGGGCGGGGTCGCTATTTCCCTCTCTGAGATCCTTGGTGGACGCGGCGGGTTTTTTCGAATGAGGTATGGCTGATCTCCCAGCTCGCGATTGGGGTGATGAACAGATCCTGGTCGTCTTCGTCATCAATGTCGGGCTGGTCACGAGGCTGTGACGTGCTGGCACGTCTGCCACTTGGCTCAAATGGCTCAGAAATCTCGCTCCTGTCGTCGTGAAGCACATCGTTGGGAAACGGCAGCGGACACCATATGCTACGTATGGATTTCGCTTGCTCGTCGGAACACCACTTCCGTTGCACAGCCTTTCTTTGCCTCTCTTGCAAGACTTGCTGCTTGAGGCCTGGAATCTCTTCTCGCTGAAACCTCGACTTCAATGCATCAACGGCAACTTCTATCATGTACTGAAGAGCGCGTTTTGTCTCTGGATCTGTGGCGGCGTCTTCTTGTTTTTGAAGGTCCTGCAGCTCCTTTTCCTTTCCCAGCACCCACTCATCCTGGTAATAGACGCGTGCTTTCTCCCCAAGCTGCCGTTCTTCTTCGGCTCTCTTCTTTGCGAAATATTGTTCCCTGCTCCTCTCGATGTTGGGATGGTACGGTCCGTCCACCGACTGCAGCAGGTCAGAATCCTCCTCTCTTATCATTCCAAGTGTAATCCATCTTGCTTTGGTTTCCTGCAGAAATCGCTCGCTTGCTAGGTTGGCGCGCCTGTCGCAATCGTCTCGGAACTGTTTGACGCCAGCACCGATTAATTCAAGTTGCCTCCGCTTCAAACTATTTCGGGGCTGTAGCTCACTGAGCCTGGCAATCTCCTCGTAATTCTTCTCTAGCCCCTTCGTGTAGCTTGAACAACAGTCATCGTCATCCGTTCCCTCGCTCTCCTCGCCACTCTCTCGGATTTGTGCTGGCGTCTCTCGGGATACTTCGCCCACCATGGCGTCACCACTGTCACTGTCGTCCATGGTCAAGTTTCGGATACGCTCTCTCTCTTTGTCGTCAAATGTGTCGTGGCTTCTGGCCGTTTCTGGGACCGGCGGAGGCAATTCATCGACCGGAGTCACTGCCATATTACTTGCCCACACGATGCAGTCCATTGCGTGCTCTTTCAAAAATTCCATGGCCCCGGCCACAGGTGGAGATCTTAAGGTCTTAAAGTGGAACTTCCTCAAGCGCACGTTCATCGCTGCATTGTGATCTTCTCCAAAGCCCATCTCCTCTTGACAAGTAATAAACATAGGGCATCGTATGGTCAGTGGATAAGACGACTTATACTTTCTGTCGTGTGCTGTCAAGCCACCCTGGGTGAGCACCTTAAGGCAAAACGACAATAAAAGTAAGACAGAGGCGAGATAGAAAAAACGGTTTCTTAACGCTAAAAGATAAAGTTTAATTAATGTAGACGTACCTTCCAATCGTCCGGGTCTAACAGTTTCGCGTAGGCCTCGTCCATAAAGATGATTTGAGTGTCACCGTCGATTTGACTCTTGTTGAATGCTTTTTGCTTTGTTATCATGGCGATGTATCTGAAAAAAGGAAGAGCATGTAACACGAACAATAATGACAAAGAGCCAGTCAAACCTTAGTAGTTAAAAGAAGACTCGTTGCAGCTGTGACATACGAGATCTCGAAAGAAGTAACAACAACAATTGAACTTAAACATTACGAGCATTAAATAGTGCCATTAAATATTAATTGTGCAAGTGATGGGATAAGGGTTCGAAGATGATCGGGACGAAAATTCGGTGACCATGAAGTAGCCGCAAAAATAGGCACCAAATATAACCTATAGTATCTTGAAGCACACTCACCTCTCAGGGATGATACGACTGATAGGTGCAAACAAGCTGGTCTTGCCACTATTGGGCTCACCAATTAGGCACAACACTTTCTCTTTATGCTGTTTGGCGCCATAGTGCAGCAGTCGGATAAAGTACTCGCAGAAGAATTGCACTTCAGTGTTGGATAGGCTATTTTCCAGAATTTCTTTAAAGTAGCGTGGTTCTGGTGCCTTGTTGTGCTTGTACTCAACATATGCCCCTTGGTGTTTCTCTGCCAACCTCCGACTCTCGTATGGCGTTTTCCACAAATTTTCTTTCACTAATGGAGAAGCAGAATCCGTCCGAAACTTCTATAAGGTCGTAATTTATACGGAGTTGTCGAGGAAACTCGCTTTCTGGGTCGCCCAGTATGCTGTCTAACTTGTTCAGGTGCTTAACGATCGTTTCTTTGAAGTGCTCGCTGTTGCCAAGTAGCGACAAGAACTGTTTGACTTTGCAGCAGTGTTGAAATGTATACTTTGAAGAAGCAACTTTCTTGTAAACTTCTCCTCGGTGGAGGGCATATCCAAGCTTTTTCATCGCTCTCTCTATGTCGTTGATGGCTACCACTATTGGAGACGCCAATGCTTTGGTGCGGTTTTCACCTTCGGAAGGTGTACTGCAGTTTTCGATACCATACACATCGAACTTAAGCCCAGCTCGGACGAGAGCTGGAACTGCCTTGTCCCGCAGGATCGAACTGAACGAGCTAGAAACCACTTGCAATCTTACAACGTGTTCACTTCCATTCATCGCACTCTCCAACGGCTCTTCCATAAGTTGATCTTTTAGATTGTTCAGTCCTTCGGCAAATGAGATATCGACTTTGCTCTGTAGAAAGTGATTTGAGTGATCTTTGAGAGTTGTACACAAAGGTGCAGATGACTGTTCTTCTCTTCCTTTGTTACAATCTGGTAGAGCTTTTGCTGTGACTTCCATTCCTATTTCTAGCAGGGCGGAGTGGACTGGAACTGTGGAAACGTGTGTTCCGTTTTGCGACTGAACCGCCATCCAATAAGATATGGCAGGCCAATAAACAACTTGCTGCTTCTCGCTCGAGTTTCTTCCGTCACCTTCTTCCTCTGTGTCTTCGTTCGTGTGACCTTTCTTTCCTCTTCTCTCTATCGCTGCCACTGCAGAGAAAAAGAACGCCATTCCTGGGATCCGTTTTATTGCTTGGTCGCATTCATCTCTCTTGTTGCAGATTTGCACCCAGAGCTCATCTGGCTTGGTATCAGGTATACCATCACATTTTCGATAAGACACTTTTGCAGATATTAGGGAGCATGTAGCCGCAGTTGGGAGAATACGACTCAACAAAGCACTCCGTATGCTCTTGGAAAAAAAAGCAATAAAATTGCAAATTGAAGTAGTACATTTCGATCAATTGTAAGCTAAATCACGATTGAGCTTTCAAAGCAAAACTTCAAGTTTTCTACGCAAATATCGGTTTAAAGGCATGTTGGCTGTCTATAGCACGACTAGACATCGTGTTTCATACGTTCCATTCATTTACCTCCAAAACGAAATCCAGGCGAGATTTAAAGAAATTGTTTGCGATATACCCGACTTTTAAAACGAGGAAAATACTCGACAACACAAGACCTTATTTCGTGCCCTGTTTGACCCGTTAATATTTTTGGAGATGACGGATTCTTACCACAAGAACGGTTCTATTCTTGATAGCAATAGTTTGTGTCTCGTGTCTTGTTTTCAAAATGGCGGATTTTACAACTACAGAGAAATTTTAACTCTTGAAGCTCTGAGAGAACAGAAAAGAGATATCACTTACCCTACTGTTGAGCTGCCTTGCAGGTCCTGAGGCCATGCTGGTTATGTACAACTGCCAGAAGCGTCGTCTTTGTAACTTGATTTTATATCATCGAGAAACTTGTCAAGTTCATTTTTCCGCACGTATTTGTTTTTTTGGAAGCGATTTCGTTTTCATCCGACAATAGGTTTTACAACTGAAAATCTATCGCAGAACAATAGCAACGCTTGCGAGAATGTGTGAGCAGTTAGGTGAGAACTCTACGACTGTTCGGGATGTCATTTTTCTAAAGGAATATTTTTCGCACGGTGCTTTTGGGTCTAATTTCTCCCTTCCCCAATGGAGATTGGTATTATACCTTTGACAACAGACTGTGACTCAAAAGAAGAGAGGCTTGAACGAATGTGAAAACAGTTGCCTCTGCTGACCTTGAACTCTTCAAAGCGTCACTTTACAGAGTACTAATTATACCCAAAGGAAGCATGTTGAGAAAAACAAAGTTGACTCTTGTTTGAAAGTTATGTTTATCCCTTTGGCTTCATACATATTAAGCGAAAATGTTAATGTTGGTGCTCGCGAAAATCTCGGGGTACTGATAAGAAACTGGACGGTGAGACCGCCTAATTTATCAAAAGATCGAAAATATCTACTTCGTACCAACAACGAGATAGCGACCGTTGAGAAACAATGCGTAACTGATAAAGTGAAGCACGTAAGATTGTCAATCTCATTGCTATTCCTAATGACACAACTGTAAGTAATTCCCCGCCGTGTCCGC
The DNA here is from genome assembly GCA_964020085.1 of Micromussa lordhowensis. NCBI lineage: Eukaryota > Metazoa > Cnidaria > Anthozoa > Scleractinia > Lobophylliidae > Micromussa > Micromussa lordhowensis. The sequence continues at coordinate 16,462,390 of OZ026599.1, read as the reverse complement.
TTAATCCATTAAACTCGATAAAATAGTGCAGTCTCTATAAATAAATACTGCTTATGTCTAGCGGAGACATCGGAGATACCGGAGACAAAACTTGCAGTACAGTATTTAATGCATTAGTATTCCTTACTGTGCAACTGTGGGCTCTGTCTGCTTGCTAATTTTCCTTAAACACAACGGAGATATCGGAGACACCGGAGAATGAACTTGCAGTTGATAAAATGTGTATTTTAAATAGCAAATATTAGATATTTATTTATCATATAAATAATAATATTATTAATATATTTTCATATCATATTAACTGTAAGTATATACTTACAGTTAATATGATATGAAATATATTGTTAATATTATTATTCATATGAGAAATGAATATTTAATATTTGCTACTTAAAATACACATTTGATAAACTGCAAGTTCTTTCTCCGCTGTCTCCGATGTCTCCGTTGTGTTTAAGGAAAAGTAGCAAGCAGACAGAGCCTATAGTTGCACAGTAAGGAATACTAATGCAGCAAATACTGTACTGCAAGTTTTGTCTCCGGTATCTCCGATGTCTCCGCTATACATAAGCAGTATTTATTCATAGAGATTACACTCTTTTGTCGAGTACGACGGATAAAGCGGACACGGTGGGGGAAGTACTTCCAGTTGTGTTATGATGAATAACAACGCCATTTTCTATATCATTCATGCTTAACACTTCATGGAGTTAAAGGGTCACGTGCGTTAGACTAAAGGGAACGAGGAAACTGGGAAAACGATCCTCCTCCTCCTCCTCCTCCTCTTTTCTCCTCCTCCTCCTCCTTCTCCTCCTCCTCCTCCTCCTCCTCCTCCGCTTCCTCCTCAATTGTATTGTTTTCCCTCCTCCTCCTCCTCCTCCTCCTCCTCCTCCTCAATTCTATTGTATTCTCTCCTCCTCCTCCTCCTACTCCTCCTCAATTCTATTGTTTTCCCTCCTCCTCCTCCTCAATTCTTTTGTATTTTCTCCTCCACCTCATCCTCCTCAATTCTATTGTTTTCCCTACCATGACAGGACGGAAATCGCGTGCACTGTAAGTATCTCCCGTTGTCCCATACAAAGCCTTAGGAAACTTTCCTAAGGCAGTTGTATGGGCTTTAATTAGAAGGAATGTGTTAGCGCTCCAGGTTGCTCATTATGCTGACCGCAAGGCGTCATAATCTCGCCGCTTTGTGACATAAATGTCGTTCAACAAAAAGTAAACCAGAACACTGTCAGACCTATACATGTCTCATTTTTCATATAATTGAAAGTTACGCATCAATGACACGTCATCGCTTGTCAAACTTTGTTAATGAACATGACTTCCACTCACGTAATCGGTCCAATGGATGTACTATTATGATCCACTGATGAGCAACAAGTGTAAATCAATTGTACAACGTGAAGTGCCCTTCATAAATACGAGTGAAGCAAGAGAGCGGCAAATGTACAAATGTCACGAACCGTAGCGTAGGATTCATGTAGGCTAGTCACCTCATTTTACACTGATATGAGCAAAATATTAAGTTGCGTGATTATTACTTTTGCGTTACATCAAACTGTTTGAGGTGTGCCACCCACCAGTGTGATGAACAAAACATTAAGCTGTGTGATTATTTTTTTTCGCATTACATCAAACTGTTTGAGGTGTGCCACCCACCAGTTCCGAAGAACAAAATATTAAGCTGTATGATTATTTTTTTCGAGTTACATCAAACTGTTTGAGGTGTGCCACCCGCCAGTGTGATGAACAAAACATTAAGCTGTGTGAACATTTTTTTTTCGCATTATATCATTTACACTGATATGAACAAAATATTAAGTTGCGTGATTATTACTTTTGCGTTACATCAAACTGTTTGAGGTGTGCCACCCGCCAGTGTGATGAACAAAACCTTAAGCTGTGTGAACGTTTTTTTTTTCGCATTACATCAAACTGTTTGAGGTGTGCCACCCGCCAGTTCTGATGAAGAAAATATAAGCTGTATGATTATTTTTTTAGAGTTACATCAAACTGTTTGAGGTGTGCCACCCGCCAGTTCTGATGAAGAAAATATTAAGCTGTATGATTATTTTTTTAGAGTTACATCAAACTGTTTGAGGTGTGCCACCCGCCAGTTCTGATGAAGAAAATATTAAGCTGTATGATTATTTTTTTAGAGTTACTTCAAACTGTTTGAGGTGTGCCACCCGCCAGTTCTGATGAAGAAAATATTAAGCTGTATGATTATTTTTTTCGTGTTACATCAAACTGTTTGAGGTGTGCCACCCGCCAGTGTGATGAACAAAACATTAAGCTGCGTGAACATTTTTTTCCCATTACATCAAACTGTTTGAGGCGTGCCACCCGCCAGTTCTGATGAACAAAACATTAAGCTGCGTGATTATTTTTTTCGCGTTACATCAAACTGTTTAAGGTGGGAAACCCGCCAATTGTGAGGAACAAAATATGTAGCTGCGTTATTATTTGTTTCGCAATTACTTCCTAATTGTTTGAGGTGGGTCACAAGCCAGTTCTGATGAACAAAAACATTAGCTGCGTGATTATTTCTTTTGCGTCACGTTAAACTGTCTGAGGTGGTTCACCCGCTAGTCCTGGCGAACAAAACATTCAACTACCTATCTTGCAGATTCGGTGAAACCTCAGAGCAAATCCGACCTCTCGTTCCACCAGCTGGCGGTGAAATTACGATCCGTTGACCTTTTTATCATCCACCTTAGTTGGCAGTTCCACTGGACACTGCATTTGTAAACGTCCTCGAATAATTATTAACATGCAAACGCACTATCTTCCGACAATGAGTTCTTTTCTAGCTGTTGGAAAGCAAAACGGCCAGCAAAGCAACTGACGAAGCCTCAATTTCAAAGCATTCATTCAAAGTAGGTCTTACCGTCACAACTGTCTCCATCGGCCAGCCGAAGTGAACTTCTTTAGATCAAAATTCATCGGGGAAACTCGGCACAACTAAACGTTTCTTGAAGAGCTAACCTGGGCGTTCTCTACAAATACTGCTACTAGGCTTAAGACATACCGGTATTTGTCTGGTGCAAGTAAGGATACATCGCCGTTGATGGCGCGAGTGAAGAACGCGAAACCTTTCATATTTGGCGCCATTGCAATCCTGTTTTTAACCACATTAGGCCTCGCGACGAGATGTTTTTTTTAAGCGTAGGTTAGATCTGATAACAACATATGCCAGATGTCTCAGAGGGAGAGAGATGACAGCCGACCAACGCTTTAATTGACAGGAAATCACGCCATTGCTAACCGCAGACAAATCTTTCTGCGTGAAGTGATACTTCCAGTTTTCGCCGCTTGCGTCCCCTCATGCCTCCTCCTCTTCCTCCTCCTCCTCCTCCTTCTCCTCCTCCTCCTCCTCCTCCTCCTCCTCCGCCTCCGCCTCCTCCACAATTCTATTGTTTAATTAAGACAATTAAACTGCAACCAGCACAATTCTTTAAAAAACCGTTAACGTGTGTCTCTAGTTTAGTCTGCAATTATGTCTCGGGTAGTAAAGAACAACCGTGGTTTTCTTCAACTGTTAGCCCATTGCCCTACCCATTAATGCGAGTTTCCATTAAGGACTGCCACTCCACAACAAGTTTACGCATTAGTTCAAGTTTTATACAATGTGCTCAAGGGATAGATCCCCTTTCCCGAAGAAAACAGGCAGAAATTGCATCCATATAAGGATGCTCTAGTTAGTCTCGCAGAACCGAATGTTCCCTACAAGAAGGAAAAGCAGATTCTTGTGCAAGAGGGTGGTGGATTTATTCAAGACTTGTTGCCCCCGGTTATAAGTAGCTTGGGATTTCTTCTGCTATAAATGCAATAACCCTTAACGAGATCAATCATTTCATATCTTCTTTTGACGAGTGCGGTTCGGGCATGAAGCGAAAGGTACATAGGGATGATGAAGAAATTGAAGAAGGCGAAATGAAGCCTTTTGAGGAAGCAGGCGAGACAGATGTCTCGGAAGATGAGCAGAGCGATGACGAGGAACCACGAATTAAAGATGTGTTAGAGAATCTCTCACAAACCGTTCCCAGAAAACGCGCTTCTGACTTACTACACAGTCTGACTGCTTCCAAGGATATTCTGTTTTGGACTCCACGTGGGCAATTACTTCGAAAAAAATCGCATAATTCCCGTAACAAACATCGCTGAGTTGGGGGAATACGTATTGCTCCCTCATAACGAAGAAGTTATCAAACCCAGAGCGCTTAATGCTTTCCTCGATGGTCTGGCAGAGTTAGGAGTTGACAAGCATTTAATAAAAAACAAGAAAATTTTGAGCGATTTACTAGCAAAAGAAAAGGTTAATAGAGAGAACGAAGAAGAAGGTGGTGATGACAGTGACCGTAGCGATAGTAGCGACAGTAGTGTGGAAGAGGAAAGTCAATCTGAAAGCAATGATGCAGACAGTGATAGGGAGTCTGACCAAGAGGGAATCATTCAAAAAGCGTCCTCGAAACCATGTCACCATTGTCAAAACTGGAATGTGTCCGTAACTGCGGTGGTAAAGTGTCCCAGATGATTTTGGCACGCTAACTTTACTATTTGTCCCATTTGTGGTTACGATATTGAGCTTGATAGTGAACATATAAAAGAAGCCTTTGCTCGTTGTAATGACTGCGGTGCAGTGAGTCACGAAAACATGAAAACAACGAAAGTGAGGTTGTATTTTCCCGCGAGTAACGATAAAAACTGATTTTGTTATATCGCTATTATTTAAATAAAGTTGTTTGAAAGTTTAATGCCGTGTTTGTTGTTTTAGCGCGGCGAGCGAATGATTTCGTGATACTTTACTCATAAACATGTTGTAGTTGTATTAATCTTGGTGTATTCATTTCAATTCTCTGTGTATTCACTATTAACAAGCAATAAAGTAATCTTCAAGAAAACATGTTGTTCAATTTGTTGTCGCGGGTTGACAATTAATTAGCGGTCCGAAATTCTATTGTTGTCATTTCAATGGTAGAGCTGTCCCATGGGGTTTTTCCGTTGGAGTTTGTATGCAAATCTAGCGCCGAAAGTAGAGTTCAAAGCGTGACTAACGGAGCGGAAACCTCGACCACTTAGCTAAGCCGAATATATTTTCTCTTGTCACCAAAGTCAGATAAAAACATAATAGCTTCGATAAGCATAAGCACAAGGAATGGAACTTTTTCCATTTTCGTATGCTTATGCTTATGCTTATGCTTATGTTGTGAATCCTTGAGTGTGAACCGGGCAGTACATAAGCATAAGCATAAGAGTTTTCTTGTCAGCGGAATACACCAAAAATAAAATCCAGGCCCGCTCTGACAGCTGAAAACATGGCGACACAGCTAAACGAAAAGCTCGCCGAATCGGTCCGCAAATATCCGTGTTTATATGACAAAACATCCCCAGACTTTAAGGACAAAAACAAGAAAATGTTGGCTTGGAGTGATGTAGCAAAGGAGGTTGGATTACAGACTTCGTTTTCCGCCATTTTTGATACGTATAATGTGAACTGCGCCTGCGCAATAGCCGTTCTTACGCTTATGCTCATGTAACCCCGGTTCACACATATTTTTCTTATGCTTATGTTTATGCTTATGCTTATGCTTATGTCAAAGTGTGAACCAGCCTTTAGTATGGAGGAACCCAAAGTTATAACAATAGGTGACGTCATAGGCTAGGCACCTAATCCACACCTAATCCATAGCCACCTAATCCACCTAATCCGAAATCCGGCTAAGTTTGCTGACCTATTACTACTAAAAAGCCTTGAAGTCTGATTGGCTGTTTTGTTTTACTGTCTCATTCTCATTGTCTGTAAAAAAGATGCGAATTACAGCAAGAAAATAGTGCGATTCGTGAATAAATTGCGTCGCTGAGAGCCAGTCAGATTGCAAGGATAACCAGTGATTTCAAAATGGATTTAATAAATTCTATAACGTAATCATGTACAAAATGAAATTCAAATGTACAACCGTCGAACATTTGCAACTGAAGATGACATCGGAATGTGGAAACAGGTTTTGTAAAATGAAAAATGATGTTTCCTTTTTAAAAATATAAAAGTTCAAATACCGGCATGTTTCTTATCGACTTACCAACAATCCGTACTTCAATTTTATCCGTCCATTCCCTTGCAGTCTCTACGATGCAGGAAAAGACCGCTTCATCTGCTTCTGTTGCGTTGTAAATAATCAATGTTGCTGGATCACTGCCACTGATGTCAAAATGTTCTTGAAAGTTGAGTACAGGATCTATAGAAACTATTCCTGAAGATGATTTTTGGCCAATTCGGACACTACCTTTATTGAATCTTACGCGATCAAGTGTTTCACCAGATAAAGTGAAGTTCCATGTCAAATGTGCCTCAGACGAACCGTTAATAACTTGCTGGATTGTTGTTCGAACTGAGGTGTCAACTACTTGCAGCGGGCCACGTTGTGGAAGAGGAAGAGTCCATGTGAGAGCAGCATCTGAAATAAGTCAATATATTATGGTTTTGACGCAAATATCTCGTTCACGTTTCAAGCAGTCAAAAATCTGTCTGTTCATAGCAACCAATTATATTACTTCATTTTGTATAGACAACAGATTACGTCAAATTGTTTCTATTTTTGTGTTTGCCAAAGTGGGCAAAGGCCTGCTCTCGAGTTATGTTGAAAGATTTTGAATCTGTAGTAGTTTGTTTCTTTATTATATAAAACAAATAGATTCCATGTTGCAACAACAAAAACAACAACAACAACATATTTATTTTCTCAAAATACAAATATTATTGCATTTTTTCTTTAGTACATTTAATACATATGGTAAGTTGCCGTCGTCCGTTCAGTAAGAGATCACAGAAAACGTTAAGCTCTGGTAAGTGTTGTGTCCAGAAAGGTAACAAGACAGCAGACGTAAACGCAACATGCTTTAATACGATCCTTTACCAACTCCGCGTACTATTCGCTCTTTTGCTGGTCAGCGGTCAGTTAGGACTTCATGTTACTATAGTAAGAACATCTATGACACAATCGGTTATCGTCTCGTGTGCCACTTTTTTGTTCTTACCACATTTTGACGTCATCTGGGATCTACTACTGAAAACAGACGCATGGCAACATGGAATCTCTTTGTTAACCATATATCCCCTCATCAGTACAATCCTCATTACTCAAACGTTCTTATTACTTAGCGGTTCATATTTTTGTATCCAGATGTATCTTAGTTAAGCGATAATTTCTAAACGAGTCTTGCACAAACAAAACTGGTTCATGCATGTTTCCGAAGTTCATAACCGATAATTTAGCTTCCCAAGGCTAGTTTGGGGAGGTAGCATGGCCGAGTGGTTAGCGCGCCGGAATTCAAATGCGGAGGTCAAAGTCCCGTTCTTACTGCTAAGCTGGAGTTGTTTCTCGGTAGGCCCCGGTTCAACTTCTCTTCTGCCTCCT
>OZ026599.1:16439969-16449969 GCA_964020085.1 Micromussa lordhowensis | reverse complement strand
CAAAATCTCGTCGGTGTCCTACCGCGGACTACGACATTTTTTAAGAAATCTCGCCCCCGCGAGTACGAGTTCCCTACATCTGCAATGGCGGGTTAAACGTTTAGTCTTTATAGCTGTTTTTACTCATTCAAAGCGACTCATACAAGTACAAATTCTTCATTCTGCAGGCCTCTCCTACTCGTAAGTCGCACTCAGATCTGAAGGTCCTTAATAGGGAGCTTAAGGACGGTGCCTACTAGTGCTAGTGCGCACACGTTCTGCGCATCATGCAAGGCATGGATTACACGTCACGCGCAGGCTAGGGTTGGCATTGAAAAAAAATTCCTACTGTGACCAAATCAAATTTAATGAACCTGTACTAAAACAAGGACTAACTATTAACTACTTAAAGCTGAGAAACTAGCTGTTTTTTGAAAAAAAAAAATTATGCTGAAATCCAACTGTAAACATGTACCTGCTGATGGCACAGTACGCGAGCAAAACAAGTGCGAGAGGCGGAAATGTTTGACTTACTAGAGAGGTGACAGGAAAAAATGGAACGGGCGTCGAAAACGTTTTTAAAAACGATGAAAACAAGCTCTTTTACTTTTAAAAACGCGTAGTGAAGAATCTTTCCTTCTTTTCTTCAGGAAAATGCTGACATCTGCATTTTTGTTGAGATTCAAGGCTAATTGTCTCGGAAAAATGCGTAGCTTCCCCCATTTCTCTTTGTGGATTTCTTGCAAAGATCTACTTTTTCTGCATGGTCCTAACCTGGCGCAAAAATCTTTGCATTTAGTAGGCACCGTCCTTAAGTAAACCACGACGACGGCGGCAACGAGAACGCCACCAGATAAAAGGTTTAATAAGCAAAATATAATGGTTGTGCACGAGCGTTATAAATCTTTGTACATTTCTTTGCTGCCCTCTGCAAAACAACAATGTGAAATGACCACGTTTTGCTTAGTCTGAGGGAAGCGAACGACCACGGGTAATTTTTCGTATTTCTATTTGGAATTGAACGAAGCCTGAGCATGTTTTTAGAACCATTGGCGTAGCGAACAGATCTAGACAGTTGTGAATTTCGCTGGTAAAAAATGTATTCTTGACGAGGCGTCGCCGTCGTCTTGCTTAAGATCAGTTAGAGGGACGTTAAGCAAACCACAACGGCAACGGTAACGAGAACGCCACAAAATAAAAGGTCTAATGAGCAGAAAAATGGCTGTACAAGTACATTATAAAGATTTCTACATTTATTAGCCGTCCTCTTCAAAACAACAACGTGAAATGACTAAGTTCTGCGTAATTTGGAGAGTGTGAACAGCGGCGGCTAATTTTTCGTATTTTAATTTAGAATTCAACGGTGGCATTACACATTTAGCTTGAGTAAGTGTTGAGAGAGATAGGTGCTCTGAACAAATCTGTACAGCAGCAAAAAATTCGAAGGTGTAAATACAAAACTACTTTTTTTACTGGACGTCGTCCTTGGCGTCGCCGCCGTCAATGCTTAAGGTCCCTAATATTTGTAACGTCACGTGATAGTTGTTGTCCAGTAGGAAACCAGATGGCATGTGCTCGGCATGTTGTGCAAAGGGTCTTCAGTGCACGGACTCGTGAGATTAAAGTATCGTTTACAATTAGACACGTTTTGGTTGCTGTATAAAGCCACAACGTTACAATATTGAGAGGCGAACGACGCAGAGTGGAGCTGTAACACGTGATTCTGTCTTCTTGCTTCTATCTGGTACACGGGAAAATATATGGACCTTACTTCCAATGACGTTAAAACTTTGTGTAAGGATACAGAAAAGCACTATCAGATAAGGTTTTATCTCCAGTTACTTCCATTTATCTGAAAATTCTTTATCTGAATTTGCATATACTAACTCTTTCATTTAAAAATTTCAGTATTAACAAATGTGATAAAATTAAAAAAGCTAAAATCAGTTTGTTTAAAAATTAGCGACAGCGTTTCGACGTTTGCTTAACGTTATATATAAGTCAAAGTGAATATACAAATAGAAACTGAGAATCCTTCGTTAGTCCAAGTTCCTCTTGATGCCTGCCGATTATGTGTTCGCTGATGCGTTGGTCGGGTCGTATACCCAACATAATCTGAATCCCGCAGAATGCATTTAAATTTACAGGCCACGCATTGATCGTTAACAATAGGGGACTTCTTCTCTTTTAGGGCGAAGACTTGACTAATCCTTTTGCTCTGTAAGACATCTGTAATGTGGACACCAATATTGGAGTTCAGATTTTGTATTTCCTGTTTGACTGAATTAGGTGATGTCATGACGTTATGTAAATATTATGCTTGAGATGCCTTTGCATGCAGTCTTTGTAGCCATTTTACAACAAACGGTCTACGTATCTTCCAGAGTTTGGAAGTCAGTAGTTACAAAGAAACGATAACATAGTTTTGTTTAGGTGTAGAGTAGAAGAACTAAACCTTGAATTAGACCTGAAACTGAAACAGAGAGGCGTGTTCCTTCCAGTTCTTCCGGTATGAACGAGGTACCGGTAATTACGCAGAGCTACAGTATTTCTTTTGCCCGTTAAAAGTAGGAAATACATGAAGATGCAAGCAGTTATGCAGTGATACACGAAAGTATCTCTATGCTACGTTTTGATTAAGAAGAGGGAAAAGAAAAGTTCAATGGTGAAACATGCTTCATAAAAGCTGCCAGACTTCTATATATGTACGTCTCGGTCAAATTCGAAGCGGTATTATTTATATCGTTAATTAATATATATACTCAATATATACTTTCGACCGAGTAATGAGCTTACATATCAACCAGTCGAGACTACGAATCGGTCGACACTATGTATCTATATATAGCTATCAAATATAAAGCTGAAATGTGGTCAATACCTGTTACGTTCAGTTGTGACAATATTGTTCCACAGACAAGTAACTGGATCACACAGACTTTACAAGCTTGAATCTTCATGTTCGCTGATATTCGCTCCAAGAAAACAGCAACGCAGAAGTGAATGTGATGCTATAAGAGACGTTGTTGTTCATATTTATCGGCAAGAACGAATGAGAGGCTCTGAAACTGAAGATCCGAAGCAGCCATTTTGTATCAGGGGCATCGAGAAACCTCCAGTTGCAGCGACCTGCGTGACCAACTACTGAATAACAATGCGGACATTTACAATGACATAATTATCGCCAAACAAAACAACTTTTCTCAAGACTGCTGAAGTAGCAATTATTCCACGACTAAGTTATTCGAGGTATATGAATGGCATTAAATTACCAGAAATGTCGAGACGCGTATCATTGAGTTTGTGATAGTCATCTTTTATTAATACTTAAATAATTTATCTGTCAGTTGCCAGTGATACGTGTCCGGCCGGACACGCTAATCGTTTAGTCATCACTTGCGAGTGTATTCTTCTATTCGGTATGGCGAATTAAACATAAAGTACGTTTGCAAGGTTAGTATATTTAACAATTATTCCATGAGCGCGCGTTGGATATAAGATGATAGATAGCCAACGAGGCGCGTAGCGCCGAGTTGGCTATAATCATCTCATATCCAACAAGCGCGAGTGGAATAATTGTTTTATTAAAAACGCCTCCCAAAAATAGAAAACTAGGCTACAATAAAAACAAAAAGACCCAAAAAATCACGCATACGATCGCCATCTTTGTAGATCATGGTATAATGGCTCATATACCATGATGGCTAAGCCAATGAAAACTCTCCAATTGCATTATCCAATGATCCAGTTTTTAACACGTGGATACCCGAAGGGTAGAAACGGGTTTTTGTTGGGACTGCGATTAGCCTGCAGTGCAGGCGTCTTGTTGGGGCGATCGAGTTAGCGTTGAGTTAGCGTTACAACCTTGCGACCGCCATTAGACGCAATGTTAGACGGTGGGGGATGGGGGAGGGGAAAAATGAGAAGACGCCTGCCCGAAAAGGCCGTTAAAACGCGAAACACCCCCTGATTAGTTACGCTTCACTGCATTTCCGGAAACTAGTGGGTAACCAATCAAAATGAGTTTTTCACGAAACCGGAAGTCTCGTTTCCCGACAAAAACAACAACACAAGCACGTGGAGCTATCGAGTTGTCATAGAGCAATCCGTAATGTCCGAGAAGAGTACAAATGACAATTGTAGGCTGTGTGAAGTTTCTTTCAAAATACAGTTCGGTAATCTCCGTACGCCAAGCCACTCTTCATCCGAGAACCTTTTCAAACCCTCGAAACGGAAAGATTCCTTTGGTGTTGTTTTGAGCGAAATTTGCCGTCAAGTTGGATTGCCGTTAACGCAAGATTCTGCGAAATATTCCGATCGTGTGTGCAACCCATGTGGCCGTAAGATTCGTAATTTGGGGCAGTTGTATCAGTTTGTCAAGAAGGCAGCAACTGCAACGACATCTACCCCAGTCAAAACAAGCAAAAGAACTTTAGACACGCCGGAGAAGGCCAGTCCACCATGGAGGAAATCCAAATCAGTACGTATTAATTCCCCGGTAGGGAAGACTCATTTCAGGGACGTTTCTCCTGCGAAGTCGAGAAAGTCTCTTGCCTTTGCAGGCGAAAACATTGAGAACACCTCATCCCTTTCTTTGGAACGGGAAAACGAGATGCTTAGTAAACTAAATGTGGAAAATCTTCCGAGCGATGGCGTAAAAATCTTGTACCTTAATCAGTCGGGAAACGTGACTGTGAGGATTCCTAGAGATTCACAAACTAAAACACTGGTGAAGAACATTGCCGCAAAGAAATGGCGAGAAGTTTCAAATGGAATCTTAAAGCACGTGGAAATTATGCCTGAACTATCCAAAGGAATCTGCAAACTCGTATCAAAGGAATTTGACGAATACATAAAGTCTGAATGTATGTTGGAAGCCCGAAATCCGGACGAACTCGCTGGTTTCTCAAACAAACTGTTCATGGAAGAGGTGAGAGTTTTCTGTCCCGTCTGGTTTAATTGCGCTCTGGGTGCTAGTGGTGTTTCAGAGGATGCTGTGAAAGTGTGTGGCCCAGACGTCAACTCTCTAGCGTTAGCGACAGCAACGATAGCTCGTGTAAGAAACGCCAAAGCTTCTGCAGCGCATTACCGAATTTCGACGATATTATTTCACAGTGGTGTTAAACACGACGACTTGACACGTTTGAATCGCCTGGGAGTATGCATGTCTCCAGATTCCATTGTCATCATGCAGAAGAAAATGAACGAACAATTGGAGGGTAAATTGCAAGTTTGGAAGGACACAATCGTGGAGAATCGCTGCGCTCTTGTGTTGGCCCGAGAAATTCTCCAGAAGCAAATCGCCACACCACTTGATCTTAGCGAGGAAAGTCTTCGATCGTACGAATTCTATTCAGCTATTGGGTACAAAGCACTGAAAGTTATGCTGGCTGTAGAAAAGGAGAGAGCAGGGAGTGATGTTTACACCACCGATTGCCTACAGGCAGTTGTTGGAACTCTCGCAAGTACAAAACTGCCATTTTATAAGTAAGCTTTTATTTCATTCTTATTTTTTCAAACCGATATTAAAGCATACTGACATTCTGGCACCTTAACGGGTCCTGTTTAATCAGTTCAGGTTGTAAAAAATATTGGGATATCCGACATCAATGTTCCGATGCAAATGTGATTTTAGGGAAAGTTTAGGGGAGAGGGGGGGGGGGGGGTGAAGATATCGAAACTCGAAGCTTGAAATTTTAGCAGCCCCCCTTACTAGCGGTTCAATTTTTTTGGTAGCTCCACCCCCTCCTGTTCGTTTTGAAGTATACATATTTTCGGAGCCCCCCCCCCCCCCTTCATAACCCATCAATGTTTTCAGAGCTTCCCTCTTTGGGGTGTCTAAAAATTTTGGGGGCCACCCCTCAATATCTTTATCTCCTCCCCTTGTCATATTAAATGAACTTTCCCTTAATGGACTTAATTATGCAGATGCAAAGAAGTAATCAAAACTTAAAATATCTTCACATCTTCCATTCTGAGTGTTATTAAATAATCATGTCCATTCTCTCTCTTGCTTTTCAGATTGGTTGGTGACAACATTGACTATGAAATTCATGCGCGGGTGCAATCACAACAGCACAAGAACCGGTCCATCCACTGGACACACCAATTTGCTGTTCTGGACAGAGTGCAAGATCCAACCCTGGACTCGCAAAGGAGTCAAAAAAAAGTTGGAGATATTCAGCTGGCAGAGATATTACCAGACCGAAATGTCCAGACACGCCTTGTCAGAAATTGGGCAGTTATTGTCAGCCGAGTGATTACAAAGTACTTACCCCCGTTCCAGTCCTTCCAAGATGTGGTTGTTAGACACATTCCTCACAAGTACAGTAAAGAGATGTCTCAAAAGTCTAACTCTGTGAGTCTTCCTGGCAGTTAGAGTTAAATTTTTTTAAAATTTATTTACCTTGTGATGTTGTATACTGGTTTTGTGTGGGGTAGAACAAAAGGTTTACACTGTTTAATTGTAGGAAACATAAAAGGTAACAAACCCAGTTGAAATAACAATGACACATTGTAATCCTTTTCATTTCTAGTGTTTTCTGGGAATGCAATTTTTGAACCCAAATGTAGCTGGAGACATGGCCCAACTTCTCCAGCACAACCAAGAGAAGTATGTACCCTGTTTAATCAATGAAGACAAGAAAACAGTTCTTGCGCAGATACCCCTCCATGGTGATCAGCTATTTGAAGAGCGCGCAAGAAATGTCATATGGACTTACAGGGATGGCATTGATGGCTATGAGAGACTTGAGGGAATCAGTACAGAGTTTGCAGACTGGCATGCCAAATTCACATTGTATAAGGTAAATAACCATTTTTTAGTATCACTTAACTAGTGGACTAATGCTAATCCTGCATTTTGATTGGCTACGCTACTAGGAGACTATTAGTAAAAGTCCTCGAGTAGTGAAATTCGCCGGTTTTTTTTTATTCTTTAATTTTTTTTTCCCAAATAAATACAGTGTATTTCTTCAACTTGCATCATTATTCTGCTAACTAACAGGGAAGACAAATGCTTCTAAAGGTGTGGAAAACCACTACAATGAGTATAGTGAGTTTCATGCGAGAGAGACTGAGGCACATATATGTGCTTCATTCATGGAAATGACAGGAATGGACAAAATCACAGGTAATCCAGAAATGTTTCTCAAAGCTTTTTAAGGATAACTAAATGTAGGTAAACTTGGAAGTGAAATGGGTTTACCCTAATCATATTGTGTTGTTCCAGCAAATACTCATAGACCTCCCATCGAAAGTTTTTTAGCCTGGACCCCCAACCCCCTTTGAAAATTCCATTTTAGTGCCATACTTTCTTTTAAAGAAATGTGCTTTTGAATCCCCCACCCCCCTTGTAATTCCTGTTAACCTTCCTTGGGGTGGGTATGGATATTTTCTGGAACCACACATTCTCAATAGCAAAAATTAATTATACGGGTGCATATTAAGTGCATCGCTGTAATGTTCTATGCACATGTTATAACTTGAGATCATTTTTCTTTCACCTTCATTTAATTAGATAAACCTGACATACCCATGCCTGATACCACTCGTTCAAAGGAGCTGAGAGCTCATTGGCTTCTGGAAATATGCGAAAAACATGTGAAAAAGTACGTGTTCAACACTGATGAGCTAACTTCCCTAGTTACTCAAACTACTGAACTTGAAGCAGCCCTCAATAATGGTTCCCGCTGGGGATGCCGTGCAGGAAACTGCGAGAGGAACTATGCATATCACTCTGGAAGAGTAAGGTAAGGGCTCTACACTTCCAAATATAAAAATGGTAATTACCTTATAATTTAACATCATTTTAAAACTATTTGCCCTATTTAATCAAGACATCTCACTCAATGTGATCTATAATTATTAATGATCAAAAGGTTTATGATATACTATATTGTCATAAAATACCAGTGTTTGGTTTTCAGATTTAACTTGAAAGACAACAAAGTATGCTCAATTCTTTGTACCTTTCAGACATGAAGTTGAAGCACACAGCCTGTCATTTGACAATGGCTCTGACATACGAGATCCCTTTGGTTATTACTTTTGCAGAGTGCATTGTGGTTTAATCTTCAAGACAAAAATAACCCGTAACAGGTGAGCTTACATGGTGTACTAATGCTGCAAAATCCCTGACTTTGCCTAATGAAAAGTGTAAACATTAAATTATAAAGGTGCACTCACTGATCAACAAAATAACCTTAAAACTATTAAAAAAGGCACATTAATAAGATAATTCTATACTCATTTATCTCTGTAGACATGAAGAGCAGCAACACGGGCAAAAGCTAGATGCGGATGAGACTCCCCTGGAAGAGAATAAAGCTGACTATAAATTCAATTATCACAGTGCCAAACTTACATTTGGGCTTGTGTTATTTGAATTTAAGGATGCTGTGAAAGAAGGAGATGGTGACAGGCTCTTTGATATCTACAAACTTGCCTTACTACTTTACAAGAACCATGGCCATTATAAGTATGCCTATACAGTTCTCCTGTATTTAGTGAAATGCATTGCTATCCTCCCCCCATCTCAGGCACTGCAGCTCAAGTGGAACCGCACGTACAATGTCAGTGGCCTCCCAGGACGAAATATTTCCCTAGACTTGCAAAAGGAGCACGACAACAAAGACATAAAGTCTATGTGGCGCAATCTTGGAGCCAATCTTGATGAGCAAAATGCAGAGAGAACGGCAGGGACACTTGAATCAAGGCAGCTCGTCTACCATTCAGTTGACAGAGACTGCATTGTAACAGAACACCACTTTGGAAGAAGGATACCAAAGGAGGAAGAAGCAGTAAATCAGATCATTATTGACCTGATGACGCAAACTGCTTTTAAGAAACACTCTGGTCGAGAGGGGTATCCATCCTTTCCAAAGTTTGAACGTAATCTGCTACGTGGCCTTGACTACAGGGACTTGCACAATTGGCTTAGAGAGCATATTGACTTGTGGGGCACTATCTACCAACAGGAAAGACAATCTTAATTGTGGACAAAGAGTCAAAATGTAATCATAAGATGTACTATCAACTGAAAACAAGAATGTTAGTACAAAGTGCATCTTTTCCTTGAAAATATGTTCAGCATCATGAAGTTATAAGGTTCTCCAAAAACTGTCGCATGTTTTTGACATTTCCTGTTCATAAATTGTGTCTGCTTCAAACAGCAAAATCAATGATCCATCGAAATAGGCGAGGCCACTATCGATCCTAAATTTGCTTTAAGGATTAATTAAGAACCAGTATCTTGGCAGTTTGTTATTCCCATACTCCTGCATTAGTACAGTTGTTTTATTCAATAAGAACAAAGCTGTCTTCAGAAGGAAAAACCAGGATACATACAATGTATGAACAATAAGTTCAATCGACTAATGAAAAACAAAGGTATAAGTTGCTAAAAAATTTCAGTACACGAGTTGTAGCGTTACACGAGTAGCAGCGTTACACGAGCCAACCGCGAGCCCAAGTCAACCTCGAGTCACAAGCCAACCTCGAGTCAACCACGAGTCAAATCAATTTTGTTTTATTTTGTCCCGATTGTCTTATCAAAAAAATGAGTGACATGAGTCTACTTGACTATATACTGACTCAGAGAAACAAAACATTCGTGTCACGCGAGTGAGTTGCCTCTGTCCTGAATTTTGTGCCCGTCAAGGTATAGTCTTTTCATAAGAAAAACAATTTAATTATTTGGGCTCAGCAAATTCAAATAAAGTTAATGGATGGAAAACACTATAATATGACTACAGTTGTCTTGCTTTCTCTAACCTCCAGGCTGCACAGTCGTAATATAAACAAAACATATAAACAAAAATATTAGAGTTCCTGCAGTTCGGGGTCACTGTCCATACCTAAAGTAATACTTTCAAAGTCAAACCACTCATTGGTATCTGGTTCCCGTCCAAAGAATGACCCATTACAATTTTGGGTGATGAGTGCCAATGATTCCTCGAAGTTAGGGATGTCCTCAAACACTTCTTGAATAACTTCCAACACTTTCAGAGCATTTGAAATG
>OZ026599.1:16357469-16432469 GCA_964020085.1 Micromussa lordhowensis | reverse complement strand
TTTATACTGCTTATCGACAGTAGTTATTTAAGAACGTTCGCGCGAAAATTTTCTAACACTGATTTTTTTCTGAAAATTTTACCATTGAAAGATGAAGAGTTAGTGATGTCAGACATGTAAAAAAATGGGGGGTGGGGGGGTCACCGACTTCGTTTTGGAGAGCACATGCCCGATTTGAGTAAGTCGGGCTTCTTTAGTGAAGAAGGCCGCATTGGCTGCAAGCCCCAAAATATTGCATATAGAGCTTTGAAGGGAAGTCTCTGCCAAATATTGTTTAAATGGACCTATTAAGTGAATATAGTCAACTGGTGAGGTTCCTCAAAGAATAAGTTTGCATTTAGCGACCACGATGGCAAGATTCGATGTCTCGCGGACAGAAATCGTGATTTTTTTTTACCTTCCCACACTGATTTTTTGTTCATTTTTTGACAATGTAGAGATAATTGTAAATAAAATGTGTTTCTGGAAAGAAAAGCAGGGGTCACCGACCATTTAAGAGCGTAAATTGCGATTGAATTGACGACGAATTCCAAAGTCACGCTGTTGCGCGACCTGTTGCGCGACACGACGGAGCAGGACTGGAATCTACTAGCTGGTCTGACGTGGAAGTCAACGGCGCGAAGGAAAACAAAAGGGGTTCGATTTTGAGCTGATTATTTTTTACTCGGCGAAGGTCAACTATGTGTACTTTTGCAGCTTTTTGACATTTGTGGATTACCTTTATTACCCGGCTAAGTCTTTGAAGAACATTAAGGAGAATTTTGTGTTATCACATTCCATTGATCCAGCTCAAAGTGGAATCAAGGAGGTAAGAAACGTATTGGCCGGCTCCTTTTTGCCTTTAGAACATTGCTGACTTACAACTCGAACCTTTTTAGCGGGTGATTTTCCTCGGTTTAGTTCACCTCCTATTAACCCTAAACCCACTTCTACTTATTTTTCACTTTTCGTCGCGGACGCCATATTTGTTTACAAACCTTTGCGCGACACTTTTCCTCGCGCGGAGCTCGCGCACCCGCGTGCGAAACGCTTACGTGAGCTGCGCAGAAAAGTTGCGCAGAAACAATTAGCGCGAACGTCCTTAATAAAGTTTAATATGTTAAAAACTTGAAAATAATGGCCTCAACAAAGCATGTGGCAAATTCCTTCATTCCTTCATAACGTTGGAAATATTTCCTTAAAAGAACAAACGTAGAATATGGATGATCGAGAATATCGGGTACATTAAAACATATTATTATTTAAATTTCATACACTGTAAGAATTCCGAATTCCTGATTGGTTGATTTGCACCACGTGGCGCTGGGTTATGACGAAACAACCTCCTTGACATCATTATCGTGGTGTAATTGCCGTGGTGCAAATTCAATACCCCACTGTGATTACACCATGGCTTCGGCCGACTCGAAGTTTGACGGTTTGTCAGAAACAGACATTGATTCTCTTATTGATGATGCAATTCCTAAAAACACCAAGAAAGCAACTGCTTAGGGAATATCTGGTTGCAAATTTTAATTTTTTCATTCACATTAGTTGAACTATATTTTTGCGTGTTGTCAACAGCTTTGCAAAATCATCATTGTAAGTATTTTTTTCTTTTTTTTGGTCTTTTAGACTGGTTATCCAAAAAATACCCAAATGAGGTTTTGGAAAGTCTTGCACCAGAAGTTCTCTCTGAGAGGTTAAAGAAATTCTAACAAGAATTAAAGAAATCGCCGACAGAGCATTACAGTGCTTCAGCACACTTGTCCATCAGAGCGGCCATTGATCGCTACTTGCATCAGTTGAACACACTGCCAGAGTTTAGCGGCATTTCTATCGTACGAGATTCGCTATTTAAAATTGCAAATAAATCCCTGGTGTGCTAAACTAAAACAGCTTAAAGCTCAAGGGTTTGCAAAAGTTCAACATCATCCATCTATTTCTCCCGAAGACATCCAAAAGTGCTACGAGACGAAAGTTTTCAGCGACGAAACCCCAATAAGTTTACTTCGCGTAAACTGGTTCAACATCAGCCTTCACTTCTGTCGCCGTGGAAGGGAAAATCTTCGATCCTTAACGCGTGATAGTTATGTCATTAAGAAAGATGCAAACGACGGTGAATATGTGGAGATGTCTGTCAGTGAAAAAACGAAAAACCAGCATGGCGGTCTCGGAGATAAAGCCGACGAAAGTGATCCAAATATGTTCAGCACTGGAATGTCAATAGCTATTGCCCTGTAAAATATTTCAAAAAGTTTCTCAGCGTCCTAAATCCTAACCAAACTGCACTGTTTCAGAAACCAAAGAGAAATTTTCTCCCTAGCGACGAGATATGGTTTGAAAATTCACCGATTGGAGTGAATAAACTGGGTGACATGATGAAGGAAATATCACTCGCTGCAAGCTTGAGCAAGGTCTACACAAACCATTGTGTTAGATCTACAACCATCTCTGCTCTGGATGAAGCTGGAATACCCATTCATAGAATTATGCAGACTTCAGGCCACAAAAACGAGAGTAGCGTTAAGTCGTATTGTGACAGACAAATCCTGGAAAAGTACAAAGAATCCTCCAATATTCTTGCTTGAGTCGGTCATGACTCCACTCCGAAGGAGTCTACGTCCGGTGCGGTAGTCGGCGCTGTGAATAACATCGAAAATCTTACACAAAACAGGCAAAGCCACAATGTACAGAATGAAGTGGCTAATTTAAACCATTCTTCAACGCTTAACGTCCTGTCACGTGCAGAATTCAAAGACTCTCAAATTAACATAAGCATTACAAAAAAGTAAGTTGATAAGCTTATGTTTGTGTCAAACTCGTTGCAATAGAGACGTTGAGAAAGACGTTTATTGCCTGTTAAATCTTTTCAGAAAGTCATTTTAAACCTTTTCAAAATCGTTCGGTGTTCATTTCACTACCATGGTTATGTATTTTCGGATATATTTTGTAAAAAATATAATTAGTTTGTTATTAACTTTGAAACGTATTAAATCTAAAATTAACATTTTGTCTGGTTTACCTTTAACAATTATTCGCCTCAGGCTCGGTGAATATTGTAGAATAATCCCCGAGACGAAGTCGAGGGGATTATTCGACAATATTAACCGAGCCTGAGGCGAATAATTGTTTTAGTATAATTTAAGAGCTGAACAACAGAGAATAACGGACTAAAACATAAAAAGAGGGACCCAAATGTTCGTTTGCATACACGTATGCATCTATTTTGTCTTAACAGTACAAGAAGCTTACATGTAAGCTTACATCGATTGTGAATCAGTTTACTCATCGAGTTTGGCAGTAAAACAATCAAGCAAAACACTACGAAAAATACATTCTCCCGGTACCTTTGTTTTATCGCTGTTGACTTCATCTGCAGTTGTTATCATTGTTTCAAAATGAGTAGCTTTAGTTTGGAGAAAAACGGATTTCGGTCAATCGATCTGACCCGCTGGCAATCAACGTAACCACTGCGTTTACGATTCTTAACTGCCTTGAACACGAGTTCTTGAAAGGATTTTCGGTCTAAAGATGACAACAGTCATTGTGGAAATTCTTCATCCTTTCAAATATCCTGGACTTAGATAACTTGCGAATAGATGAAAAATTCATTCACCAACTGCCCGCCATGTTTACTTGCCGAGATAGCAAAGGTGGCGTCCTTAGTAGCCAGGACTCGCAAATGTTATATAAACCGCCTGGAGCAGTGGCAGTATAAGAGACCTACATTGTTGCAAACCTAGCAATTAAAGCAACTTAGCGGCATTAAGATACTTAGATAGGTATATCTTCCATTTCCAGTAAATTACTACTCTGCAAAAACAATGTTTATTTGCTGCTTAACCAGCAATGGAACTTTCGCAATGGAGCTTGTTTTCCTTTACACGGCCAAGTCCTCGAGGTTGGCATAAAGCTGTCTGTCGTACATTTTCATGTTGATCAGCCTCTACAGAGAAGAGAACAAATAGCCATCATTATTTAGCGTGAAGATTATTATACGAACAATATAGTACACAATCATCAAAATGCTGAACACCTAAGTATGCTGTTCAATGAAACAAATGATTTAGCTAGGTCAGTACTGCTCAAGTATATGGCGTAGCCATCAAAAGGGAGGGGGTGATGGTAACCTGAATTTAAGTTTGTAATAAGCACAATATTCTGCAAAACACCTAATTTACCCATTTTCTAGTATCGCTAACAAAGATGCTTTGTTAACCCTTAACGGCCTAACTGGACACTAAAAAATGCCGTTTATTGCCGTAAAATCCGATTTTTTGCTGCCATAACGCTAAATGGACCTCACATTTACTGAAAAAGCGATTTTCTACTAAAAAGGAAGTTTTCTTTGAAGATGAGGCACATAAATCTACAATATTTTAATTGGGCGCATGCGCATAAGCCAAAATTTGGACTTCTTTTTTTTTTTTTTTTTTCGCTGGCCCTTTCCGATTTGTTCCTCTTGCCCTTCTCCTTTCCTTTCTCTTTGCCCTTTTATTCTCGTTATCTTCTACTACTCATATCCTTTCTGTCGCCCGTAAAAAGTTGGGTATTTATAATGGGTAAACCTTGGAAATGGGTTCTTGATCCATTGTAGGTATAATGGACCTTTTTGTCACCATTTTTGCCCCAAAAACTCATCACGGTTTCTTCCAATTGCTCCGTCGGAAAGCGGTCGACATCCAAAACGGACAGTTGTGCGGATAGACCTATCCTAGCTCTATAATCTGCTTATCAAGAATATCTGGTGGCGTTAAATTGATGACGTCACAAGTGGTACAAAGAGCATGACCAATTAACGACGCATATATGTGTCGTTAGGACGTTAAGGGTTAACTGTTGAGTTAAGAGGTTACGGTTATTTTAGAATTAATTTACAAGCCTTTTATAATAAGGGCTTTATCTTAATTTCAGTTACAACTTGTAAGCCACACATGTACGCACTCACTGACGCATCCTCATCGGGCCCATGAGGACTCTTGAGGCCGGACTATACGCACTGCGGACCTATTTTTTAAGAAGTTATTGAAGATCTTACTTGATGAAATGTTTCATTATGTCACGCGAGGGACAAAGAGTTCCTGAATGAATTCGAACTCGTGACCTCCCAGATACCAACAAGGCGCTCTTAACACTGACTGGGTTACGGTGAGAGTAATGGTGAGCAAGGCCTATTTTTCAAGAAGTTATTAAAGATCTTACTTGATGAAATGTTTCATGTCCCCAGTGGCTATCTTCGCCACCAACAGACCCTAGGACTCCAAGAGTGATTCACTAGATTTATATATGTATGTGACATGTGTCCTTGCTAACTTTTAGGATACGGCATTATCATAAGCTCGTCTTATTTCTTTCTCAAACATACTGCTTTTCAAGCCATGACAACACCTATTAATAATGGCTCATCCTTATTCAAATACAAATCTTATCACAAAAGTTTGTCTGTTGAGAGAAATTTTCAGTCATCCAACGGCTGAATGAAGCAAACGTACAGTATTTCTTCTTTATAGAGGACCGTTGTCAGTCGTGATTAACGATAACGTTGTCAGCCAGTAAACGTTAAAGCGGCGACTGCCATACTCAAAAAAGTGTAACTCAAGGGGCTATGGACAAGAAAGGCACTCCAGGCCCGGGTTGTTCGAAAGCCGGTTAACGCTAACCCAGGATTAAAAGTTAATCGTTGTATGTACATTTCTTGTATAGAAACATTTTTCACCGCTTATGTTTTGCGTAGTTTGAGATTATTCAAATTCAAAACTGAAGGACAAAAAATAAAAACAGAAAACCTCATCGCAAAGTAACAAAACTGAAATGAAATTTCTTGCTAATCCTGGGTTAGCTTAATCGGGATTTGAAAAACCCGGCCCAGAAGATCACGACTTTCATAAAACAGTTGCCTGAGACGTATCTTTAACATTTGATGGCCTGAGGAGCTTTGGCAGCGAGTGGAACAACAACCGGTAGAGAAACAGATTTTGAGAAGAAAATCGGGCTGGATTGGTTACACCATGCTGAAAGCACCAAACATTATCACGCGGTGGGCTCTGAGGTGGAGTCCCCAAAGGAAGAGAAAAAGGGGACGCCCCAGGAAAAGCTGGTGACGGGACACTGATGCGGCACTGAAGCTGATAGGATACAATTGGAATGAAGCTAAACGAAAAGCCCAAAATCGAGTGATGGGTTGTCTATGACTATGCTCCAGCTGGAGCGATTGGACTAAGTAAGTAAGTTCTATTCGTCGTTAACGATAACGTCGTCAGCAGTAAACATTCAAGCGGCGACTGCCATACTCTCAAGGATACATTACTCGAGGAGGTTATGGAGATTTGGTATGAAAGGCTTTGCATTTATCGATTGCATACCCCAAATATGTGTTCTTTTGTCTTCCCGTTAGTAACTCTAACCTTTGGCTTGGTGAAAAACATAAAGGTAATCGTTCGTACTTCTACTTACCTTGTGTTGGTTCTCCATATCTTTCAGCTGCTTTGTCAAATCAGAGAATGCTGGTCTTACATCCGGGTCATTTTGCCAGCATTTCAACATTATCTCATGCCTAGGATAGAAATTATTTGTCCCCATGAAAAATATCGTTTACCATTGCTACTAAATCAGTTCAAGTGTGTAGGGTACCACTAATTCACTACTTCGCTCGGGGTTAAACGGAAACTACAATCAGAGAGATAGATCATTTTGTTTTTGAGCGGGGACGGAGGAAGGATTGGACAAGTAGATCATGCCAGAGTTTAACTTCCAATTTGTCGCATATCTTTATTTTCCTGGCTTCTTTTGCATTTTTTTTAACATCTCAAGTCCCCTAACATAAATATGATATGTTTCAAAAGCTAGTAAAAGAGTAGCCAATGCCAGGTTAATCTGTCCAAGCGCCAAACTTACAATTCGTCATCCACGTGTTGTGGTTTAGGCATTCGGTATCCTTCCTGAAGTAGGCTTGCAATTCTTTTGCCATTCATCCGTGGATACGGTGAACCACCTATAAAAAAGTAACAACCTCTCGAGTCTGCTGGTAAAAGTACAGGGACATTGGACAGCATTTGACGGAAGTAGGGACCATGTAGGGGAAACACCACATCCACCTTAACAGAGTAGCTGAATATGTTTATGAAACATGCACGAGGTACGTGATCATGATTTGTCTTTTTTTCAATCTTACAAATCTTCCGGTCGATGATAATTTCTACTTAAAACATTAAATGTACCTATCGTGAAAATCTCGTAAAGGACAACTCCATAGCTCCATCTGTTGGAAAATGAAATAAATACTAAATGAAGTCTAAAATAAAATGCTATAACATTTTCTTGAACACAAACATTTGAGAAACGTAAGCCACAAATGCCAAAACATCGCTGTGACTTTTGCCTACAAGGAAGCCTGTAAAAAGACTTGATATGTAAATGACTGGAGGATACAGACATGGGTACAATTAATTTATCAGAGCACGATATTCTATAGAATGGACATAGCTCTATCGTAAAGGAATAATTTTATTTCATTTAGTCGAGAAAGTATTTCAACTATTAACTGTTTTTACATAATCTCTACTGTTGGTAGCTTTGTGTGGTTCCTATGTAACAAGTGTTCAAAGACAGACAGCGTGATAAAAAGGCATCGTGCGAATTTACTTACATATCGCTTTTGGTGGTGTACGTTCCGTACAACAGCGCTTCATAAGCAGTCCATTTAACTGGAAGGCGACCCTAAAGATTAAAGAACTTTTTGAAGCACCGAGTTTTGCCTCCAAATACGTTCATAACTCCATTTCCTATAGAGGGGCTGTCCTCTGGAACGCTATAGGGCGATCTAATAGATCGATACTAGAGCACACAGACCTGAAATCCTTTTTGAAAAATGTTGTTAATTGTCACGCTTTTAAGGATTTTCATTTTAATGTTTTAGCCCCACAAATAATCAACAAAAGATCGGAGAATTTTATTTATTTTTAAATATTGACTTATCAAAATCAAAATCATTATTATTATTTTTTATTAATCGTAGCTAGTTTTATTAATTGTAATTAATTGTATATTAGTAGTACACGACCCCACAAGCTTGTTAGCTTTGATATTTTATCGTGTATAAATAAAGGTTGTATCTATGTATTAAAAATAGACGAGCAAACGAAGTTTTAATATATTCCTATAATGTAGGTTAGAAAGTATAGACAGGTCATGCAAGCTAATTTCTGACTGTATGCGCGTATTATTTTCTCTAGCAATTATCTTTCAGTAGAGTAGCAACAGCATTCGCCTCTTGTAGACCAACTAACTATATGTTATAAACCGGTCAGTGTAATATTGTGGACACCCAAGCAGCAATATTTAGACAGCATTATTACCTGATTACCCAACTCATTTTCTGTCGATATTTTATTCTTAGGACTGTTACCTTTGTCTTTCTTTCGTAAATGTTTTCCTGCTGAACATCTCTTGCCATTCCAAAATCTGTTACTTTGCACGTTTCTCTTTCTCCAACCAACACATTTCGAGCAGCCAGATCTCGGTGGATAATCTGTTACAAACGGAATACTATTTAATAAGTTCGAAACTAAATGAACACTAAAACTTATAAGAACTAGTGAGGTATGAGTAGAAAAATAGCATAAATGACGCTGAAATATGCAGCGAAATCTGGTATCGGTCCAATACCTCATAGGAATAGTTTAGTGCAAACTGGACTTAACCTTTCCACCAAGTAGACGTCGTTTCGTTAATTTCATAATCACGCCTATTGTGAACAGATTTGTGCTCTAATGTGGGAAAGTGGCTCTAAAAGATTGTGAAAATGTTTAGCTTACAGATTTTGAAGATAGGTAACTCATGCCATCAGCGATTTGCCAAGCAAACTTCATCAGCTGTTGTGACGTCAGATTTGTTTGTGGTTTGATATCCGGGTCTTTGTAATAAGTGTCATTCAGTCCACGGCTCTTTCTCAGGTATCCCAGCAGGTCTCCATAAGGTACGTACTCGATTATCACCATTAGAGGCTCTAGAAAGTATTAACATTCAAAAATAACTGTTTTAAACTGCTGTGAAAAACTTGGAATTATTTGGTTTATACTTGAAATAGCCTAGACGACACATTTAACTCTTTCGTCCAACATGCTAGATTCTCTGTGCATGACCCTTAGCAAGAAACTGGGTGGAATGCACACTCAACAAATAATTCATGATGCCTGAGGTAAAACATTATATACTGACATTCCACAAATATTCAACTCATAGGTGAGAATCTAACGAATGGTCTTCTATGACAGGACGGTCCATCACATGTTTAATACAATTTTTTAACAGTTTACCAGTTTCTGTGACACATCCCAGTAGTTTGATGACGTGAGGATGTGGTTTGAGTTGCTTCATTGTGTCAAGTTCTCTCAGCAAATCTCTCCTGTCTGATTCGGGAGAATTATCTGCAAAAAAACAAAACTTGAATCAGACAGAAATTTTGCGTTAGTTTACTAATATCCGTTCATGCTTTTAACAAAAACGCCATAACGTTCTATACACAATATAAACCTCAGTGTTGCGTCAGCAAGCCTTGTGAATTTTATTACTGACACCAAATACACAACTACAACAACAAAAACAATAAAACACGGTCAAAGTAAAAGAATTTTAAAACGGACTATTCGAGACTATAGAAACCGTAAAATAGTTATTTTTTTTTAAGAAAGACGACTCTTCTTCAGCTAATAAGTACTGAACGACAATTGCAACCATCCAGGAACCGGGGTTTCTGTGCGGGTTAAAAGAATTGCTTAGCAACATTATTAGTAAACTAAAAAAAAATCATTTTTATAAACCGAAACAGTCCTAACAGAATAAAGACTTACATTTAAGCATTTTGACAGCAACTATCGTCTTTTCAGGCCTGCCTCGAAGTCCTATTGCCGTTCCCTTGGCAACCTGACCAAAGGCACCTTTACCAATTATCTTATCTATTGTCACGTGTTGCTTTGCAACTTCCCAAGAACGTGTTGATGGATGAAGAGGCGCATAATTGGCACTTTGAGCAACACGTTTAGTTTCGCAGTTGTCTGTGGTTGCTTCTGCTAATTCCATGTATTCTGAGCGAGGCTGGGTGGAGTTAGTGGGAAAAACACTACTTTGTTCAACATCACTCAATGCAATTTCATTCTGTGAAGCAATGTGAGAGGAATTTTTTTAAAAAATTGCTAGAGAGACGTTGTATACAGTGAGTAAGGGCCTTTAAGAGGGAATTCGATCCTAACCGTCTGGGGGAAAACAGGGAAAGGGGCGATGCCACCTCACGTGAAGTATTTTTTACATTTTTAAAAAGTCGATTTACTATGTGATGCTGAAACTTTCAGTTAGTAGTTGTTCATTTTTCCCTCGTCATAATCTTGACGCGAGAGATATTTCTCCCGTCACTTGACGTGACCTTGCCGCAGTAACCGTATTTATCATCCGATCAAGCTAGGAATCTTCGTTCCTTAATTTTTTTACAGAATTATTCCTTCCTTACATTTCATTTCACGCGATGACTAACCATCTCATCTTCTATCTACTAAATTCTGAACTCTGAACTATTTTTGATATGCCTTATTAGAACGAAAATTCAGAGGGATCCAACAATCACGCTACTGTACAAAACTCCTGTGTCATGCTGTTCATCTGCTGATAGAATATCAAAATGACATTAGCTCTAGATCTCAATCTCTAGATCGGAATCTAAAACACACTAATGCAACAATGTAAAACGGAGAACTAGATTTCCTGAAACAAGCAAAAAAAATTCCTCACGTCATATACTCCTCTGTTGTCTTCATATCGCCTGAAAATATAACAAAGATAACGCTGAAAGTCGATTATTTCAATCTGGAAAAAAGATAAAAACAATGATAAATATTGTTTAACATTGTATTATTTGGCAAGACTCGACTGTATTAACGAATCCACCTTCTGAGTTCTGAGGAATTTATAATGTGTTTAGCATACCTATTATTAAATGCCTATTAACTGATACATGATAACTGTTTTTTTCGTGAGGGAGGAGAGCATTTGGTTGATTATGTCTTCCTTTAAGTAAACGGCAAATTTATAAAGGATTATAGAATAACGCATTAAAAAAATTACGAATTTTAAGGATACTTGTAAACCAATTATGATACACAAAAGTTTATCGCAAAAAAATAAATATAAGTATTCATAAAAGAAACGGAATTCTCATAAAAAATATTTTGTATCACGATTGTTGTAATATCTTCGTTTTCTTTGTCGTTAGTGTTCTTTTTTATAGACTTTTATATGATTTACTATTAATTAATTTTCCTTTTTATATGGTTTACTATTAATAATCTTTTTTGTTACACAGCGTAGTTTAGGCATTCCTCCAAAATATTGTATGTGGTTAATGAAGGTATTAAATATTGTTTTATGTGATCATTGCAATTGCTCCATTTGTTTTAAACAACTATTTATAATTAAATTACAAAAACAAGAGAGGTTCTGGGCACGGTATTAGGGCAGCGTGCATTGTCAAATTCCATCTTCTCTGCACACAATCTTACCGATTTGTTCCTGGTGTGCCTAAGAAACAAAAGACGATACGATTATACTAAGTATCAAATAAGGAGACGCAGTCGTCTATGTAAAGTAGCAAAGAAAAAGGAGAAAATATTTATTTTTTCCTATTATTTCTCTCAGTTCCGTTATTTACAATCTACTAATTATTTTCTTAACATTAATCTACATACAATAACTAAAATCGAAAATCATTATGTCACCTTTCTTGTGCAGCCACAACACGTAGATAATGAGGAGAATTATGATAAGAACAAGTATTCCAATTATAGCTCCAAACAAAGCATCTTTACACGAGCATTCGCATTTTTTATCGCCTAGGAAAAAGAAAAGAGAAAGGCTATTTCAAAAGCAATATCACATACATTGAACTATACTGTAAATGAACTTAGTTTACTGAGATGCATGTGATTCACAGTACATGGCATTATTGGACGAGATCACTTGACAGCAGAATTAATTGTTACTTTTTTAAATGTAGTTTGAATATTTTTTTATAATGTTTTTTTATTAATATAATCAACTTTCTCTTGTTTACATAGGGGATGCCAGTTTGAATAGTTTACACGTATCAACCTGTTATTCTGACTAGCGTTTTTATATATGTTTAAGGATGATTTCTCCTTGCAGAAATATTGCAAACATATTGCAAAAACAGCTACCCAAAGGAACACTGAATCATCCGCCGTGGCAGTAGGGCTCACGTTTCCTGTCTCAAGGCAGTGATATTTATGTGCAGCACCGATAAAGAGACAGGCTGGCTATGATCAGCTCTTTGTCGTACCTGTTGGATCCTGCGTGTTCATTGGAGATTCAGTAGTACTGATAAAAGAATCGGTAGGTAGTTCATCTTGGGAGATTGCTTGTATAGATCCTGAATCAACATCAAATTCACCAAACCCTTTGGTTTCTGGCGAAGCAGCATTCTTTAAAACAGACAGAACCTCAGTGATCTTAACGTTTTGATTGAACTCCAGTGATAAATAGACGGTTACGCTGCCGCACCTAAAATAATAAACAAAACATTTACAATATTTTCAGGGATGACGAACGTCAAAAACGACAGAAAAGGCTTATTTCTCAGGTTTTGTCATGGCAAAATACAAACAAACTTGTGACATTCTAGTGTCACTATATTTGGCTTTAAAACCCAATGGGATTTGGACCTATGCCGGGCACACTTGTGAGATGCTCTGGTTTGGCTACATGAGGACTCTTGGCTCACTAGGTCATGTACTAGATCCATCTAGGACACCCATATAGGGTACAGCTACGATCTACGTATTTTTTTGAGATATATGCTAAGAGATATAAAAGACAGGTCCGCGCTCACTACGCTACTAAGGAAGAAACAATTATGAGGAGAGAAACGTGATCATCGGCTTTGAGTTCATTGCATTGTATCATTCTGCTGTAAGTTTAATTGCGGTTTTTCCGTTTGCTTCATAACTTCCAACTTTATTTGTACAAAATAACTAATGGTATTAAGGGCTGCGTGGAGTTCCTTTCGGTATGCAATCAGGAGAATGAGTAAGAAAATCAGACGACCGCATAGTGGGAGTCCGATTTGTTGCCGGAATAAAGAGGATTACTTAAATCCACTCTACACAGTCTTGCACAACGAACACAATACCTCACGTTTATCAAATTCACGGCCTTCAATTGCTTAAGAGGTTTAAGAAGTTCATCTACCTATTAAAGAAAAGACATTTAACTGTCATGCTTTACGAATAAGTAAAATCTGGTATACATGTATATTTTCCCGCGCTTTTTTTCAAAATAAGGGACCGAGAATAGATCTAACTCGCTGATGTACATAATTATAACCAAATTTAGATCACATGCAAGAAAACGTCAGGAATCAATTGAGCGCTGCACGACTTGAAAATTTCGAAATTGTTGAATAAAAGAAAAATAAATACAAAAATGTCAATATCTCTGAATCGAAAAAAGGTATTCCCAAAAAAGAAATCACCATTCCTCTGTATTTTGAAAAGCCTTTCAAACACACAGCAATCATGTCATATACAATCATGTCATACGTATACCGAGCGGGCAATCGGTTCTTGTTTTTTAATAAACTGATTTAGCAAGTGAACGGGAATGTCACTTGACGAGCGCGCACGCGGAACAAACACCCAAATATGGTCAAATTAGAACAGAATCCAGGTTATTCCCCATGCCCTCCAGTCGTCATCTGACGTTCCCGTCTTGTTGCTAAATCAGCCTAGTAACTCAGTCCGTGCTACAAGCGTGAAGTTATTAAGGTTATTAATACTACTTTCATCTTGAGAAAAAATTGGTAATTAATGTTATCATTTTTTAAGGAAATTAAGTTAGAATTCTATTAAAACAATCTAATTATGCACCATCGATTTTATATGAGGTAAACTATCACCTCGAAGAAAACTCTTGCTCCATCACTGAACATCGCGAAAGAATACAGAAAAACGATAATGAAGTGCCCAATTCTGTTCACGGCAGGTACCTATTTTAGGCCAGTTTAACGACTAACAACGCCATGGTTCACATTAATATACAGCCTTAAGAACAAAACAGTAAAAAAAATCCGTTTTGTCGTTGAGTAAATTTCAACTCCTTTGAATTCATCATCCATGCAATTAGTTCTACAAAAAAATACTAGGAGGAACCTGTACTACAGACAGCGAATAAGCTAATAACTGGACCCTGGTACTGACTAAAGCATGCGAATAATTTTAACATACATACTCACATTTGCACGAAGCTGTTCACTGATTTCTTGTAAGTCATCGTTACAACCTTTGTTTGTGATGGTTAACATTATCAGGATGTTCTTGCTTTCTACAACTAAAGAAAAAAATAGGCCCCTCTCTTATCCAGCCATATAATATATATAGATTTAACCAAGCCTAAAAGAGGAACACCCATAAAATACTAATCATACTCGAAAAAATAACCTTAAAAGATATTCGCCCATAAGCTTCTCACCAAATCGAATGATTTGAACTAACAAAATGAGGAAATCTCCATAAACACAATTTGCAAAACCACGTGCGAGAGTCAAATAGGAAATCCTCTTCACTTTTAAAAAAAAAACCTTTGAGTTAGATTAATTATCACTGCAGATAAAACTAAGAAATAAGAGCAAAAACGTCCAAAATTTCAAAGACGTGACATTTTGCATTCAGCTAAAACGTTAATTGAATCTTATTCTCACAGGTGGCCTTACAGTCATTTTATCTGCCGTAGGTTTACCAGTCACTTAAAATATCGAATCCATCATGAAGCAATACTGTACTTAACAGTTTTGTTTTTTTGAAATCTTGAAAGCTCTATTAAATCCAAGATCTATATAAAAACACTCTTCAAAGCACATATTGATCGTCTTATCTTTTGGGCCATCGTTAGAAGAAAATTGATCCAGGTATTCTTCACCAACGGGGTTTTTATCACTTTCTACCCAACGAGTCTTCTCCTCGGTACCTCTTAGACATTTTGATATGTTTCGTCTTTCAATTTTAAGGCCAAAGGAGCCAATTTGCTTTGCTATGAACGAAAAAACCCCTTGGGAGTTTGTGCACGCGCAGTGCAAGTGGGTTAAGTACGGGGCTACGCTATAGCGCCTTCTGCTCTTAGAAGAACCGCTATCTTTTTTTTTCAGTGATTACAATCTCCTCCTCTGAGTCTCCTCTCGGCCAAAGTATTACCACAAATTCAAGTGTACAACAAAGTGAACAAAGGATGCTTTTCTAAGATAGCATTTACTTTAAACCTTGTTTTATTCAGTTTTTGTTGATATCTTCCTTTTTAACTCGGATAATGACGTAGTCATTAATCCGAGTGGTAGGCATCGATGGAAAATGGGACTCCTTCCTTCATTCCGTCCTTCTTTCGATTCCTGTTAACTTTTTCAACATCCTCTTACCAGTATTTAAAGCGTTGGCAGTCGTAAACGCAAAGGAAAACGAGAAGAGAAGAAATCGGCAAAGGGAGATTCCCCTATTTGCAGACCAAGTGAAGAAGATGATACTCCTCCAAACCGCTTCAACGTGAGCACTTCTAATGGTCGTTTTGCGATTAGCAAGGAAAATGATATACGCGCCGATTTCCGCTACATCAACAATTTGGCAGCCAAAAGAAAATCTGTATCTGTTTCTGTAAAACTCGAGTTTGAAAACTCATTGGATGAAAAGGAGCCACCGTCTAAATGTTCAACAAGAGCTTCTAGGGTACGGTTTGAGATTTGAGATCCATTTTTATTACTTTGTTGAGGCACTATTTGTTAAATGCCAGGCGGCTGCGTCAATAAAGAGAACATTCCCACAGAAGTCGGATCATTGATCTAGACATTTTGCGAGATAATCTGACTATGCTGCAAAAAGGTTAATTTTTATTATAAACTTCAACAACATTGCTTGAGTACCACTGAAGCTTCGAGCAGTCTTAGCAGGAGATAAAGCCGCCACTTTTGATGTCCCTTTGCTTCTTCGGAACGGTGGACACAATTTTGTTGCTGGACTCACTTCTGTGAACATTAGGTGTACCGATAGTGTTTAACTCTTTAAATCACTTCTAAAGGACAAGCACCATCTCTGAAAAATGAGGAAGGCCAAAGTCGGCGCCAAGAGCCATCCGAACAACAAGAATGGTACTTGCAAACATTTCGAGGAAATTTCAAAGAATTCCACCCCACAGTAAGTCCTCAACTGATTCTAAAGTAGAAACTTTTTATGCAAAGAGCGCGAGATTAAGTGAACTCTCATTCAAAGTTTATTCGATATCTTCGCTCACGATCAAGTAAACATTTAGATCTGAAGCAAAGGTACGCGCACGCGTGTGCGTGGTTGGGAAATTCACGCATGCTCAAATCGCGATCTTGGCGAATTCCTATTCTGTGATGTATGTTGTATGATCAAAAAACTGCACAACTTCTACGTGAAGTTTTGCGGAATGGTAATTACCGTCTACGCCTTCCGTTTGCCAATTTATCAAGAAAATTTGTGAGACAAATTTTTAAGTGGAGCTAAAAAAACACAAATTCGTTAAAAGCAACGAAACTCCCTTTGTAACCCCCATTTTTTAAGGTCTTTAGAATGTCCCTCTGGACAAACTTCATGTAATGTTAAAGTTTAGGAAATTTTCATCGAAGGGCATAAAAAAAAATGAACTAAAAGCAAAATAAACACTGCAAGCAACCTATCTTTGGAGAGTTTTAATTTGAGGTAAAACCCTGTTAATTTAACAGTGATGGTTCAAAATAATAGTTTTGACTTTCAGAAGTTTATTTCGATAGACTTGAGAGAGGTGCGATTAAGAGTAATACGAAAATTCTCGTGGATAGTGGATGCTAGCGCGCGCTAAATCAACAGCTAATAACCATATGAACTCGTCTTAAATATTGAAAGCAGAATTTTCCCGCCGTGACCAAATCAAGTTTAATGAACCTGTACTGAAATCAGGCATACCTGAATAACAGCATATCGCTAACCACTAACTGTTAACGGCTTCCAGTTGAAAAACTAGCTGTTATCTGTCTAAAGTTTTACTGACATTTACAAGGTAAAACAAGCGAGATGATTCAAGCCTGAAGTCACGTGTTCCTTAATCTACGTCACAACTCATTCAAAACGAAGGGAAGACTGGTGCGAATGGTGGACCAAAATGGCGGCAAATTTGAACGATTTTAAAACTTCTAAAAAAGATTGCATTTTATCCAAATCGAATTTTTATTTCGCAGAAGTTCATTGGGTGATATATAAAATCAGATAAGAAAATAAAAAAATTGACGATATGGGCACTTTAAAGGCTTTCAAAACAGGTGAATAACTTAAAAAAACGCTTAGTTAGCCCTACATTTCATGTTATGAAGTGGAACTGGCAAGCCTATTCATCACGTGATTAGTTTCTGGTGTTGAGGAAGAGCTATTTAGGCTTTATTTTAGCTAAACCAGAGGAAGGCTGTCAGAGACGCTAAAAGCGATTTTGCTATTAAAAATATACCAAGAATGGTTTTTATGTTACCATTTACCACGTTGTTTTGAGATCTTTATAAGTGTGTTTGCTTCTCTGCATGTAAAGGGGAATTCTCAAGAAATCTGTGAAAAAATATGCTTTCCTTCTTTTTTTCAGAAAAATGCTAATGTCATCATTTGTGTTAAGATTCAAGGATAATTATCTCGGAAAAATGCGTGGTTTCCCCCCATTTTCCTTTGTAGATCCCAATAGCCCTTGCAAAGGTGCACTCTATCCGCATGGTCCTGATCTGGATTTGTATTTAGTAGTGAGACAGCGTCCTTAAACCAATTCAATGCTGTTCAATGGAAGTAGCGCTCTGTATGGTTGACGTGAAGGTACAGTGTAACACCAGGACACAAGTCGCGTTTAAGCTTAAATACGATTGTAAGGGAAATAATTCAAGGTTCATCCTCCTCGATTTAATTTAATTGTAAGGAAAACTCTTCATCGTTTTTCCTTTGCAATCCTATCTGACACTACTGATAATTTGGGGCTCGATTTTGAACGATGTGCTGGACGAATTCTTGAATGATTA
This sequence comes from Micromussa lordhowensis, assembly GCA_964020085.1. Taxonomy (NCBI): domain Eukaryota; kingdom Metazoa; phylum Cnidaria; class Anthozoa; order Scleractinia; family Lobophylliidae; genus Micromussa; species Micromussa lordhowensis. Next base: position 16,414,396 of record OZ026599.1, on the reverse strand, counting down.
CATTTTCCTCGGAAAGCAAACCCTGAGTTTGCTAAATGTTTTTTCATAATGTTTTTTAAGGATCGGAAAGACAAACGCTGTGTTTCGGTTACTGCTTTTTATATGTGTATAAACATATCAGGGAATCGTTATAGGGCCCAAGTATTGTTCTCCTTTTCAAAATGTACTTTTGAATTTTTTGATACATACACTTGAATAACTGTCATGTAATTTTATTTTGTAAAATGTTAAGACAAGGTAAGTTAATGATTTAGTTGGAGAATATGCAAACTATTTAAGCAATAGAGCACCTTTTCCGTGTTTATATAGCCTCATCTAAACACGAAGAGGGCTAGGAGAATTCGAGACAGTTATGCAAACCTGAGACGTAGTCAAGGGTTTGCATAACTTTTGAGAACACTCCCAACTCTCGGAGTGTTTAGATGAGGCTATATAAACACGGAAAAAATGTTCTATAGCTTTTATAAAATAATTCTCAAACATATGCGCGAATCTAAAACGTCAAAACCGTGTTTACATACTCTCATCTAAACACGCCTATCGACCAATGGGAGCTCGCGTGTTGGCTCAGTTATTTTATAAAACAGCATACAGATTCACTCACCAACGCGAAACCACTTATAATCCTCTCCCAGGTAATTCTTAATGGTGCAAAGATACAATCCTGAACTATCAGCGTTTGCGTTGAAAGTCACATTGTTCCGATTTTCGCTTAATATACGATCTATAGCACCATCTTTGGATGTCCAATTTACAGTTGGTGTTGGATTGCCGTCTCCAAGACACAGAAAGTTCACTTCATCTCCAGCTACCACAGTTAATGTCTCATTCCCCTGGTTAGTGATTGACGCTGGATCTTGAAAGTAAGAGAAATATCTTTAAAATTATTAACAAATTTTCCACCTTATCTAGTCCATAAGGTCGTCTCAGAGCACGGACAGTGGAAGTAAATGTTTTAGTAATAGTATTAGTCGTAGTAGCAGTTAAAATAGTTCTAGTAGTGGCGGTAACGGTTCTGGTGGTGCTAGCATAAGTAAGCATATAATGTAGTGCGTGGATGGAGAATGTGACTGACAATTTCACTTGGAGTATCGCTGTACTGTACATCAATAACATTAACACAAATTATCTGTATGCAACTCGTTCATGCAGTTTTTAAAACTCACTTGACAATTCCACGTTACCAATGAGGTTCAATTCTAAATACTTACAGTAAACACTAGTTGTTGCAGTAGCTACAGCAGGACTCCTTACTCCATTACTGGCTGTACACTGGTACTGGATCATGTTATCAGCTGTCCCAGGTCTGCTTACATTCACAATGGTGAGTGATGATGTATTAGAGAGCACCTCAGAACTACCAAGCGTAGTCCATGTTATGACAGGGTCAGGTTTTCCAGATGCATTACATGTCAGTACCAAGCCCTCTCCTTCGACAGCAATGATTGTTTGATAAAAAGTTTCTACCGATGGAGCAACTAAAAGGCCAGACAAACGACAAGCGATTTGTTAAGGATTTGCCAACCCACATAGGCGTGAGAAATTTAAACCGCAAACAGCAACGTTAATTATTTTTGTGGTTTTGAGGTGTCCTCGTGTGTCCTGAACTTCATTTTTTAAATATACTAGTGACCTGTCAGAATTAAATCAAAGTGTTCACGGTTTTCTTTAGTTTCAAAATAAGAACAAAATCAGAATGTATTAATTTAAATCCACTGTCCAAATTCCTGAGTCCAGATATTTCCATCCTTTATTGTGAGGCCACCATTTCCTGTTTTTGTTGTTGTTGTATTTCATTGATTTTTATTTTCGGTCCGGGGATCATTTCTGGACCTGGGATCATTTGCAGTACAGTTTGGGGATGATTTGCAGATTGCACATAGTTATCTCACTATCGTTCAATAACCTCAGCTCAATCTGTGCAATTAAACCAATGTATGAAAATTACTCAAAATTAGGTGGAAAAAGTAACAGTTGCATAACAGTTGTTAATGGCTGCATAAAATCTGTAATAGTTACATTCAGTAAACATGGGAACAGAACACAGTTGCACGACTAATATTATTTCTAAAATGTGAATCCTTATCTGAAAGGAAAAAATTTTGTTGTATTTACGTGGATAATAACTTACCAACAGCAGTGACGGTGACAGTAGCATTGTCTCCTGTGCCGACTGTGTTTATAGGAACACAATTGTAAGTTCCATCTTCCTCAACAGTGACACTTAACACACCTGTGGTGCTCTTACCAACAGACTCGCCATTAAAGTAGAAATGATACTCAGCTTCAGGACTGGCGTTTGTTTTGCAGTTCAGAATCATAATACTGTCACGAAGTATTGTCCTGTTACTAGGAACTGTTGTGAGGGTTGTTTCGTCAGGCGCATCTTCGATCGAAGAAAATTCATAAATTACGATAGTGTTTGTGCATACGTTTGGCATATTCGTTACACAGCAGTGTTTTGTAAGAGTTGTTTTGTACTCGGTACAACTGAAACAGAAAAATATAATGTAACTCGGTCTTTCAGATCATTACAGCGATAAAGATTGTTGGAAAAACTGTGATCTCCTAAATTTAATAGTTCCAATTAAAAGGTGTTGTGTTTTCTTAGTTTGAATAGGCGGCGGTCCTATTGGGAAATTGTAGATCTTCTGACAGCAGAAAACTAGAGCGGATTCAAGAACGCGTACTTAGAGCAGTATTTAACTCCCATTCAGACTCATACGAAAACCTTCTTGTTCGTGCAGAGCTACCTTGACTATTAAATCGAAGACTACAAGATATCGCTATATTAATGTACAAAGCAAAATATGGCCTCGTACCGAGTATTGTTGACGAATTATTTAAGCAGAAAAGCTCTAGTTATTCACTAAGGAACAGTGATTTTGATATTCCGACATTTATCACTATCAACTATCGAAAGCATTCACTTAGATATCAAGGACCTCAAATATGGTCGAAACTAGATAATCAATTGAAAGACTCCTCAAATATTGAATCTTTCAGAAAAAAACATTAGGAAAAAAGACCTAACGTCACTCTTAAACAACAACAATAGCTGCTGTCACCTTTGCAATTCTTAGTGACTACCTTTTATATACCTATTGTTTTATTCTACAATTTACAAATGCTACATATTTTAATTGTATACATACATTATTATTATTTCTTTAGGAGGACGGTAACGAGAACGTCACCAAACAAAAGGTTTAATGAGCAGAACAATGGCTATGCACGTGCATTGTAAATATCGTTGAACATTAATTTCTTTGCCTTCCTCTGCAAAACGTGAATTAAATAAGTTCTGCGTATTTTAAGATCGGCGTTTGGACTTTTTATTCGGAACTGAACACTGGCATTGTACATTTAGCCTGAGAGTTTTTAGATCCATTGGAGTACTGAACAGATTTTGACGATTGCGAATTGTCAAATTCATTTTTGACTAGCGTCGTCCTCCGCGTCACCGTCGTCGTTGCCTTCGGCTTCTGCGAATAATTGATCTGCTCGCCACTGAGAAATCACCATATTTGTCGGTTTACGGCTAAAAATAATATATAACCATATTTGTAAATACTGCCAAGCCGAATTTTGTAGCTTTCTTTACGCTGGCAGGGAAACCAAGAAATCACTTTGCTTAAGACTCTTGCTAAAATTGCGAGAATACATCAATCTCTCGTTGAGTCAACAAAAATCGTGAAAAATTTAAATTTGGTGGCAGAAGTCGAAAAATCGATTCTTCTCCTTTTTCGTCCACACATAGCCCTTATAAATTAGGTTGATATGAAATATATGATATACCTTTTTTTTTAAGTTCGGGGCGCTTTCAATTCGAGAAAATCGAGAAAAACGATTATCGCTCCGACTGTCGCCAAAATGTTCGATCGAAAAGGCTGAAAAGTAGCATTCTAAACTTAATTTGCGTTCGCGTGTGAAGGAGAACCAGAACTTATCGATATTTTTTCTTGAAAAACAAAGTATTCAGCTATACAAAAAAGGAAGGTGTATAAATCGATCCGTCGTTAGCTTTGACAACTTTTAACCAAAACGTTGCCAAAACCCATATGCTAGGTTTCCACTCTCGAAAAGCTCTTTTCTTTCGCGATTTCAAATCTTCGTATTTTCTCATTTTCCTATATTATTGCATTACTTTTATGGCTGAAATATTTTCATTTTTCAATGCCTATATAAGCGCAAACCATCCGCAAGTAACTCCGGAGGAAAGAATGTTCCCTCACAGTATACCCTCACCCGACTGCCGCATCTGAATCCTTACCACTTCCCCAACCTGAAGCTAATAAATTATTCACGAAATATTCCACCTAGTGCTCAATAAGCTTCTGTTGTTGGTATGTGTTAGACTTGTATAGAGACTGTAGGTCTAGTAAAGACTAGAAACAACGAAGCCACAGTTCGAATGCACTACATTTAATCTCCTTGCACGTAAACGCGAATAAAAATAAAGGTGACGGTAGCGGTGTGATTCAACTGAAGAGATAAACAAGAAAAATGTCTAAGTACAAAGTATAGCGACCAAAATGACGACGATATAAAGCATACTTACAAAACTGTGGCGATTTCCAACGGAACAAATTTCAGAATAATACTTGGGGTTCACAACAGTGAAATGCAACTAAGAAAAGCAGCAAACGTACTGCAGACAGCTAACAAGCACTGCGAAAATAATTATCAAGACCGCTTATGTACTAGAAAACAAATTGCCATTACGTAATCCCCAGGGGTCACGGAGTAACGTGACACACCCAAAGCGTAGAAAGTTCTAGTTGCTACATAGCCGGCCCCTGAACTAAACTGAGTTCACTAAGTAAATGTACTTAACGACTAGAACTTATACGATAATCTTAAGTGAGTCTCTAAGTAAATCTATAAGTGTTCCATCTGAAGCACAAAGTCTAGTGCACAAATTTTAGATGTCTTTGTCATTGTCAACTAACAACATTGACCACGATAAACTCTTTCATCAGCGATGAGAACCAGGTCGCCAACAGCAAAATCACGACGTGGCTTGATCCATTTCTGCCGCTCTTGCAAGCTTGGTAAGTATTCCGACATCCATCTCTTCCAAAATACGTCCGCGAGGTATTGAACCTGCTTCCAGCGACGTTGACAATATAAATCACTCTTGTCAAAGGTTCCTGGCGGCAAATTTAAATTCGAACGGAGAAGTAACAAGTGGTTGGGAGTTAAAGGCTCTGCGTCGATGGAACTATCACTGTTAGGTGTCAAGGGTCGACCATTCAGAATTCCTTCAACTTCCGTCATCAGTGTTCGCAGTGCTTCTCCAGAAACCAATTGCTCCCTAAGAAGGACTCTCAGAATCTTTCTCACTGAACGAATCACTCGTTCCCAGACTCCTCCCATGTGCGACGCTCCAGGGGGGTTAAACTTCCACTCGATATTCTTCTGGTGTAAAAACCCTTCAATCTTCTGCTGATTCCAGCTGTTTATGGCTTCACGGATCTCCCTCTCTCCGCCAGTTAGATTGGTACCATTGTCGCTTCTTATCATCTTCGGCATTCCTCTTCTGCTAATGAATCTGCGAAGTGCGTTAATAAACGAGTCCGTTTCAAGAGATTCGGACACTTCGATGTGAGTTGCTCGCATCGTTAAGCAAGAGAAAAGACATCCATAATGTTTTACAGCACTTCTGCCTTGCTTCACGTACAATGGACCAAAGAAATCTATGCCAACGTAAGAGAACGGTGGCTCATCAGGAGTAAGCCTGTCGCTGGGTAAATCTGCCATTAATTGCTGGCCCTTCTGTGCATTGTTTTTTCGGCAGGTCAAGCAGTTACCAAGTACTCTCCGAACAGCAGCCCGTCCCTGGACAATCCAGTACTTCTGTCTTAAACTGCTCAGGACATATTCTTGGCCTAGGTGTCCCACAGATTCATGAACATCCATAATAAGCAGTTTGGTAACATGGTGCTTGGAAGGTAACAGCAATTGATGTTTTGATTGGTACTCCAATGTAGAATATTGAAGCCTACCGCCAACTCTCAACATTCCTTCTCCATCTAGAAATGGTCTCAATTTGTATACAGAACCAAAGGAGCCTATATTCTTTAAGGTAAGCTTCTCAGGTTCTTCATGGCCTGCATCTTGGAGCGCCTTGATCACTGGCAAGAAGGCTGACTTCTGCACATACTTGATAATTTGAGCTTCTGCATATCGTAATTCATCTATAGACTGCCTGCGACAAGATGATACATCAACAGGTGATGAAACTTGCAAGCGCCTCCTTCCCTTTACGAATTCTACAAATCTCAGAAGCCAAGCAACAGCTCTCTTGAACTTGTACCATGAGGAACATTGGAGCATCATTAGGTCCAATGGTCGTTTTTCCTCCGTTTGGGTAAGGTGATTTGTTTGACCTCGAGTTTTGACTTCTGGGTCTTCATCGGAAATGTTGGCTAACGAGATTGGATTGATAGGCCATGATGACTTATCTTCCCACAGAAATGCAGGGCCTCTAAACCATCGCTCATTGGTCAATAACTCCTTCACCGTAAGACCTCGGCTGACATCGTCCGCTGGATTGATGTTAGTTGGCACATATTTCCACTGGGAGGGTTCTGAACCTTCATGTATCACTGCTAGCCGATTGGCCACAAACGTGTAGAATCGTTTGTCCTCGTTCTTGATGTATTGGAGAACGGCTGTTGAATCAGTCCAAAACGACGTTCTGTCAAACTTTAACTGGAATTTCACTTGTAAGGTCTGATTCATTCTGACGGCCAAAACAGCGGCTGACAGCTATAATCTAGGTATAGTCATCTGCTTCATGTGAGCTAAGCGAGATTTCCCAGCAAGGAAACTGCAATGAGTGCGGCCATTCTCGTCCACGAGTCTCGCGTATGATACTGTCCCATAAGCGAACTGGGAAGCGTCCGCAAAGTGATGAAGCTCAGCATCCTGAATCTGGCCCCAGTCTACCGGTCTTAAACACCTTGGCAATGCAACACTTGAAAGCAAAGGTAAATCTGACAACCACAGTCTCCAGCAATGAGATTCCTGACCTCCAATTTCTTCATCCCAGCCGAGACCTTGCTTACAAAGATCTTGAAGAAGCCTCTTCGCAGGCAAGATGATCGGTGATACCATGCCAAGCGGATCATAAATGGAACTTGTTACTGACAGGATCCCTCTTCGTGTGAAGGGCTTATCCTTTGGTGTCATCTTAAAGGTAAACATGTCGCTGTTCATGTTCCATTGAACACCAAGGGTTCTTTCAGTAGGAAGAACGTTAGAATTCAAATCCAGATCCAAAACTGAAGGAGCTCTGGCTGACATTGGAATAGTTTCCAGGACCTCCTTCCGGTTGCACAACCATTTAGTCAATCGAAATCCACCTCTTGACAGCAAGGCACACAGATCCTTCCTCAACTCAACAGCAACTTCGGTCGATTTCACTGATTTCAAACAATCGTCGACGTAAAAGTTCTTCAACACTGTATCAACTACTTCATGGCCAAAGTCTCCTGCGTTGTCTTGAGCAGTCTTTCGTAGACCAAAACTGGCACAGCTTGGAGAGGATGTGCTACCAAATAAATGGACCATCATTCTGAAGTCGACTGGTCGTTTGGACAGGTCGTCGTCAGGCCACCATAGAAACCTCAAGGCATCAACATCCTTTGGATCAACCATGACTTGATGGAACATTGCCTCGATGTCTGATGATAATGCTACTGGTTCTTGACGAAATCTTATTAGGACACCAAACAGGGTATTGGTCAGGTCTGGGCCACTTAATAGCTGGTCATTAAGCGACGTACCTCTGTATCGAGCTGCGCAGTCAAATACCACTCTTAATTTCCCGGGCTTATTAGGATTGAAGACAGCATGGTGTCCGTCGACATCAAGCTCTTCTTTAGGGACTCGCTGGGCGTAACCCCTTGAGATGTAGTCATGAATAGTCGCCGTGTAGCTTTCGAACAATTTGTGATCGTGAAGAAACTTCTTCTTAAGCAGTTGTAGTCTGTGGTCTGCAAGAATTCGATTGTTCGGTAGATAAGGAGACTGCTGTCGCCAGGGCAGTGCTATCTGGTAATGCCCAGACACCTTCTAGGAAGACCCCTCCATTATCTTTAAGGCTCGCTGATCTTCTAGAGACATGGACACCTTTGAACTTGATGTCAAGTCAACAAAGTCAGTTTTCCAAAACTTCTCAACTTGCTGAGAGAGGGTTTCATCATCATCTTGCGTTTCCAGACGTATGAAGTTCACATTGAGGCTGTCTTCTCGACCAACTCTCTCTGTTGGCCCTATAATCGTCCAACCCAGTGGTGACCGAATGCCAACCGGCTCGCCTTTGCCACCACGTTTTTCCTCAAGGACCCAAAAGGCTTCAGGTACATTACAACCAATAAGTACTCGGACTTCCTTTATGTCAATCTCTGGAAGTTCAATTCCTTTCAGATGAGGCCATCTGTCGACATCCCGATGTCTTGGAATGCTTAGCTCGGAGATGTTCAGACGCTCGACAGTCCAAACTTTGGGTACTTCCAGACTTGATTCATTGTCACTCGAGTTGATGACGAGCTTAACTTCATAACCTGACCTTGAACTGTCCCGTTTTTCCTGAGTAGTTAGGGAAAAATGTCTCTGGACTCCGCTGATGCCCAAGTCATCGATTAGCTTCTCATCGCAAAGTGACACATCAGAACCAGTGTCCAAGAGTGCATATGTCTCAACTTCTTGTCCCGGTTGCCTTCCTTGCACCCTGACAGGAACAATTCTCAAGCATACTTTTCTACCATGAGCACCGGTGTTTGTGCTTGAATTATGAGCGCCGGCCCCAATCGCATGATTCTGAATGGTGTGTTCTGCACTTTCTCTTACATGGGATTGGTAGCTAGGGTTAGCGTCATTGTTCCTCATCTCCTGAATTTCGATAGTTTCTTGCCTTGCAGGTAGAGAACGTTCAGGGGGGTGAATGACAGTCATATGTTTTCCGTTGCAGCCCTCGATGTAACAGCTACTTTTCTGCATACATCCAGATGCGAAATGACCCACTTTGAAACAATTGTCGCAAAGCCTAGCCTCACGAATGATCTTCACTCGATCCTCAAAGGTCTTCTTCTTAAATTGCTCACAGTTCCATAATTGATGAAGTTCATCACAAAGTAAGCATTTGCCACTCCCGCTTCGTCTTCGCCTCGAGGTAAACTGACGATTCTGGTTTTCACTCGGGTTCGGGACACAGGAACCAGGCCCACTAAAGTGTCCATGAGTGGCATGGGATGACGCCATTGTATTCTGAGGACTAGTCCTCCTACCCGATCTGTCCCTCTTACTTTTGTCCTTGTCACTGTTAAGTGCACCACCAAAGACGGGATTGTTCGCAGCTCGGGCCCTTTCAGAAACGAACTTTGAAATATTATGAATCCTTGGACGCTGACCGGACTCTTGAATGTTGTCGGCAACTTCTAGCCATTTAGCCTCCAGGTGGAAGGGAAGACGATCAATAATACTCCTTAGATTATCAGCACTGTTGACTTCATCTAAATATCCAATTGACTCCAACACGTTTTGGCAGTCCTTCAACTGATCTGCAAAGATCTGTAATCCTCTCTGATCGTTTGGTTTAACAGCTGGACCACGGGTTACCTGATTTACGTGGGCAGTGGCAATTTTGAAGGGATGACCGAAACGATCCTTTAGGAGTTTTCTTGCAGATTGATATCCGATCGCCGGATCCATGGTAACACAACTTTTGATGGCGTTTTTAGCAGCTCCAGTGCAATATTGAAGGAGAAATGTTAACCTTTCACATTCATCTTGGGTATTCTTCTCGATATTGTTCTCAAACGACCGCATGAAGCTCCAAAATTCAAGAGGATTGCCATTGAACGGACTGAGTTCCGGTTTAGGTAAAGTAAACCCTTGTCTGATTGTCGATGCCATAGATTGAAACGCTTGTTGATGGAGCTCCATCAGCTGCTGCTGCTGCTGGACAAACTGCCCAAGGCTTCCGTCAGACTGATGAATGTGTCTTTCACAAGGTTTAGCGAACCATTCAGGGGCATTAGGGTTCAGCATCTGATGTTTAGCTTCAATAGGTAATTCTTCTAATGGCCGAGTTGTAGCAGGGGGAGATGTTTCTTTCCGTTCAGCCACCGAAGATTTCTGTTCAACGCGCAGGTTCTTAAGCGATGGCGCACTTATGCTTGCATTGCCGATGTCATTCTCCAAAATTCGGGCTTTAAGGGCAGCTGCCTCAATGTCATTTTCCGCGTCCAGAAGTTCCTGCCGTCGGAGTAAAGCATCACATCTTTCTTGTAATTCTAATTTCTTCTTTAGCTGCTGTAACCGTAACTCGGCAACCGCCTTCTCGACTTTGGCTTCCTTTATTTTCACAGTTAAACGGGAACTCGAACGCTGACTACTTTTAGTAGCTGAAGTGCCGTGATGACTTGCAGAATCGCTTGGATGAATATCGTCTTCCATTAAGGGTACTTGAACATTGAGACTCGGCTGAGCGCTGGCCATCCACTGATCGACACGTTGGAAAAACTCAAACTTTTCCTTTAGGCGGCCTTCGTATTCCGAGGTTGCTCTCTGAATCTCCTCCGTATCATCGAGGCTTTCCAAATAGACGGTATGCGCTCGTTCAAAGTTAATGAATGCTGCATGAACAACTTTGAGCTTGCTGTTCACGAGTTCGACGTTCCGTTTGTCGAGAAGTAAAAACTCCATTTCTTTGTACAGCTTGGTTAGAAATCCTTGATAACCTGCACGAGATCGCCGTAAATTTCTCTTAACCTTCAATGTTGTAGGAACACCGTCATCACGAAGGTCAGAGCTCGACATTGCCACATCAACGCCCTCGCTCACGAGGCCAATGTCATCATCCGGGAAGAAATCGCCGGCTTCTGCCATAATCGGTCGATCCAGTAAACACAGTTTTTTGAATGAATGTAGGTCTAGTAAAGACTAGAAACAACGAAGCCACAGTTCGAATGCACTACATTTAATCTCCTTGCACGTAAACGCGAATAAAAATAAAGGTGACGGTAGCGGTGTGATTCAACTGAAGAGATAAACAAGAAAAATGTCTAAGTACAAAGTATAGCGACCAAAATGACGACGATATAAAGCATACTTACAAAACTGTGGCGATTTCCAACGGAACAAATTTCAGAATAATACTTGGGGTTCACAACAGTGAAATGCAACTAAGAAAAGCAGCAAACGTACTGCAGACAGCTAACAAGCACTGCGAAAATAATTATCAAGACCGCTTATGTACTAGAAAACAAATTGCCATTACGTAATCCCCAGGGGTCACGGAGTAACGTGACACACCCAAAGCGTAGAAAGTTCTAGTTGCTACAGAGACGTTCGTGCAAAGAAAGCTTTATGTGGATTTTTTGCAGTCAGAAATTGAGTAGTTGTTTCAGGATATGTCAAGAACAAATGAGAGTGACACTGCTAATAAAAGAACATCTTTCGGTGAGGAACTCGTTTCACCTCCACCTCAACAGCTTGAACTTACTGTTTCTCTTTTGTACGGATTCAGTGCAGCGATTTACCAATCAAAGCTATGTTGTTGAAAATCAAATATATGAAGATTTAGCGAACCTTTAAGGCGGAACTCCCATAAAATACTTATTATTTACTCGAAACACACACACAAGGAAAAAAAGAGGAATGTGCATCCACACAATATTCATATCATTACATCTGAGTATCAAATAGCAAATTCCCTTGTCACAACGAAGGATGACCGAATGAAAAAAAGCCTTACTCTGGGGCCTTAAGTCGCCTAAATTAAAGTTGCCTTAAGTCGTCGTAAGTCAATCTAAGTTGCCTGAAGTTGCTGTAAGTTACACAATATTAAAAAAGGTGTCCACACACTCAGATTACCCCTGTAGAAGGTTATTAGAGTTATTGAGTGTCATGTAAGGTTAACTCCACTCCAAACTTGAGGATGAGGAGGCACGGTGGCCCAATGGTTGGTGCAGTGGACCCCTATTGGGGATCACTGCATTCTGTTCGTAGTCTTACAGTGCCTCTCCTCGCCCAGATGTATAAAAGGGTACTGATTATGGAACCGGTGAGGATGCAGCAGAGGCAACCTCAATAGGTGCGCTTTGGATAGTTTTTTTTTTCACTCATTCCCAATGCGTTAGATCCATCATTCCCAATGCATTAGATCCATCTAAAACTCCTCCAGCCACACCTTTCTTTTTGTTTACATACGAGAGTTTGGCTATTATATTTCAGTCTGAGCATGTCAAAGGAAATGAAATCAATGTGAAACTAATAAAGATAAAGAGACATACTTTCAGGAACACAACTTACAGTAAAGCAATAATATTTCGCTTTACCATGCAATATCAGTAATTTCAATGGCATTGAAAATGGCAGAGACTGAGTAGGGTCCTTTAAGAAGCTAAGAATCCAGCAATTACTGTATTTTGCCGGCTTCCTTATATGAAAAAGCTAAGATTATAACAGTCCTGCACCTGTCTTGTCCCCTTGTTGGCAGGAATGATTTCTACATGTAGAAAATACTTTAGGAATGACAATCTGATGTATATACCCTCTCAGAAATTGTGTTTTATTTATATTAAATTTCAATTTTTTTCTTGTATTTTATTGTAAAAGAGTTAATAAGAAGATCACACTCGATCTATGTCAGGAAATATATTAAATATGGAAAAAGATAACAAATGACTATACCGCACCAATTGATTTCTTTTTGTAAGATATTACTGAATCAAATCTTTCGAAGACCTACAGTTTATAAACAACAACAGTGAGAGGTGTTCCGGACCATTAAGGTAAAAAGAAAACAACAGAAAGGTATTCTGGGTTAAAGCTCAATTCTTTCTATTCACCTAAGACCTGTTCAAACGCACTTGACTTTGTATACCATACAACATTCGACTTGTATACTCTACAAAGTCGAGTGTGTTTGAAGACCTTGTATAGTGCCCACTATACACGATTCGACAAGTCTAATCGTGTATAGCGATGTTTGAAACTGGTCAAACTTCTACTCGACAACCACTCGACTTTTCCTTTGTTTCGCGTTCACTGAAGCGATACTCTACAAAGTCGAGCTCGTTTGAACGCACCACTCGACTTGTAGAGCATTATACTGCATGCGAGCATGCGCAGTCGAAGTCGACGAAATCACACACATGGGTAATCTTAACCCACAATTCTCTGTTTCGTCATACTTGAAGAGTGGTTGTATAGTCCGTGTATAGTACGTTTGAACACCTTACCCAACAACGCTATACAATGTCGACCATACAAAGTCGAGTGTTGTATAGTGCGGGTATAGTGCGTTTGAACAGGCCTTTATACACCGAGCAGTAAAACATATGGTAATCCAAGGTCAATCGAGCCGAACTGAGGCTATACTTTAAATACTTTACTTACACAGTGTAAAAGAGTGACAAAAGTGGGCCCTTTTTTCCATCATAAATCATTATTTGCATTTCACTTCCATATTCGACCAACTCGGCTGACCAACTCTAAATGTTTGACTTTCCTTACTAGACGAACCAACTTGCAGCATAATAATTGTCTTTCTTGTTCTTGTCGAACATTTGATGAAGCCAGGTATTCAAATCATCTTATGCACTTTACGTGGACTGCGCTAATATTACTATCGAAAGCTAAGTTTTATTCTTTTGATCAACAATCAGTATAAACATTCGCCGCCAGGTTTTGGAACATGTGATTTAGTTAAAGTGCAAGTAAGCTCACGCAAGCTACTCGCGCGCAGGCAAATATGATTACTCCGACGGGCGTTAACAAAAAACACAAGAAAGAAAACAAATCGCCAAACTAGTTATCGCTGAAATTTGAATTGAGTGATTTTATATCAATTTGCAATCGGGAACACTGAGCAGGAGAACTCGAGACCGGAACGGGCCGGAAGAGATCGAAACACGCAAGATGTCTCGTCTCTTTGAACCATTCAAACCAGTTAGCGGCGCAAGGATTACTGGCAGAATCAAAATGGCGGAGACCAGTGTGCATCTATCAATTTCCAGTGTTTCGTTGTGAAAATGTCGTTCTGGACATTTGTAATATGCCAGTTGGAAACAAGTGAAAGGTTGGAAGTCTGATCAACCCGGCGCGGTAAAACACCTTCTAAATTTTCGAAAATTTAAGGCGGCTCTGAACCCTCTTCGCAGAATTTTTTTAAACTTTGGAAAACGTTACATCTTATCATGCTGCTTACAATTCCATAATATAAATGGGGTTACCGAGCTCGTTTTTGAGTTATAAGCGCTTAAAGCTAAAATTAAGGGTGTTTTTAGCAGGTTGTATTGTTGCTATGATAACCTATTCGCCACAAAATTGACAACAACTTGTCCACCAATGATTGGTCAGTTTTTTGATGCCATGATTTTGACATCAACCGATATAGAATGGTTAAAATGACCCATCAAACTCTAAGTTTTGGAAAGTACTGAAAACTGTTTCAAGCCACCTTAAGTTACGGTGACTTAAGGACCCAGAGTAGGCCTTACCTACCTTGATAGAGTGCTCAGGCAAGTCAGTTTATCCAGGAATTCTGATTTTAGAAATCACGTAACGGTGAACTTCTTTCTCTAAGTAAATTCTAAGCTGGCTCATGGTATTTTAGTTAAAACGTACAATGTGAGATAGCTATGGATATTGCATACTTACATAATAATGTCAGAGTTAACTCTTCTGTAGGTCCGTAACCAAAATCATTAAACGGAGTACAGCTGTAGTTCACCTGCTTTATTCTTTCACTCACTGAGGTTGTAATAAACGAGACATCCCTACCAGCTGTGTCATTAACAAAATTATCCTGGCCTTTGTAGAATCGATACTTTGCAGGTGGATTGGCCTCTGAACTGCACGTGATGTTAAAGCTTTCATTCACAAGGACATTGTTGTTAATTAAATGAGACCTCAGATTTGTATTGATAGGATGGTAATCTACAACGAAAATAAAAATTTTTATTAATCCATCAATTACCTTATTTGTTACCGGTCAAGATTCAAACGCAGTCAGACGCTTGCGAAGTAGTTACGTGTTTGTTATAAGTGTCTGAAAGAGAGGTGGTTAGGCCACGTCTTCAAGGTTTATTTAGTTTTCTTAGGAATGTCATAGGGAAAAATACTAATAGAACGACAACGAAGAAAAAAGAACGAATTCACTTTTTTCGATCCACTTAAATAAGCAATAATATGTTTTCGTCATTTAGCAAAACAGCTTTAGACAAACGTTTTAGAATGAAACGTCTAAAAATGACGATTTGTGACCCATGAAAAACGGATCTGGCCGCGCGAAGACCACTCACGCACAAGTAGCCGCGTTCATGCGCCGAGTAACGAAACATTCAATGAAAATAATTTCCCGAGCAAGGCAGCCAGGAACAGAATGACGAATCGACACTTTTGAGAACGACCAATCAAAGGCCCTTGTTTCGGTTAGAGATTATATTTGCGCTGATAGCGTCATTCTATAAGCCCTTTTTCAAACGTGTATATAGCAAAGATTTTGACAACTTGTAATAAACAACGACTGTAAAAGAAGAACCTCTAGATGGCAATATATCACGAATCTCCCTCTCATCCCTTTTTCGAAAGGATTTCATTCTGCTCTCTATATCATATTCCAGACATGACGATGTCAGTTTTGTCTCACTCTAGATAATATTCAACTGAAACTGTTTCAAAATTCTTTGTCCTGGAATTGATTAAACTGAGACTAAACTACCCACAACCAGTGACAGAATGAAATTAAAATGTGTAATACATAGATGCTATTAAATTGAAATAGGTGTAAAATAATACTCTGGAGGTAAAGTAGGTCCTTATAGAGAAATCTAAGTCGAGTTATTGAGCTTCAGGTCCTTCTTGATGTTCTTCAGTTAAGTTTTGGCCAGAAAGCTACTAAATTGCTGATTTCTAAAAAATGCACGTAATGTACATGTAATATAATTATAGGCAATGTTTCATCAACTAAAGATTAAAAAAGGGGAAATGGAAGTGACGTGTAGGGAGGAAAGACGAATGACAACTAAAAGCAGCCCTTAGCAGTTTGAGCTAATTTGCAGTCCTCAACAAATTTTCTTTGTAACAACTAGGCACGCAACTGATGAGTTTGTACCGTAGTAAAAGTAAATTTTATCAAAAAAGAAAAAAATATGTTAACTGCTACTTTTACATTTATGCGTGAATTTCGAATTTCACAAAACAGTTTACTCACTTTCAACAATAACGTAAACAGCTTGGCTTGCTGGATTACCAATACCATTGTCAGCAGTACATCTGTAGCCTCCTTCATCCTGTTTACCAGTGATGTTCAAAGGGAAGGACACAGAACTGTTGTCAGAAGCTCTTGTCCAGGCGATGCTTGGTGTTGGCATACCTTTTGCTGAACAGTTGAGTGTCAATTCCTCATCTTCATTCACTGCTTGGTTTCCTGAGATATGAGTGATGTCTGCTGGATCTAGAAGGACAATATACTAAAAGTTTATTTTATCAAAGGGCAAATTTATTTTATTAACAGCCAAATTTCGATATATTGAAATTCAGCCAAAAACAATAAACCTCAGTAGAAGGCTACGGGGAATAAACCCCACAAAAGAAAAATAATAGGAATTCCGATAGGTTTGGTCAATATTCATTTTCACTGTCTGCCGTTAAGAAACACAATACTTCAGACAGGTGAGTGTTTATGTTCAATCCGGGCTATAATACTCAATCCAATCAGTGTTTGATATCTACTCTTGGATGATCAAGAAGGTCTCAGCCATTATTAACACCTGATGGTTTCCTACATCGGTTTATCATTTCCAACGCTCAAATATCATTATCATTTCAAGTCGATGTCAAAAGTAACAGTTGTCACGTGTTCTTCATGCAGATTAATTTGTAAATCGCCTTAAAAAAAGAAGCTCATAGGTGGGAGGATCGTGATATAGGCAGAGAAGTACGAAATTAATTGATTACGAGCATGACGTTTGAATCCTAATGCTTACGCGTTGGATTTTAAATAGTTAATGGTCAATTCAGTGACGCAAACGGTTACCATAGCAGCACACTTCACCTTAAATTTGAACGCTTTTAACTCAAAAACGACTCTGGTAACCCCATTTTATATAAAGGGATTGATAGCATTTTAAAAACGTTTTTTTTAATTAAGTTTAATATTAAAAGTGGGAGAAGGTTTATTGACACCTTAATTTTTCCCACTTTTTATAAAAAACTAGATGTAAAATTTAAAAATGCTGTGGTAACTAGCGCTGAAAAACATGCTGGCAATGTTGTCAGCCACCTTAAAACGTTCAAATTGTCACTGTATTGTGGGATTGTGCAGTGCATTGGTGTAAAAGTCAAACTTCAAGGGTAACTATAGTTCTGTAAGGACCATATTCGGCGTAACAGGACACTAGCTTACTGTAAGAGGCTTACTAATCCCTTTCCCTTAGGGGCTGGCATTGACTACTTAATACAAAAGTCTTTTCCGCAGTTCACGACTATGCGGAAAAACAATTCACTTGTTTTCCTACAAATATATTGCAAAAACTGAAAAAAGCTTCAAAAGTGTGCGGTCGAAACGATTCTCTTTAGATTCGTTTAGTGTGCCATGCCAATTTGAGGTTTCCTTTCTCGCAAGTGCATTTCAGATCAATGTTATCGCAATATCTGTCTAGAAATATTAGCATGCTGTGGTCATCATGTTTCTGAAATTGACGTTCACAGTAAATGCCAACCTTTGCAGAAATACCACAATACAGTTATTCAAGTGTTTGATAAAAGAGAAAAGTCTCTGGTGATTTTTACCTATATGTCAACTTCATGCAATATAGTGGTTATATGGAACACCAACGTCGAGGGTTTAGTATGTACGTGTTTTTTTTTTTTTTTTTTTTTTTTGGAGGGGGGGATTGGTGGGCAGTTTGAGACTTGTGGCTTGACTACTCAAAATGGCTCAGGACCTTGTCCACAACATTTCGTCACCACCCCACGTAAAGCAATTTTTAGTCTTACAAATGCTAGTTTTTTCCTGACAAAACTCAAGCTGTGGAGACGGGCATTTAAAACGAAAAAAATTCAACCAATATGCAAACTAGTTTGCTTTAAAAAAAAGCCCGGTCAAACTATCAAGTTACGTGGGCTGATGACGTGACGTAGTGTTGTGGACGAGTTCCTGAGCCATTTTTTTTTAAAAAATGCAACATTTTCGGCTGTTAAAGTCCCGATTATGTTCTTTTTTTTGGGGGGGGGGGGAATTTAAAGCTAGCAGTCGTTTTATTAACATATTAGAGGGTCAAATAAAGCAAAAACAGTCGCTTCACTTTTCATATGCAGTTAAAGCTTTAAACTACTTGTGACTTCTTCCTATGAATAGAAATGTTTCAAAGTTGAATCCACCATTAAGTAGCTAACTCCCGTCAAAAAGGATATTCACTATCGATTTCTGAGAGACCTGTATATTTAACACCTTCGGCATAACTTACCACTTGAAAATTAATCTAAATTCTTACCTGTAACCTCAACTCGTATGTTGTATGCCCATACAGTCACACCCACTTGCAGCTCGCACTGAAAAGTAGCATTCTCCTGTTCAGTCACCTTGTTTATTGTCAAATTAGAAAACTGACTCGTGCTGTAAATACTGTATAGATCTTTGAACTCATCATTGGGGTTTCCGGTAGGGCCTGGAGTGAATACTCTTCCAATGTTCTTCTGAATGAGGCCATCACCAATGGAAAATGTGGTCAGTAGTATTGCTTGACCGGGTAACAATGTGTAATTCCACCTCAGAAGCACATTAGTACTTCCATTCCGCACTTGATAAACAGCAGTTTGAATGTAAGCTGGGTTATTCCCTGTGGTAGTTTGATTCCAAGCTGGAGGAGGAGCTGTCCACATGAAAATAGCCTCTGCAAGAAATGGTTTCAATATCAGTAACATTTCATATGAACTACGAGTAAAAAAGCATTACCATAAAAAAATCTAACTTCCTGAGCATATATGAAATACAGGATTACCTATTCCACTCTGGTAATTCGTCCAGAGTAGAAGAGCAATACAACGAAAAAGCATGAAAATTACTTTTGAGAATATTCCCCTGCCTTTGAAAACAGTCATTTCATCAAAGGGAATGGGGTTACTCCATCTGTTTATCCCGGCATTAAAAATTAGTTTTACACAGAAGTAGTGTAGTAATTGGGGGAACTGGCGCAATTTCTGGATTTTACGCATCTTAGCGTGGTGGTTATAGTAAGATCTGTGGTTATCGTATATAACAAGGACATTTACGCATTTTACACAACTTAGCGTAGTTAGCGTAAGATGTGTAGTTAGCGTATAGGACCAGGACATTTCCGGATTTTACGCATCTTAGCGTAGTTAGCGTAGGATATATACTTTTATTTTCATTTATATAGATATTTATTAACAATTTTCAAGATTTGATAAATTTCCAACCAGCACTCTCACCACCTAGATATTCACATATTTTTTTCCAAATTTTATCAAGTTCATAGAGTTTTAAACGATCTTTATACAATTTTAGCTTTGGTAAAAATTCATTATATCCAAGTATTTGACAAAATTTATAAATGATATATGAATAGGAAAAGAAATTTCTTCTATTTTTACCTTTAAATAATTCAAATGGCTCCTGAATTTGTAAAAACCTCATTTTCATTTTTTCTTCCATTATAGAAGTCATTTGTAATGGAGGTATTTTTGTTATTCGATACAATATTTGGGTGGTATGATTATAATAATTTAATTTACGATGTTTTTTAAGATATCTTTTAATATCTGCTTCAGTTAACTTTTCCAAAGAATTTTCCATCCTTTCACGAATGATTTCTTTGAAAATATTATTAATAACATCTTCTGAGACTTTAAAACTTTCTTTGCCTTGGATATTGGCTAAACAGTCACAAAAATGATTATATCTTTTGTAATCATTTTCTGCGGGTTTTATAGATGCTTTTTCTGGATTTGTTGAGACATTAATGCTTATTCCACAACTTAGACAAGTACTTATCCCTTCATCGATGTTCAATACTCGAAATTTTTCACATGTATAACAATAGTTATCTTCATTTATATTATTTTCACTGTATTGTAGTTCATCAGGAAAGATATTATATTTATACCTTTTATAATAAGAATTATCAACACCATGAACAAAATTTTTGTTTATATTTTTTGCTCTATTTTCTGTATGTAAAAAAAGTAAAATAGCATTCTTTAATAAATAACTAGTACGAAGATTTTTGATATCATTTATTTCATTTTCTAACCTTATTTGTTCAATTTGATCAATTCTAGAATAATCTTTTTTGTTGGATAAATTTACAATTTTTTTTTTATATCTGGTATTTTTTTTTCTTTCCGAACAATTTCTGAAAGTTTTTTACGATGTAGATTGCCAATAGTTTCTTTATTCATCATAATAATTAATATACTTTATTCTTTAAAGTACAGTAATCTTCTCTCTCACTGCTCGTCGATTCCTCACTGCTCGTCGATTCCTCACTGCTCGTCGATTCCTCATCTGAATTAGGATCATAATCACTATCGCTACTATCAGTATCATGGAGTGAGTCTTCAGACAAGAATTTTTTAAAATTCGGAATTGGCATATATACTATAAATTATTATTTATTTTATGATTCCCATATGCATAACTACTGATACCATCATCTAAAATATATCTTTTATCATCAAAAGGTGATAATGATACTTTATTAATTTGGTAACTAGATATCTGATGATACTCTGACCGGATAGTTCGCATCTTATGCCTCATAGTATTACATTTTTGTAAAGTATCAAGGTAATCAGAGAGAGATAATTCACTCTTAATGACATTCTTCTTTACACCCTTAGCAGTCTTGTTTTCCTTGTTTTCTGTCTTGTATGAATACATTTTACTTTTTAGACCAACAAATTCTTTAATAGTATCACCAGCTGTTTCATCTTTGAATTTACCAATTACTTTTTTATTTCCTGCAAAATGGAAATCTGACGACTTGGGATAATCACTATTGTCAAATAGGTCTTTGTCTTTATAGAAGTCACTATATATGTCTTCTGCTTTTATATGGTAAAATAAAGAGTCAGTATCAGTAAAAAGTAACTTTGCATCATGGTATTTTTTTCTGATATAGTTGTAATGGAACTCATACATTAATGTTTTACTCATATCTAAAATAGAGAAACCAACATAAGATGGTTTATTTAAGAATAAACAGGCCTTTTTCATTTGTACTCCTACTAAATTTTCATCAAATATTTTACTAGAAACGTAAGTTGGTTCTCTAGTCAATTTCAATAAATGTTTCGGATCAGTTTCTAATTGAATATTAGATCTTTTTCTCAGGTTTTCCATAGTTTTACCAAAAACAGAGTTATTCATCAGCTTAAAGAAGTCTTTCTCAAAACTATTCTTAGCCATTGTTCTCTTTTCAGTGTTAAAATCAATGTATCTTTTCATCCAAGGTTGTTGAGTGAATTCCAATACTCTATGAATCTTCTTTAACTTCATACCAAGAGATAAATAAAGCTGCAAATTTCTGTAATGTAATACATATTTTTCTTTATTCCTTAGATTAGGAACCAACTTGTGAACTCTACCACTGCTAATATTTTCTGAATCTTTTAAATCTTTGCAATACTTTGATAACATATCATCAGTGATTAAAATCTTTTCTGGTGCTAATGGATAATCATTATGCAAATCGTGTAGCTCTTCAGGATATTCTAAATCTACCTCTAAAACTACGCCTTTTCTAGTATCATTTGTGTAATTTTCTAAGATGAAATCTTCAGGATCTTCAAAATCTTCAGAGGGAATCCATTTGAAATCTCCAGTTGGAAGTGACTGTGACATAGCCCATCCATAAAGGTTATTTGCATCCAAATACATTAAATAGGTACTAGTTTCATCCGGATTGTAATCTTTCATATACTTGTTGTTTGCAACAGCATGTCTATGTGTAATGGTACTAATCCCACCTCTCATACCTTTTTCAATGAATAATTGTTGATCTAGGTCTGTGATTAAGTCTAGATATATTTTTGTCATTCGGAGTAATGCATCCCATGATAACCCAGGTGCAGAGTAATAATGACAAGGATCCAACCTATAATACTCCAGACAAGTGCTTCTAAAACTTTCAAATAAATCAGCTAAGAGTAGTACATCTGTTTTCAAATATAAATCATGATACTCACCTAAGTCTCTGATTTGGAAAGTACTCCAGACCTCCTTTGCGTGTGAGTAGTCACTCTCTGAAATATTTGTATCATTTAAAATGCTATAAAAATCTTCTATCCTTGGTAAAGACTTCTCACTGAATCGCTGGAATGAGTCCATGTAATCATAAGGGTAAACACCTTTTCGCTTTATTAATCTAAATTGATCATCATTTGGAAAAGCTTCTCGTGAATAAAAGAATGCATCATCAGTTAAATTACTGCTTAATCTGTCTAAACTCTGACTCATAAATGAAAAACTGTCAATGAAAGTCAAATGATTCCCTAGTCTAAAACCCATATATTTCTCAAAAGTACTTGCTATAACACTAATATTAAAACGATCTTTTATTTCATTAACCTTACCATTTTCATCTTTAAATTCTGTAATATCATAGACTACAAGATCATTTATAAGTTTTCCTAATTTTTGCATGATAAAATGACAGTCATAGCCTTTAAGATTGTGAAAGACAACAGGAATTTTTAAATTTTTTGCACTGATAGCCCATTTTAGATTGCAATCTATATGTGCAGCGCCGCGATATTTGCCTGTTATATGACAATGATCTCTGACTTTATTAGTCATGTCACCATCATCAAGTATTACAAGATCTTTAGGTTTAAAACGACGCTCACAAATATGGCATACTGTACTATTTTGGAAATCTCTTTCATTTTCATATGTCATAATTAATGGTTTCTGAAATTGTTCTCGCACTATTCTTCGGCAATCTTCTACTTCTCTCATCATCTGTACAATAAATTTGTCTATAGCATCAGCTCCGCGGTAAATTTTTACAGGTTTTGAATAATTATTATCATACCTACAGACCAATTTATATCCATAACCGCAAGCTTTGTGACTCTGATAAGTACTCGTGTAAGATTTACCATCAGGTGGTACACAACTGTCTATCCTCTCTGTAATTGCTTCAAAATCAGCGTATATGACAAACGGCGCGGGTAACATTTTCTTATGATTTTTGAAATAAATTATTGACCCTTCTTCAGGCATCTTGATCGCTTGGGCTCCGTTAAGGAGCAGGCAATCCTCTCTATGAATTTTGTATGTTCTCTCAGAAGAGCAACAGTGGAGACAACGCAAACAAAAATATTTCCTAGCTTTATGATTTGTGAATGAACTCATAAATCGATCGAAATTTTTAATAAGCACATAGTGGCTCTTTTCATATTTTGTATCATCAGTACCAATCCAGAGCAATTCCATATGGTCTGGAAAATTAGTGTTTGATAATCTGATAGGATAAGGAAAACCACTGATACCCTTATTTTTATCTTCAGGCTCATAGCCAAATACACTAACATTAATCTTATTTTTCTTTTCAATCCGATTCATATCAGAAAAAGTGACAGGAAAAGAGATACCAGTGTAATCCAACCGTTTCACTGATTCCCTATCTGCCTTAGTTATTCTTTGAGGGTCTTTTTTTAATGGATTTAGGTGCCTGTTATGACACCATAGGAAACATTTATTGTCTGTATTTTTGGGATTGATTAAACCCTTCATAGGGTTACGTAGTTCCTCAGGTAGTTCAATATATGATGATCCTCTTAATGGAAAGTAAGAGACAATATTAATGATATGTGAAAGTACCGATTGGAATACCCAACCAGAACCTTCAGAGAGCCAAACAGCTATTAACTCTAAAATTCTTTCAATGCTATTATGGATAGAATCTTCTATATCTGGTCTATTGGTCACAGTAAAAGGCCCGGCATTAAAATAAGGTTCTCGGTAAATTATCGTACCCTCTTTACGCTTTGATAATCGCACCCTCAGAGTAGTATTGTATTTAAATCCTCTTTTATCTGATAATAATTTAATTAAAAGATCAAATATTGCTTTTCCAGTATTATTTAACTGTATTGATGGATCTTTACTATTAACAATTGGTACTTCATAAGATTTTACATATCCTTTTAATGCTTTACTACGTTCAGGAATACTAATCGCTTCAGGTTCAGTTTTAGCTTCAGGTTCAGTTTTAGCTTCAGGGAAAAAAAAATTACTAATTGCTGTAGGGATAATTTTCGTAGTAAAATTACTAATTGCTTCAGGGATAAATTTCAATTGTTTAATTGGTTCAGGTATATAATATGGAATTATTTCATTAAATAAATTTTTAACCTTTTCTTGGAGTCTTTTAGGTAATGAAGCCGGTTCGGCAGATGTGGATGGGTTGACTGGGGCTTGTAGTGGAGGTTCTGCTAAATTCTAAATTGTCGGATCATCTAATAAGGTACCTCCAACAAGGGATTCATTTAGTATTTTTTGTTTAATTAATTTTTTTAGTCTATTTTCAACATAATCTTCTGATTTCTTAGTTATTCTTTGTACGGCAGGTCCTATTTTCCCTTCATTGCGCTTATGAGTATCTGTCTTTAAATGCTGATATTTCCCCTTTTTTGCATACTTTTTCTCACATATTTCACAATACCAATAAGATGGTTTTGGTAATGGTTTTGCAGGTAGGTGGAGCTTGGGTTTTATTTTAATTTTATTAATCATCTATAATATATATTATGTAACTAATTTTTTTTTTAAATTATTATTATTATTATTATTATTACCAGTAACTACATTATTGTGTAAGTTTCTATAATGTTTCTTTGTCTTTAGATGCATATATTTTCCTCTATAAGTGTAATTTTTTCCATTTCCGCAGACATCACAATACCAAGCATAACTTTTGAGTTTTTCATTGATATATTTGTTTCTCTTTTCTCGTTTCAATTGTTCTTCTGTTTTTTCCATGTATATAATTATTTATCATATCTAATTTTTTTAAATAATTTTTTCTAAATCTTTTAATAGCACCCAACTGTTAAATTCGTCTGGGTAACCTTTCCATTTGACTAATGCTTTTCCTTTTGACTTTCTGATAATTTTCTCTATTCTATAGACCTCTTGATCTGTCTTTTGTAACTCTTCTCTGTAGAAAGTACCCTTAATCACTTCACCATTTAAGTCTTTTATCTTATAAGTAATAGGATTAGTGAATCTAATTTCGTCTATGATGAAAACTTCTTCAGTCCAATTAGGAGTATAGCCTTTATCAAAGGTCACCCTTTTGTATTTGCTTATTCGGACTCTATCACCTACTCTAAATTCGGGTTTTCTATTGTCTCTCGCTAAATCACTATATAAATTAAAATAAACTTTTCCATAGTTTTCAGGTTTTCTAGCTTGGATAGGCGTCATTCCTATTGATCTATGTTGGCTGTTGTTGTAAGAGGCGAGTATTTTCGGAAGGATGTCAACGTAGACTGTATTGTTTTGCATAGTGAATCTCTTATACATTTTATCTTTGATAGTTCTATTCCATCTCTCACAAACTGCTGATTTCTCTTCGTTTTCAGTGGAATAGACCTTTATCTTATCCTTAGCTAAGAGATCCAACACATTTTTGTTATAATATTCTTTTCCTTTGTCTACCCATAACATTTTAGGCTTATTTTTCACTAATAAGCTTTCAAACGCTTTAGCGACTTCTAAACCTGTTTTTGTCTTTAGAGGTACTATCCAACCATATTTACTGAAAAGGTCTAAGACCATTAGTAGATATTTATAACCTCGATTCCATTTGCTAAGCTTTTGCATATCAACTAAGTCTGAACACCAGATATCATCTACATTATGTGCAATGACTCTTCGCTTGGTAAAATTTCGTTTTATAGGTTTGTGTAACTCATTAGCTAGCGCTTCCCATGTGTCTAAATTTTTAGCGTTTTTTTTTACTCCTAAACCAAGTTTTTGTTTTGTATTAATAGTGTTTCTAGCCAGCCAATGACCCCACTGTCTCTCATTCCAGGGAATTGCATCTAAAGCTTGGACCATTTTCTTGTCAGCCACATTTTTACATGATTTTACATTTACTCCCTTATCAGCACATACTGAGTAATCAACATCGTGTTGCATGGCTATAGCATCTGTCTTACCTGTTGGCTGATCATAGATTTCATAGATTTGGCCAGTATCACGATCCCATTTTACTTGTTTTTCTAAATCATTGTAAGGACCAGTATATTTGTGTCCTGGAAGAGTCCAACCAGCTTTCGGTTTAGGTAACTTACCTATTGCTTTATGAATATCGAGACCCCTTCCCCTTCCCCTTCCCCTTCCACTGATTTTTTTAGAAATATCATCAGCCAGAGAGTCAATTGCTCTATTTAAATACCTTTTACCAATGCCTTTAACTTTGTCTTTTACATAGTCAGATTTTATTGCTCGGCTAGCTCCCCTTTTACCTATGTTGTACAATCCTTTTGCACCAGCAGCCAACCCTTTGACAATTAGTTCATCAAAACCGCTTCCTTGCATTTCCGCTTTAGATATAAAACGAAATTTTGTAATTCCACATTCAGCACAAATACATCGCATTGCATTTCTACCATTTTTTGTAATTACAAAAGTTTCAGAATTAGGTATACATTCTGTCCTTTTTCTTTGTCGAACGCAATAAGATAACATATATTAATTAATATTATAATAAATATATGTTAATCTATTGTTAACAAAGTTAACTATAATATAGCTCCTATGAGGGGAATTCCCTTAAATGGACTGTTTTTACCCAGTAATAGCCCTTTTCCTTTTCTACCTCTTCCTACCGTACCTGACTTAACAAATTTAGTTTTTGTTATCCCACATTCTGCGCATTTACATTTCATCATGGCACGACCATTTCTTGTCTGTACAACCCTTTCTGAACCAGGAACGCACTCTGTCTGTTTTCGTTGTTTTACACAATAGCTTTTCATCTATATTATAATTATTTTTTTTTATTATTATATAATGGAAGAAATTGAAATTGACAATGAAATACGTAGAATAGAAGCGATGTATAAACATTACAAACTTCTTTATAGAAAAATTGCCTTTTTATGTTGTTCTGGAGAAACTAAAAGAGTGAGAAATATGAGAAATAGTTTGAAACTAAATTTAAATAAGCTCCAACAAATCAAACAAATCCAACAAATCCGAAGTCTTCAAACTACCTAAGCAATCGTTTAATGTATTTTTCTATGAATTTTTCATTCTCTTCGGTGTCAAAGCTAAAAACTTGCAATAAATCGAAATAATCTACTCCTTTATGCATTTCATTCAAGAAATACAAGCAAAAATAGCCACAGGTTGTAGTATAGAGATTCTGTATTTGTCGGTTTTGGTGTAATAAATTTAAGTTTTTCTCTTTTGCATGGTTTACCAACTCTTGAAAAGGTGGCATACCAAAAGAGTCAAAGTAATTTATTGTACCATCACGAACATAGGTTGTAACCCAATGACTACCACTCATATAATGAGGTTCTAAATTATAAATAAAAAGCGCTAACTTATGATTATGAGGTACAGTTTGATCTCTGCTTAGGACATTTTTGATAGGTATCTCTAAGTATTTACACCAATCTAAAATATCAAAATTACTCATTGGGATATCTTTATGGAATTTAGGCTTTTGGTTGGGGCTAGGCTTTTTTACCTTTTTTTTTTTTTTTTTTTCCCCTGCCCCATGTTCCAATAAAAGGTGGTGGAGCCATAGGCATTCCTATACAAGGACCTCCTCCTCTCTCAGATTTCCCCATTCGAACTCCTCCTCTTCCTTGCGTTCTTCCTTTTATACTTCCTCCTTTTAATGCATCAATAATCATTGGAATACCAATACTAGCTAGTAACGTGGCAATACCATTACCTACTTGTCGTTGTGTAAGTCGGAAAAGTAAGTCTTCTCCTAATTTATGAGCTCGTGCTAAATCTCCTATTTGTCCTTTAGTCAGTATATCGCCCATTTTAGCTAACATATATAGATTTTTATTTGGTACTTGATACATTTGTCCGCCACTAATTTTCTTAACTATTTGACTAGCACCTTCAGAAGCTAACCCTGCTAGAGCAGACAATCCTAGTGTTTTACCGATAGTTGGTGCTACATTCTTTAATACTGGCAATATTGAGCTAAAGATACCAGACCCAGTTTGTCGCCTGATATTATACTTTGATATAGTAATTACCATTCCTCGATTAGCTGCTTGTGCCTTAGCTAGTCTCTTAACAGTATTCATTGGTACCATAAGAACATCGGAACCACCTAACGCATTTTTACTTAAGCGTAAACTTATTTCTTCTCTGTTTCTGTAAGCCTTAGATAGTTTTCGTTTTTGGCCTTCAGAAAGTTTTATAGAAATTTGATGTAGTTCAGTCATTATATATTATTTAGGGACCTTTTTAAATTCCTAAATAATATATGTTCTATGACTTTGGAATAGTTGTTATAAATCAGATCCAATAGATAGAACATCTTCTTCTTCATCATCTAATATGAAGTCTTTAAAAAGATCTTCTTGCTCTCTATATGATACTTGCATTAATTTTGGTTTTAGAGTAGCTCCAAAAGTTCCAGTTGTAATTGAAAACCAAGCAGCAATAAATTTCACTTCGCTTCTTGGACCAATTTTTACTGAATCATATGCTAAATTTTCCCCATCCCATGTATAAAATTTTGTAGCTATTCGATCATTTCTAAAAAATGGTGAAAACTCCATCTTTGATGGGTAATCTTGATATACTCTTTCTTCATCAACAATTTTATACGGTTGTTTACAGATTCTTTTCCAAGAACCACCTTGACCGTATTCATCATAACCTGATAGAGCTTCTCTATGTATTTTTTTATTGTTCTTTAAAGAATATAAATAATCAATAAAAAATTCGTCTAATTCTTTGGCTTTTTCTAGATATTCCCCATCACAACTAATTTGCATGCTTGTACCTTGATATTCTCCATTTTTATCATAATTTTCTTTTAAACCGAACGGAGTATATCCTTTATATTTAACAAATAATGTCCTTCCATTGTATAATATTCCAATCTGTGTTCCATTGTGCTTATTTGGCTTTGGTTTTCGAAAAGTTATCTTTGAAGTGTCAATATGGAGAAAATCGACTATTTCTTCTTTGTTCTGACTTTCGTTCTGACTCTCTTTAACTCTCATATATATTATATTAAAATATTTTTTCTAAATATTTTTTTTAGACAATAACTAATTGATCTCCCACTTTATCAACAACAACATCTTCTTCATAGAGAACAATTGCATGCACTCTAAAATCAGCAGCTGCTGCTTGTGAGAGGCGAAATCTTACGTTAAGTTGCTTTGGATCTCTGCTTACCTGTTCTGTTTGATAAGTCAGGTCAAAATATAACATTGGGTAAAGATTCGAAAAATTAGTGATATTGAGCTGAGTACCTGTATTATAATCATTCTTTTTCCATGAATAATTCATTAAATCATAATAGATTCTTGTTTTACTTTCTGTATCATATTCAAGTTCTGGATAGAAGACACCATTACCATATTCAAGACGACAAGTAGTAAGATGACTATTAGCATTAGCAGCATTAAGTTTAAAAGTATCAAAAATATAAGGATTTGCTGTCATATCATTAGTCTTAAGTCTCTGGAAGTAGAGGAAAACATGCTGTACTTTATCAATACTAGCTGAGATTCTGAAATCACCACTGTTTCTAGTAGTATCTGAACTTTGGTACATTTCTTTGAGGTATTTCCATTTACTGGGTTTTTGGTATTCACTGATGAATTTAGACATAAGAGCATCTTTTGGTTCTAGTCGGGGTACCCATAGATAAAAACGATCAATTACTAATCTCAATGTATCAACTGCCCCATATAATACTTCAGCGTCCGGTGTCAGTTCTATTTCAAATTGGAGATCCATTGGAGGTAACAATCGTCCTTCTAATTCTTCGAAAAAAGAATACCTATTTAATGGAATACTTGTATTAACATGAGCTCTGTTTTCTGTTAATAAACGCCTACTTTCCAAACCAGTGTTTGTATCATCTGAAGTGGTATCTGTATCTAAATACCATAAGCTATTTTTGGCCGTACTACGCCCAAAATCATCTGAATATTCTAAAAGATTTTTTGCAAAAGTTACAAGATGAAGATTATCAGTGTCATAGACGATTTTTCCAGCACTCTTAATAACCATATGCTTAATCAATGAATGCGATCCATTAATAATTGTTGTTCTGACGTCTGCATTGTCTCCACCATTTGCTTTAAGGTCTAATTTGAATCGCACTTCAAAAAAGGCGTTAAACCAATCAAGCATAATACCCCGATCAGTAACATGAAATTTGTATCCTTTCTTATTTTGCTCTTGAGTATTGGCAGGAGCTCTTATAGCATCTTGAAGACGAAATTGCACTAGTTCGTTTCTCTGTACGTACTCTGGTGATCTAAATGCCATTATATATTTTTTATCAGATTTTTTTTTCTTTAAGAGCGTGCTATTAGATTATTAATCAGTGTATAAACTTCCTCCTGCGTCCTTGGCTTTGCTCTACCTGGCTTTGACTTTGTTGACTTTGTTGACTTTGTTGACTTTGTTGACTTTGTCGCTTTTTTAGACCCTGAGGATAGCCTTTTTCGGATAAGCTCACCAGATCGCTCTATAACTTTATCAGCAGCCTTTTTACCAACTCGTTCTCCCGCTTGAGATACACCAGCTTGTATTGCTTTTTTAGCAAATGGTTTTAAAACCTGTCCAGTTAAAGCACTAGCTACCTTTTTTAGTGGTTTCATAAGATTGTCTACTATAATTCCATTGCCGCGGTGTTTGTATACATATCGTCCCGTTCTTGGGTGATAAATCTTTTTGAACTCTCTTGACTTCATATATAATTAAAATGGAACTTTTTTTAAGATTAATGAAAATGCTGTGTCAGCATGATTTAAATAGACTGGTCTTCGCAAACCATCAGTTACATAGATTCGAACGCTTGAAACTCTTGTTTTATTGATAGGATTAAATATAACACGACGCGGTTCAAGGGTAAAATTGTAAAAAGGTCTCAGCGTTCCTGTACCAAAACTAAAAACAATATCTGATTCTACCCCATCTACTAATGAATCAGAGACTAAATCACAGTGAATATTTAGGACATCTGTATCTTCTGATAGGTTAGGTACTTTGGGGCTAACATTTCTCTCATCTCTTAAGATCACCTTACCGAATCCTATTAGTTTACCAAAATTAGATTTACTCAGGTCAAGCTGATAGTTAGCGTCTAAAGTCACTAAGACTCTAAAAGTTGGTTCATCAAAAGTCACCGTAATTGGAAATTCTTCATCACCATCACGGACTGTTTTAGTCTTTTCCTTAATGTAATTATCAATATCAGTGTAATCCCAAACTCCTTTTGGAAAATCAATATCTGTAAATGTTTTCCCACCGTCTTTACTGTAAGCTATCTTTTGATTGTCGTAACCGGGATTTATATTTGTCCATGTAAAAGCCATTGAAATAATTTTATTAAAACCAATATACCAAATCCCATCACTGTGTTCATAGTCTAAAGTTCTAGAAAACCTTGTAGTAAAATCACCAGGTCGATTACCAGGTTCATCTTTAACTGCAAAACTGCTTAATGAGATTTCTCTCTCCATATACTAATGTAAATAATATTTACTAAACCCCGAAATATTTTTTGATAATGCTAAATAGCAAAATATTTTTTGACTAACTTTTGATATTGCGACTTATTGATTGATTTTGTTCGTAATAGAGTGTCTAAGATAGTTTGACCCATATTTCTCATCTTGACACTTGTATTGCCTGCTTCCATTTCACCAATAATTAGTGTTAATTTCTTTAGTAATTCTTGAGCATCATTATAGAAATAGACACCACTTCCTCTTTTAAGACCTCCCCTGACGCCACTTCCCTTTGTACTTTTCTTTTTCTGTACTTTTAGATAGTCTCTATATTCTTGAATAGGTTTTAGTCTACTATCTGCAAATTTATGAGCCATATCCTTTTCTCGCTCTAGCTTTTCTATTTCATCTTTTGGCAATCCTTTTTTTATGGCTTGTTTTAGTCTATTACTTGTATTTGTCTTAAATTTACTTGTAATACTGCTTATTTCAGAATTTGCTCTTTTTATGTTACTCTCGAGATATTTACTACGTTTAACTGGTGTCATTTCTGGTTGGGATAATCTCATTTCAACATCATCATAGTTAGGAATATTTGCACTATCTAAAATTCTATTAATATCTCCTCTATCTAAATCTTCATCATCATCATCATCAGGTGGTGCTTCAATTGCTAAAGGTCCTTCTTCCACAAAAGAATATTCTGGTGGTAAAGATTCATCTCCTAGATTCCAAAAACTAGGATCCATTTCATATTTTGGTGGCGCGCCTTTAGGTATTATTTGTTTTTCTGCCTGGGGCGCTACGTAATCTTGGAGATCTAATAATCCTTCTACATCCATATCTTCATATGGATCTACTTCTGGTGCATAATCAATCGCTTCTGGTTTACCCGCTGGGGCAGGACGTATTCTCATTTGCGGTCCTTGCGGTCTATTCTTAGGCTTTTGTGCCTTTAACCCATCTATGATTTCATCTAGTCTAAATGATTTTGTTATCCGCTGGTCTGAAGTCTTACTCTTTATCTTCTCTTCAGTGATCTCATCATAAAGCTGATTCTTCATCCTTCCAGTCTCAGTCCGTTTCTGAGCTAATCGTTTCCAATTTGAGAGACTCATATAATATTTATATTTTTTATATTATGCGAAATAATATGCGATATTTATTAAAAAAAATATTAATTATATAGATGAAAATTCCTAATTATGATTCAGCTTCTAATAATGACCGCAATTTCAAACGACTGCTACCTTATATGCCTTCAGACACGTTTCGAATGTTAATTTGTGGACCAAGCGGTTGTGGTAAAACTAACGTTCTTATGCATATGCTTTATAATCTACTCTACTATGATAAGATTTACTTGTTTTCCAAAAATCTCGAGCAACCGAAGTACAGACAACTATTAGAAACATTTCGACCCATTTCAGAAGAGGTTGGTTATGATGTCATAGAAGAGAGTAATGGTGATGTCATTCCTCTGGAAAGCCTAGACCACGATAATCAAAAAATAGTTATCTTTGATGACTTTGCTTGTGAACGAAACCAAAAACCTCTCATTGAATATTTTATTGGTGGCCGTCATAAAAATTGCAGTGTAATCTATTTAAGTCAATCTTATTATCTCACTCCCAAAGACATCAGGTTGAATTGCTCTCATTTTTGTATTTTTGACTCTCCAAGTAATGCAGAGACAGCAAGAATGTGTAAAGAAGTCAATGTACCTAAGAAGCGATTCGAGAGTGCGACTAGTGAGCCTTATAGTTTTGCGTACATTGATAAGACTAAAAAGACAATTAGAAAAAATTTCAATGAAAATATATAGGATGGATAGAATTAGTTTGCCGAGAAGATTAACACACGAAATATTTAATGTGTTTAATGAGATAAATTTTTTATTAGAGAATCTTACTAGTAAAATAGAATGTTTAAAAGAAGTTGAAAAAAAATACAACGAATCTATTTCTGATGAAATATTATTATTAATTAAAAATCTCAAAATGTTAGATTCTGATTACTTAAGAGATAAAGAAGAAGAAGAAGAAATTTAATTTAGTATATTATATATGGGTTTTAGCAATGGACAACTTGAATCAACATCAGCAACAGGAAGAGGTGAAAAAGGTGATCCTAGTTTACCTGGAATTGGATTTAGTCTAACTGATGATGGTAATTTTGATATTGATAGTAAGCGATTAACTGAAGTAGCCCTTCCTATCGATAATAATGATGCAGCAACAAAAGAGTATGTAGATAATAACCTACCAGCTATTGATTTGTCACCTTATCTGAAAAGAGATGGAACAACTTCAATGACTGGTCATTTAAATATGAATAATCATAAGATTAGTGATTTAGAAGATGCTACTAATGATAATGATGCTGTACCTCTAAAACAATTAAAGGAGATGACAACAGATCATAGGACAAATTATCATTTGCAACCTAGTTTTACTTTTTATAAAGATTTTGGTGATAAAGCAGAATGTACTAAAGGATCTATACCTATTCCTGGGCACACTGATCATTTTGAACTATTAGAAGCGCCTCGAGAAGGGGCGCAATCTGGTTATGCTTATTCTACTGTTCGACTAGTGAACAATTTAGAAATAGATCCTAATTATTCTATCGTTTTTGAAATATTTGGATATGATGGAACAAATATAGTTACAGATGGTGATTCAGATAGGCTATTATTTACAAATGTCACTGGTAATGCAAACATAATTGATTTTAGTCATGATTGGTTTAGCAATTACGCAAAAGCTTACATAATATTTAATAGTTCTAAAAGAGATGTGAACATCCGTTTACAATTTCGATATTATGGTTCCAGTAACTCTAATGTTAAATTTCTATTTTTTAGTAGATGTGTCAAAGGAATACAAAGGACTAGTTTTGATCATAGATTATTTAATGTTAAAAGTACTGATTTTTCAGGAACAATATTAAATTTTAAACCGATCAATATGAATAATGAAAAGATAATCAATATTGGTAATCCTACTGACTCTAAAGACGCTGTCAATAAAGAATATGTTGACGATGAAGACGCTAAACAGGATATTGCTATTAATGATTTATCTTCTAGAAAAGCAGATAGGTCAGAAGTATTACTCCTAAACGGAAGCCAAAACATGACTGGTAATCTTTCTATGAATGGAAATAGGATTTTTAGCTTACCTATTCCAACTGGGCCGCAGCAACCTGTGACAAAGACTTATTTAGAAAGTCAAATTGCTTCCATACCACAGTCTGATTTAAGTCTTTATCTCAAAGTAGATGGTTCTCGTGCTATGACTGGAAATCTCAAGATGAATGAAAATAAAATAACAGATTTATTTACACAAGATGATGTCCCAATTAGTGATTACCCTAATTATGTAAAAGATTCTAAAATGGCTGTTAATAAACTTTATGTCAATGAAAACTTTTTAAAATTAAAAGATGATGACTATGACTTAAAAGGTAAACGGATAATAAATACTGAACCATATGGTGCCAATATTTTTGGTACAAATGATTTAGTCTCTAAGGCATTTGTTGAAGCAGAAATAAGTAAGCTACCTAAAGCTGATTTAGATGTATTAAAATTAGATGGTTCGCGTGCAATGACTGGTGATCTCAACATGAACTACAATCTCATTGTGAATTGTGGGCGATTAAGAATGGCGACTGATCTTGATGGTAATAATAAAATTGATATGAATAGAAATAAGATTGTTGATTGTAGTCAATTAATAATGGCGACTGATCTTGATGGTAATAATACAATTGAAATGAATGGAAATAAGATTCTTGATTGTAGTCAATTAAAAATGAGACATGATCTTAATGGTAATAATATACTTAATATGAATGGAAATTCAATTTTAAATCTAAAACCTTTTGTTGAAGATGACTCAAGCGAAGTAGCTATATTCGAACAATACAATCAAGTTATCAACTTTGGTTATTTTCGGACTCAGAGGGGTGCCTTAAAAAGAGAAATTAATGATGTTTCTTATGCAGCTCTTAACAGAAAAAACCCAGATCCTATGGAAGACTCTATTGATATGGCTAATCATAGTATTATTAACCTTAAAGATCCTAATTCTTCTGATATATTTAATGCTTCAAATGTTAACTATGTAAATACAGCAATTAATGATAATAATGCTGTTATTAACTCTTTGATAGAAGATAAAGTCAGTGAAGCAGAAGCACTTAATATTAAAGCAAACCGACAAGATAATGAATTCTCTTTTGTCATGGATGATGATTTATTTAAGGAAGATGATAATGATATTACCAAAGTAAGAAAAGTCGACAAAGATTACTATGATATCAACAAAGCTACTTATCAATTTAAAATTAAGTATGACTCTGCTATCGGTTATTATAGCACCCGATTAACTATTGATTTAAAATCGTTAGATTTAGGTGAGTATACATTAGCTTTTGAAATGTATTACAATGATAAAGTAGATCATGACGAAGTGGTTGTTAACGCTGTATCTGAAACTTTGAATGTTTCACGTAATAATACAAATACTTTTTCCGATCACAGTAGAACAATAGTGAATTTTCACAAATATGGAAACATTGGGATTATTGATTTAGATATTGATTTAACTTTAAAGTACAAGAGTGGTAACACTTATGATGCAGAAACCGACATCTTTGTAGTTGTTTATGGTGTAAGTGGTCATCAGAATGACGTTGACCCACGAATTTGGGATAGATTCTATACCATCAGAAACAAAATCGTCTATTATGAAGCACCTATAGATATGGGTAATCGTCAGATAAAAGGATTATCTGATGGGAATGAAAACGGTGATGCTGTTAATGTGAAACAACTAAATGAAACAGAAGATAATATTGCAAATTATGTTGATAGAGAAATTACAAAAGTAAATAGTGAAATAGCAAAAGAAAATCCTACTATTAATCAAAATAAAAATTTTCTAGAATCAATAGTAAAATATATATTAAGTAATAATTCAAAGTTTACTTTAATAAAAGATTTGTATTTTTCTGATAGTAATGAAGGTAAAACACCAAATACATATGCATTTGCAACTACTGGTGATAACAAAGGTGATTTAACTTTTTATTATGTATTTCAACATAGCGCAACTACAAATAGTGTAATGTCTATAAGTATTAGATATAGGCACTTACTTGGCTATGAATTTATTCATGTTGATAAAAGCAAAGTCGTAATTTCGCGTAATCCTTTAATAGATGAACCATCTTTAAGAACATTTAATATTCCAAATAACGCTTTAGGAAAGCAAGTCCTATTTTGGATTTGGGTAAAAGACACTCATATGAACCTAATTTTTAGTGGAATTAGTGCTCCAATTATTATTAATAATTTTTTTACTGATAGTAGTGGAACTATAAAAATAATAAATGTAGATGATAATCCTTTCACTAAGGTGAGAGGATTGGTAACAAAGAATGTTTGGGATAATAATAGTACAGCATTTGAAAATGTGAAAGAATTTGAAAAGAGTCAAGGAACTATTATATAATATAAATATATATGGGATTTACAAATGGGCAACATGAAAAACCATCAACGACAGGAAAAGTAGAAAAGGTTAAAAAAGGAATAGGCTTAAAATTAACTCCAGACAACCATTTCCATTTACAAAACAAGAGATTAACTAACATTTCCGCTCCAATAAATGATCATGATGCAACCACTAAACGTTTCGTCGCTGATTTATTAAAGACAAAAGCAGCAACTACATACGTTAACAATGAACTAGCTAAAAAGACTAACTCATCTGCTTTAAAGGATTACGCTTTAATTACTGATTTAGGAACTTTAGCAATCGAATTCAATGATGCATTAAAAAGCAAAGTCGATTACAATGATTTAGAGACTAAGACGCAAGATAATAATTTAGCAGCTAATACGCAAAAAACATACCCGTTCATCACCGTCTATGCAGAAGAGAATGGACCACTGATTAAAGGTTCTCTCCAATGGAGTTTCGGTAATGGATGTGAGAGAAATAAGCAATATGGTTGGCCTAGTCCTGTAGACGGTAAAATAATTCGTGGCAGCATTTGTGTTTGCGCTGGCATTCATCAAGCATCTGAAGTGATCGTCGGCTTAGTTCTTAATGGTGCTGATAAAGATTTAAAAATTGCCAAACCTGCGGATGAATGGTCAAATCACACTATTTTCAGCGATCCGATTACGATAAAAGCCGGCGACAGGATCAATTTTCGAAGCAAAACATCGAATTCATCCGTAACACACGCGATGGTAAACTTATTGATTCAAATTGATGTCTAGTATGAAAATATATGAAGCGTGTCTGATGCAAATGAGTTTCAGACACGTCATTATATCAGACACGCACGTGTAAATTCACGTTTTCTTTAGACTAGCCTCAGGGTCAATTTTTTTTTTAACCAATGGAAAACGAGATAAAAGCATTTGCATACTAGACTTTTCACAAAAAGCTACAAAATTTTGAAAAATTCACACATTTGTTCAAAATTTTGAAAGATCACTAGATTGATTCAAGATGCTGTTAACACGCGTTTCATCCAGCTACCGACAGCCACCGAGCATTTTTTGTCACGCATTTTAGAAAAATTTATCTTATCCAAAGAATAGATGGATATTAAAAGTTTATCTTCTTTGATAGATGAAAGTAGAAAGTTTATTAAAATTTCTCTTCAAAAGAGGGGAAAAAAATCAATCACCTCATTTGAAAAGATTGAAGGTTTTAATTTAAAAGATTGGAAGAAAAAGTTAGCGTGTAACGGTTTTATTAGAGACCAAACTGTAAACCTACAAGGTGATCAAACTGAAAAAATATATGATGAATTAATCCAAATGGGCTATGATAGTGATCAAATTGTTTTTAATTTATAAATATAATAAAATAATATAATGGTGGCTAAAAAGAATATTTTCGATTGGAATCATATTTCAGACAAATTATCGACTGATGAAGTAGACGAACTAAAATCTTATTATCTAAGCTATCATAGGAAATGTTGGGCTTTTAAAAGGGCTTACAAAAGATTCAAATTGCTCAAATTCATTGGTAATTCACTCTCTGTTCTCACCGCTTCAGGTGGGATTGCTAGCGCTATTGCTACTGGTGGTATAAGTCTAATAGCGATTAGTACAGTGGCATTATTAGTTAAAGGATATATGGAACACAAAGGTTTAGACTTAAAAATTCAAAATTGTACCTATGCCTATCAAAGTTACCAGCATTTGTTAATAATGATTCGAGAAGCGATGCGCTCAGGTGATCTTAACCGAGAAAGTTTAATTAATCAAATGACAAGTGTTGACAATTTTGTCATTGATAATAGCCCAATTATTGATAAATATTTAAAGATGTATGATGCGACTAAATAGTCAGTCACGCCACTCATGTCTATAGGGGATTCCCGGAAACGCGTTTCATCCAGCTACGGTTGATTAAAATACTTGATGACTAGGGGATTCCCGGAAACGCGTTTCATCCAGACAATACAACTCAGGTTTGCCTGATACGCTAACTACGCTAAGATGCGTAAAATCCGGAAATGTCCTGGTCCTATACGCTAACTACACATCTTACGCTAACTACGCTAAGTTGTGTAAAATGCGTAAATGTCCTTGTTATATACGATAACCACAGATCTTACTATAACCACCACGCTAAGATGCGTAAAATCCAGAAATTGCGCCAGTTCCCCCAATTACTACACTACTCACAGAGTTTAATTGCATTGCGACCAGGTCACTTAGGTGTGCTGCACCCCTCATAGCAACTCCATAGCAACCGACAGCTAATGTAGATGTGCTCAGAAAAGTTTTTGCAACCGCTCGCATGCTCGTATTCTCGTTAAAATTATTTGCAA
Organism: Micromussa lordhowensis; assembly: GCA_964020085.1. Lineage (NCBI taxonomy): Eukaryota > Metazoa > Cnidaria > Anthozoa > Scleractinia > Lobophylliidae > Micromussa > Micromussa lordhowensis. The sequence goes on along the minus strand of OZ026599.1, from coordinate 16,374,790 downwards.
TAAAAATCGATATCGGAAAACTGTTCGATAAGTAGTCGACTATCGACAATTCTTATTATTAGACACCTTAAGATACCCCGATTTTCACGCACGGGTACGGCTACCGCCATTTTGAATTCATTAAATGACCACGTGATCGTGTCCTTCCCGTAAAAGCTACACGTTTTCCGGGGTAATCGGTGGTCTACCCGTATGTTAGCGCCGGGTGAAAATAGAGAAACGGGTAAGTTTTTATCTATGCTTATTAGACCATAATGGTATCCAGATTCTTACATAAACACTTCTTTTTCTGATGTGAAGCGTTTTGGGTTAATTAAAAAGTTTTTTTGAAGCACAAATGTGGAGAAATTTTCTTTACTAGAACCCAGTCTTTTGCGCAACATTTTTACCCAGATCGTACCCGGTGTCACCCGGTGTATCTTAAGTTTGATTGGTTTCCCGTGTAACCGAGTACGGGCACGTGTGATCTGACCCGTACCCGTATCTTGAACCAGGGTATCTAAAGGTCTCTATTATGGCTGAATCGGTCCGGGATGAAAAGGAGAATTCTGATTGGTTGCCTCAGCGGTCCGAATTTTGCCATACGGACCGCTAAGATGGACAGTTCACAAACTTATCTCGGGGAATTTACGTTTTTAATTCATTGCAAAAAATAAACGGTCATTTCTTAATTAATTATAAATCATTTTAGCTTTTTATATGTTTGGAGTACAATTTCATTTAAATGTTCACAAAAGCGTTTCGCGAGCGCGTTTTGCCAACATAGGATCGCATGGATGCACCAATTTATCAGCAAATTAAAAAGAGCTATGTAATAAAAACCCTAATGAACTAGTTTGCTCAGTCCGTTTTGGGAAAATAGTGGTCTTGGAGCAAATGCGTTTAATTTTGAAATCAAATGGATAAGTTTGATTTTCGATTACTCACAACGCAAATGACGTGGCTTCGAATCCCGTTCAAAGCCTAAAATTTTTTTAGGTCATTTTTCCAGTAGTGTTACGGATGCATTCGCATCTATTATCATGTTCAGATTTAATTGCAAATTTTGGACATCTGTTACCATGGAATTCATATACTTTAGCCAAGTATTATGTCCACTGAACATAAAGGGCCAACCCACACACGACCGCGCTCGCGTGGCTTTGGCAGCTCATTTGGGAGAGCATTGCACCTGTAACGCAATCACTAGAGCTTAAGAAAAAGATTGTTACAAGATTATGCAAAATGTGCAAAATAATGTCAAACCACTCTGCCTTTCGAATTTGATGCTGAAACTGATGTGCGATCAAACGTATCCCGTGTTAAGATATGATAATTTATGCAGTACAATTATGCAATATTTATTTATGCAGTACAATCCGGCATTGCTTGAGTTCGTATGGCATAACAAGATGTAGTTATCTTTGCATCGCCACGCGTGTTGGGTCGTTCTGTTCTCGAATATCGCTACGTGACAGTTGATATTAAACTAAAACTATCGGCCTCGTGGTGATATAAACAGATCCTTTTATCATCCCAAAAGCATAACAGAAGTCGGAAAATCATCTGGAATTTTTTCGAGACGTAAACAGAAATATCGTGCTACAGTCACCATGGCAACCTCAACGAAAACGCTGAAAATGTATACTCTATTATTTACATTTTGATTCTTGCCAAGTCACCGAGTGACATGCGCTCTACGCGACATAAGATTTCTCAATACAAATAAGTGATCTGGCGATCGGAGGTAACATGTGACGTGCGAGGCGACATGTACGACCTTTCTTCAGCTAGAATTCTCGCTTCGAATTTTGACATAATTCAGAAAACTACTTACCTTAATCCACCGTTGGAAAAAATGGCGGCTGTACATTTTACCACAATACCTTGTGAACCCAACACAGCGTATAAGACACAAGGAAAGCCAAATTTTTACAATATTTGTCCCTGTACTAAGGACATTGTGTATCGTGGGTTTGAAGATTTTAGAACCCTTCTGTACCTTTTAATGGACGTTGCTAAAGTTTCTGTGCGCAAAGAACTGTGGTTAAATGTACCAGTCGCCATCTTTTTTTCCTACGGAGGATTACGTACGATAGTTTCTGAGTTGTTTTACTCCCAAAATCCATCTTCAGGATCTTTCAAATCCTTTTAAATTTGTTCTAGAATCTAATCTCTTCCATTTCGAAGCGAAATTACTTGATCACGCTCAAATTGCTATGCAGGCCATATTGAGTGCGTTACCTTTCATACGGCCGGTGCTCCTGAAATTTGATTTGACCAATCAGGATGCAGCAGGCGGGAAAACCGTGCTGCCCTGACGTCAATAGGCATTGAAGTCGGGCAGCGTTTTTAACTGGAAAGGCATTGAATATTTATAATTACGAAAACCATATCAGATAGTGAAACTGAGAACTATGAAACACTTTGTGTCTCCAAGCTTTTAATTTAGCGTCAAAAGAACGTCGCCCGCGACCGGCAACTTGCTCGTCGCTCTTCAAGTGTCACCTGGAAGGATAAAAGATTTCTTAATTCCAACAAAATATGTTTTTCCTCGTCAAATCAAACCCACAATTTTCTAGTTAAGTATTGAAAGATGCCAAAGCAACTTTAGCATTGTTTTGTTTGTTTGTTTTTTTTTTTGTTCTTTTTTTTTATGTCAGGTGCGAAGAAAAAGGTAATGATCCTGTCGTTTATGACGGATACCTGTCATTGATTGTCTTTCGTACTGCGGGCGCAGCCAGCGTATGCAAGGTAGCTCAGCTTACCGAAAAATTAACCTGGACCACAGTGCGCGCCTAGTTTCTTCAAATCGGGATCGATTCCCCCTTCTATTAATATATTGTTACTTTTTTTTATAGGCGTGGGTAGTATTAATGCCTCCTCGGGTTTTGGGCAAAAACCCTATGGGGCAAAAACTTAAAGCTGATTTCCAATCCGTACTGCGCTCTCTCCAGAGTTTGTTTGCGTTTTTTGTTTCGTTTCATGTAAGACATCACAAAATGTAAACATTTTGTAACTATTTACATATGAAGTAAATTCAAAGTTTCAAAACAACCGCCATTATGGATGCGAAGCGGTCAAAGCTTTAAAGTATGTGGTTCGTACCAAATAACATGGATTTGCATTCCATCGAGTGGGAATTAACAATGTTTATAAACATTAGGGTGCTGGAAATCATCTTTTAAATAGCGCATTTCCCGAACTTGCCCACTTAATTCAGGTCTGACTTCACTCGACTGCTAAAAAAGAAGATATTCAAATCACAAAATTGGCATGATAAGCCGTATGAATTTTCGCGCGAATGATTCAAGCCATGAGTTATAGTTTTTAGACGAGAGAATAATTAAGGAGAATTCGAACGATGCGTTTCGGTATAATTTATATATATGGACATGACGAAATAATATGAACGAATGTTTGATATGATAGAAGAAAAAACGTTACACAGGGCTTGGAATTCTAAAATATCTGCTTCGAAAGGAAAAAAGGAAAAGAAATAATTGCAGCCCTGGGCTTACGAATTTGGCCATTCGACCAAGTACTCACCCCGCCGAACAGGGCTTAATTCCACGCTGAACACAGTTGTCAATTTCTAAAATTTCTCAAAAGATAACGGAAAAAAAAAGGAAAAACAATTTCAAAAACCACACCTGGAATTGAGACCACAGAACCTACGATCACAAATGCCCACTTGAAGATCAGCCAAAAATATATTATTATTATCCAACTTTCATACACTGTACGAATTCCGATTTTCTGATTTTTCTGATTTGTACCACGTGATACTGGGTTATGACGAAACAACCTCCTTGACGTCATTATCGTGGTGTAATAGCCGTGGTGTAAATTCAATACACCACTGTCATTACACCATGGCTTCGGCTGACTCAAAATTTGGCGATTTCTTTGTGCAGTGTATTCAATTTGAATAATAAAAATGTTAACGCACTCATTGCTCGTGAATTACCGGGATTTACCTGCACTCGTTCAGTAACAATAAACTCGAAATTTTCAATACCGCACTCGCAAAGCCTCGTGCGGTATTGAAATTTCTCGTTAATTGTTAGTGAACTCGTGCAGGTAAATCCCGATAATGCACTCGCTGAGTGCGTTAACCTGTAATTACACAACCTTATATCGATTTTGGAACGGTAAAACTATCCTTAACGCAGTGATTTCATTACTTAGTCACGCGTCCAGTACTAACTTAGCTATAACCTTAGCTTTGGTGATCGGATAAGAAGCGGTACTTTCTTTGCGTTGACTTTATCTTTAGGTCATGTTGAGACGACAACAAAATATATGTAAAGGATGGTATGCTTTATGATTATCACGTACGCTCTAAAAGGAAACGTTTAAAGAGTATACCGAGAGTTACATGTACAATAGAGGAAATTCCGCGGCGTAATTAAACAGTAGAGAGCTTGTTTTCAGGGAATGGATCAAACATTTTGCAGTTTAAGTCATGGATGGACCTACAGGACATGCCGTCATATAATTCAGTGGTATTATGAATATATTTATCTTGTATTCAGTGATATATTCCACAGAAATCATATTCAAGAGATCAATGGAATGACATCTTATTAAAGTTCAATTACTAGCTGTTTAAGTGAAGACTAATGCAACAAACTGAGCACGAAGAAATAAAAGGAATTATACATTAGACGTGCAAGAAGCATGTCAGAGGCTGTACATGCAGATCGACGGAATCTTCTCAACCTGACAACTGATGATGCGTGAAAGAACCTTTACAAACTTAGTAAAATTTTCCATTCCTAGTGGGACGAAAAATCCCCTGACAATCCCCAATCGATAACTGTAATGAAAGAAAGTTTCTTACCTGCATAATAAGTATAAGTAGTAAAGGCAATAAGTAAGGAATGGATGCTATATGGTGAAATGTCCGCCATTTATTGTCGTGCAACACACACTAGCGTTACTTATACTACCAATGGAGCATGCGCTTTTAAGATTATTGTGTAAAGCAATCATGCAGGGAACTTTATTACATATTTTAAACCGTTTTCCTTTTTGCGGTAGGTTGAGTTGGTTGCCTTTTCCAAACAGAGCACTCTTTCGGCCATTTTCAGTTGATCAATATTCAATGATTCTAAGAACGAAATAAATCGAGATCCCTGCGGGGAGGGGAGAGAGAAATAGAAGGAACTTCAGTAACAGCTCGCAAAGCAATCATATCAGTTTGCGGATTCATTATTTCCCCACACGCAGAATAAGCTGAGTAACAACAGGAAAAAAAGAGTTATAAAAAAGACGTGGTCGACGTTGACTCCGCGGTAGTGCGTACAGTGTATTGGATAGTGCGTAGTACGTAATCATGCCTAGTGATACAGTATGGTAATGTATTTCCTCGGTTTGGGAGCTTTAAGTGGATTGTTTCTACCCTCACGTGCTTTCGTTTCCAAGATTCAAAGATTGCTTTAGACCCGTCCGCACTACGCCGGCAGAATTCGAAAACGCAGCTTTTTACATATGCATAGTTCGTTCGTTGTACCGGCAATTAGGCGCCAAGCGCAAGCGCGTGCACGCACGCACGTAATTACAACTTTGAATGTGATTGTTTGATTTAAACTACAACTTCGAATGTGATTGGCTTATTGAACTGTCCGATAACAAACTTTCCAATAACAAACTGTCCGATAACAATTTGGCAAGTGAATTAGTGGAAAATAGGAGTTTTTTAAACCAATCACAATCGAGGAAATTGTAATTTTTATTATTATTATTATTATTAGTATTATTATTATTATTATTATTATTATTATTATTAGTATTATTATCATTATTATTTATCAACGGAAACGCCACTAAGCAAAAGGTCTAGTGAGCAGCAAAACTAATTTTGCACCTACCAGTTATCAATTGGATAAATTTCTTTTATAAGCGGTATTAGTCAAATCGACGACTTAAAGTGACGCAATTCTTTTCCTTAACTTTTGAATGGAACTAGAAGTTTCATTACATAAAATTGAATTTCATTTTTTGAACGACCTTACTTATTTCAAAGTCTTATACCAATACAGCATTAAGGGATGAATTAGACAAATACCGTTTTTAATACAATAAGGAATTTTCAAGAAATTTCATGAACCTCGTGTTTTCTTTGCGGCCCACACCATCGCCGGCCAAGGAAGGCGGTATTTTGCCAAATGAAGGGGTTAATTTTGCGTTGTAGCAACATGAGAATTTCTAATTAGACAGAGGGGTTATTTAAGCAATAGACCACAAGTTTCTATGGTTAATAGGCTGATAAACCACACGGAATGTTGGTAGAACACGAGAAGAATTTGTAAATCACGAGCCGCAGGCGAGTGGTTTACGAATTCTTCGAGTGTTCTACCAACATCCCAAGTGGTTTATCAGCCTAAAACCCATAGAAACGTGTGGTCTATTGCTTTTATATAATACTTCAGAAGACGCGCGATTTTCCCATGGGTTTACCGGCACAATAACCCATAGCTGATTGACCAATCAGAGCGCGCGCATTGATTTGGTTATTATATAAATTGGTATAAGACTATGGGACGTGGCAGAAAAGGTGTGGTAGAACAAAGTCACATGAAGCCAAAAAATCGTAGGGCGTACAGGAAAGAAAGAAATCTGAGGTGCATAGATACTCATAAACCGAAGAAAACAGATCAAACAGAAACATTTTCAGGGGCTTTTGTTGAAGCGATGAGAAAAAAAGATCAGCGAGATCTTGTTAATTTACTCTTAAGTCAAGACTGAGACAAACACAGGCTTGAACACCACCCACGAGATGACAATTTTTTACACGTGAATCAAACACTCAACAACTTCGCGAGTAATGTCACGCACATGTTTCTGCTACTCGGGCGTGAAATATTCATTCGCAAGAAACGTGACCAAGTGGAAAGACACGATCAAGTTTTCTGTCATATGTAAATGAAAGCGTGTGTTTTCAATTATTAATTCAAAGGGATAACATTGTTTTTTGAATATATATAGTGATGGGAGCGAGCGTGCGCTTCGAGCCTGAGGTTGTAAGAGAAGAAGAGTTCAGAAATGCCCAAGAACCAATTGAAGAAGTATTTGACGAGGCAGGAAGATCGTGCGTGCGGTTGTTGTGGGCCGCGTTGGCAAGCAAGTTTGGTAAAAAAAGGCGGCGGCGGCGACGCCGGTCAAAGCGGCAACGTTGAAAAATTTATCAATTGAACAACTATATCCTTATGGTTTATGGACCAAGGACAAACGTACGACATTGTTGACACACAGGCGCCTCTGGCCAGCACCTGAAGCCTTTCAAGAACGAGAAGAAATCGCCAAATGGTGTGACAACTGGCGGGGAATGTATAAGGTACATGAAGTCCAAGAGCGTGGACGAAACAAATATGGGCCATCGACCGTGTTGAAGTTGGAGCACGAAAGTGGCCCAATGATATTGGTGTGGGCGCCGTCTTCGCTAACCTACGCGTTGCAAAACAGAAAGAAAGCAGAATACATCTTAAACGTTGGACTGAAAGAAACAGAAAAAATGACATAAAATACTTTATAACATAGCCTAAGCGAAGCGCGCGTTCTGATTGGCTAATACGCGCGATCTATTTGCCCGTGGGTTGCACGCTGACGTCAGTTTGTTTTGCATTTTTTCTCGGCAACTTTTATCATCGATGTTGCCACTTTTTAAAACATCATTTCTACTTTGTTTTCTCCTCAAATATGGAAAAAGCTATTAATTGTTCGGGAGATGAAGAAGGTATTTCGTGTGAATTACCAGCTCCTCCGTCTTCCCTAGGTACTCTTTCATCATTCAAGAATTTTGTCACCAATCACTATTTTAATTTATTAGCAAATGTTTTCGATATTGGCCAACCGTGTACCTGGTCAGCTTTTATTGACTGTTCTTGCCATAGAATTCATTCGCACTGATTTTTCACTTTGTAATCTTTATTTTTTCTTTCTGTAGGGAGTTTCCTTGCATGGGTACTCACGTCCCGTTCGTCACTCCCTTTTGGCTATCCTTACCGTGTTAAATTTATTTATTTTTCCCCTCACAATTATGTACTTGTAACTTTTTGTTTATTACCATTGTAACCGAGTAGAATGCCAATAAAGCTTTAAAAAAAAAAAAAAATTTAACCTCCAGTTTTTTGACGAGCCTCCAGCCAAGACAACGAGATTCGCTAATTTAAGCGAGAAGGAAATGAGTGAGCTACTTGAGCAAAGACACTCAGAGAAGACCAAAAAATGCACAAACTGGTCTGTGACAACATTTCGAGGTGAGTTGTATATAGTAACAGTTTTGGGGGGAACTTTTTAGCAATTTGGCGACAATAAAATCCGTACAAGCTTTCATTGTAAACGCTTTGTGTCATCGAAACCCATTTAAATGCTTTCGGCGAGCAAACTTGTCCCGAAATATAAACGTTTTAACAAATTTAAGTCTTACCGACCTTACCAACTTTATCTTTCTGTTCAAAAAACATTTAAGTTAATAATTTTACTGAGCAGTAAGTAAAATGGCAAGTTTATTAAAAGAATTGGTAGCCTCCGATATTTTTTTTTTCAGTCTTGCTCGATCGAAGAACTCTGAGCGCCGCTTCAAGGAGCGACTGCACGGTGCACAATTACAATACAATTCTAACATTTTCCATGAAGCCACAGTTTTCTGTATTTTATTTTACCAAACAAAGAATGTAAAGAAGTGGATATCTCTTTTGTTCAGCTATTCACGTATTCAATTTCAGCCTGGTGCTCAGAGAGAGCTATAAAAACACCGCTTGAAAACATGACGATCAGTCAGCTGGACCACAACCTGAGGCGATTTTATGCCGAGGCAAGAACTAAAAAAGGAGAGCCATACAGCAAATCCACCTTGCTCGGATTCAGGCACGGAATCGAACGATATCTGAATTCTCCTCCTTACAACAAAGGGCTACAGCTGGCAAGTGATCCGAGATTTTTGCGGTCAAACCAGATGCTAGACGCGCAACTTATCAATTTAAAACGAAGTGGAAAAGAAAACGTGAGCCACAAACCTGCAATTGAAGAAGAGCACCTCCAACAGCTCAAAGCCAGTGGTGTTTTCTCGCTTTCTTCCTCACTCTCGCTGTTAAGAAATGTGTGGTTTCATATTGTTCTTTTCTTTTGCCGAAGAGGCCGCGAAGGACAAAGAGCTCTGACCACTAAAAGCTTCAACTTCGCTGTTGACGCAGCCGGGCGAAAGTTTGCAACCATGGCCCACGATGAAGCCTCAAAAAACCATCGAGGTGGTGTCAATGACAAACCCAGTGACGAGAAAGAAGCAAGAATGTACGAAACGGAAGACCAAACCGATGGCTACAAGGCTCTGAAGCTCTACCTTGAAAAGATCAACCCGAATTGCAGTGCTCTTTTTCAGTACCCGAAGGCAAATTTCAGTCCTGAAGATGATGTGTGGTTCGAGCAAAGGCCACTTGGCGTCAACACCCTCGCAAACATGATGAAAACAATCAGCAAAGCGGCCGGCCTGTCCAGAATATACACAAACCACAGCATCAGAGCGACGGCCATAACACTGTGGTCCAATGCCGGCGTTCCTAATCGACATATCATGTCCATTTCAGGCCATCGAAACGAGCAGTCCCTTGTACATTACAACTCTCGACCATCCGTTTCACAGCTTCAAAATTGCAGTGATGTGCTGTCAAGGGCGCTTTCGACTCCAAGTTCTGGTTGTGTATCTACGGCTTCGTCACTGGTGCAATCTAGAGTTACAGCGAGCAGTGATTCACGTGAAGAAATAAATCCTTCACAAGTTGCAAGAGAAGTGGCACCATTTTCCAACATTGCAATATTGAAAATCTGCAGTTTGTCTATAAGTCTTAATTCTTCGTAAAACTGATCAAATTGAACTAACTTTTAAAAAACGCTTCTACCGACAGTCATTTCTGTTTGTTGTCTGTTCGATATTTAGCTTAACTGAGCAGTTTGAAGTTGTTTGTTCGTCCGAGATCGGGAAAACGTCACTACAGTCCAAGAAAAATGTTGATGTGTCGCTTTGTCAGCTTTCTGAATGAACATTTTCGCGCGGTTTATCGTGCTTTTGACTTCATGTAAGCATTGCGAGATTCAATAAAAAAATGTTTTTGAAAAATCTCTCTGTTATAAAAGAAATGGTGAGCGTGCAGCGTACAACTATCGAGTTATAGATGCACTTGGGAGGTTTGCTAAGCACTCAAGAAGCTAGAGTCGCACTCGGCTATCGCCTCGTGCGACTCTTACGCTTCTTTCGTGCTTAGCAACCTCCCGCGTGCATCTATAACTCGATAGTTGCACGCTGCACGCTCACCATTTCTTCATGAACTTAAGCGCGAACCTACCTATCTTTTACAAAGACGTGATTTCGTATTGGCAAGAAGTAAATAATGTCGTCCCCACAACAAAGAAAGACGTACGCGAACAAATCGTTTGGAATAACGTTTCATAAAAATTAATAAAGCTCCCACGTATTTTTGAAGCTGGCATCAAGCCGGGATCTGTAAATTATCCAGTCTTCTCGACGAAAGTAACACTAGATTTCTGTCATTCAACGAGTTCTTGCGAAAATTCAAAGTAAAATGCAATTTCTTACAGTATCACGGCCTTCTTTCAGCAATGCCGAATGTCTGGAAAAAATATCTAAAACAGGAAGAACAACCTGCCACAGTTAATTTACTTGCCATTGATAAACTTACGTGCAAAACAATTTACAGATCTTTAATTGATCATCAGAATCTTTCTCCCCCAACGGCTGAGAAAAGACTTAGAATAGAATGTGGATTTGATATCCACGAACGTCAGAAAATATATTCGCTACCCTTTCTTGTGACCAAAGAAATCAAACTTACAATATTTCAGTACAAGGTTATTCATAATTTTCTTTACACCAATAGCATTTTGTATAAAATGAAAAAAGGTGAAAACCTTCATTGTCCCTTCTGTACAAACGTCGACCAAACAGTCAGTCATTTATTCGTATAGTGTCCCTGTGCTAGTTCTTTCTGGTCGGAGTTTATTGAATGGTATCAGTCTATTTCTAAAAAGACCCTAAATCTATCCAAGAATGAAGTCATGTACGGCGATTGGTCTTCTTGTTCAGCCCTAAATCACCTTATTTATACGGTAATGCAATGCATTAAACAGCGTTAAATTTCAGTTCGCAGATTACATGAATCTGGTAAATGACAAAATAGAAATTGAGCCGATCATATAGCCCTTATGTCAAACAAACATAATAAGTTCTTAAAGAAGTGGTCCGGTTTCATAAATTAATGCACGCAGTACGTAAGCACACATTTAATTTGCTAGGTTTAAATTTGGTCTTACAGTTTTTCCAGTGCAAGTGTCTCGTGTAAAAAAGAAACACAACGTATGTTAAGTAAGTAATGCAATTGTAAGTGAGGTAATGTAATGTTCTGTAAGTGATATTCGTAAGTAATGCAGCAAATTGTATACAATTCAGTAATTTTATGCAAGGTTTTGTAAGTAAGTAATGTCGAGTGTAGCAAGTGGAGTACTGTTAGTGGGTAATGTAAAACAATATTTTGTTAGTATTGTTTTGTTACAAACTAATAATTTAGCAAATTAGCAAAGTGAAAGTCCATTGTGTTGAAAATTGTAATTTTTGTAACGTATGTTCTCTGCAATTGTAATGTAATTATTAATAAATAAAAAATGAAAGAAATATTATATCGGATAATGCAAATTACAGCATTTAAAGCGATTTGGGCGAAAAGAATGAACATATTAATGTGAAGTAACACATTAACATTCAATGTTACCTGCGTGATGTGGATTATGTAGGTTAGGCACGCATACATTTCATGGTTTTCATGTCTCAACAATCCTTATATTCTCAAAGCAGACTTCCACATCGACAATTGTTTGCCACTGGTTTCCTCAAATGCAAGCCGTCTAAATAAGCGTCAAATCAAGTCCCTCCAAAGTGTACTGACTTAGGTACTGCTCGGGCCTAAGACAATCTGTTTGTATATGGGGGTCATGGACTCTTTTACAGATTACCCCTTGGCCTTTTCTCGGCTCTCTTTTGGGTATTTTTTACTCGGGCTTCAGTAGGAAAACCCGAGTCATAAAATGCAGGCCGTTCTTCTTCTTCATCTCCTTCTTCTTCGTCGTCGTCGTCATGGTGCCAGGCGTTCCAAGCGTAGAGCGTGGAAACTGAGGATGAGAATGCGACAGCTTGGTTTATCGGTAGTCACTTGAAGGGATAGACTAGAACGCTCTTCTTTCTTCTGCGAAAGTCCGTTGCGATCGTCGAATTCAGTTGTTAGCAGAAATAAACTAAAGTTTACTTTTGAACTAAAAAAAAAACCGGAAAAACAAATTTCAATATGCGGACACCAATTGAAATTGCGAATTTTGTAACGATACACAATGGAAGCCTAACTATACGTAATACAGTGTTACCCAAACCACAAAACAAAAGCTAACCGCAAGCTGAAACCCGAGTGGAACAAACCAAACAAGTTTTGACACCTTGCCACAATACAACGTTTTCATTTAATAAAAGAGAAATTCCAAAGTGCTCGCTGCTCGCAAGACAAATTTGATCACTGCTGGTGCTCGCAAAAACGAACGCACTGCTCGCATTCTAGCAAAGATCATTCGATATACCTAAAGCTGTCCGCTTACAAGAGTGTCACTTAGCGGAGAGTTGACTGTAGTGCGTCTGCGTGGTCTCATTCATTGTTATGCAATCTCGTTCCCAGAGCCCACGTGCCTTTTGGTCAGCACCAAGACACGGAGCTCTGGAATAATCAACAAGCTCGTTCCCAGAGCCCTCGTTTCTTTTGCTTTTAAAATTTGATAACTGCCGTTCTTTCAATTTCCTGATCTTTTCAGTGCGTATTGAATGTCTTTGTGGAACGTATTCACATCGACTTCACCTCTGGACTCCAAAAAAAACAAGCCACGCATGCGCTGTGAAACCGGAAGTCCTAAAATCTTGGTCTCTGGAAATTGATTATTCCAGAGCTCCGTGTCTTGGTGCTGACCAAAAGGCACGTGGGCTCTGGGAACGAGATTGATTGTTATGTTATATAAAAAGTCACAAAATGTCACAGAAGGAAAAGGGGCCTTCCCGTAACTACCTGCTTTATCGTGTGCTCGCTCTTCGTGAACAACTTTTAAAACATACATAAACCTGTGTTTCTTGAAAAACGTTTTGGAGATAATGTCGATCGCTGTCGGAACGGCTCAACCCATGAATTATATTGTTTGAACGCCATCCAAGTAAGCAAAGTAAACGCTCTGCGTCTGGTTCCTGATTTTGTGTTTACATGTACTTAATTCAGAGCCATGAATTTTAATAAACAATAAATCGATAAGACTGATTTCTGACCAATGATGCAAAGCATGGCTTGGCAACTCAAAGCAATTAATGTGCCGTTATGTCACTTTTTTCCATCGAAGTAGATAGAGATATACTCGAGGACATTATAACTGTAATAGGTCTTGACTGAGCGGAAGAAAATAGTAATATGAACAAGACATACCTCATGAAAGATTTCAGAGTCGATGGACTGTTGATGTACGTCTAGTAAATTTCAAAGCGATACGTTGACGATATCATTTTAACAATTCGATTGGCTTTCAACAAGTATTGGCCTTAAATTACATAACATGCAGATACTATCGATCGACCCACTAAGTATCTATATACACAGACAAGTATAGTTATTATATTTAAAGCTAAAAGGTAGCCACAAATCATACCTTTTACTTTCAGTTGATAAAATATTATTCCATAGGCAAGTAACTTGCACAAATAGTCTTTACAAGCCTGAATCATCATCTTCGCTGACGTTCACCAAGAAAACAGCAACGCGGAAGTGAGTGTGTCTCTATGACAGCTTTTGTTCTCTGTATTTAGCCGCAAGAGGATATTAGAGCCTCCGTAAGATCAATGGCAGCCATTTTGTAATCCAGGAAGCAAAGCCTTGCGTGACCCACTATTGAATAATAATGCAGCCCGTGACAATGAAACATGTTCAGGCAAAACAACAAAGGACTTTTTCGCAAGAGTAACCATGAGTTCATTATGAACAAAATCTAAATTATCAATGAGTCGAGACCCCTACCACCAAGTTGGTTATAATCTAACTTCAGTAGTTGAACTCCATAGAGTTTCGATGGAAGTTTTTCTCTTTGTTGCCAGTGACACGCGTAATGCAACACACGGTTGTTAGTGGACCATTAAAGGAATTATTCCATGGCGTCAGATTCGCCACTAAGACGTAAGTGGCGACTTTTGCTAGTGTATTAATTCAATACGGTATATAGATTATTTAGGGTTCCGATTCAAAACTATAGCGATATGGTTAACCTTCGTTATTCGGGTGTAATTGATTTTCAGGTTCATCAAATTAAGCGGATCATAACTAGTCCCCGACAAAGAAGCTAAAGAACACCAACTGACGAAACAGCAACTCAGAAGTGACTTATTTAGCAACAAGAGTGGATGAGACTGGGTTTTCCTCTCCTTCGTTACGCGCTCTCTCTCCGTCTCCACCGCTTTAAGCCGTCTACCGACGCAAGCTAGAAATAGAGCATCCGGGAAGCAGAGACCTGGGTGAATAACTACTGTCAACAATACAGGAGCACGATTTCATAAGCCAGTACCCGTCAAAAATTGTATCCGAACGTAAGTAACTAACGAGAAATGCGACGGGAAAAGAAGGAAAGGTCTATCAAAACGGTTGAACAATTTAATTTACATAATTTGCTTGTAATAGTGAAGTCTTTTCGCAGGATAAGAGTGTTTTCCAGTTTTCCAGCCTCGATTTCAATTTCCTAGTGTAACCTCTGCCACCGAGGCTTAGCAAAATGGCGTCAATGAATGAGGCAAATATTTCAAAGATTTTCCTATTGCTTTTGGATAATTCACTTAGCCAGAACAACCAGGAGTGTTTCCAATCATGATGTCTAACAAACCTTTTTTTAATTTTCCCGCAAAAATACTTGGACGCCCGAAGGACGCCGAAACGCTTCTGCACGCGCAACACTCGTAGCTGACGGGCGTTAGGAGACATTGTTAATAACACCAGTGAATATATCTATTCAGGATTATAAAAACTATGTGTTTAAATTACTTGAGTAACACATCAACTCGAATCTGATCGAATATTTTTTAAACCTTTTTTGCCCGGCTTGTTCCTAGGTGGTGCTTTCTTCGCCCTTCCAAAGGGACACGAATTTTTGCGTTTCTTCGACGACATATTTAAGCTTAAATCAACTATTTACAGACACTTAACACTCAGAAGAGCTTGTCGACAACCAAAAACAAACGTTCAAAATTCGTACTGCGCCGCAATCTGTTGCCGCCGTAATCTGTCGCACGCTTTTTTACTGTAAGTTTACTTATTAAATGCAAAGTAATGAATGCACAGAAATGGGTTTTGTTTACAACTTTATGCTTAGAATCAATCTTTGTCCGTATAATTTTTGGAAAATTTTCAATTTTGGGGTGTACTGATACCTTAAGAAAACCGCGACGGCAACTTTGCAACGGCAACGGGAACGTCTCTAAACAAAATCTGAATGAGCAGCTGAACAATAGTTGTATTCGTGCGTTATACCTTTTGGTACATTTCTTTACCGTCCTCTGCAAAACGACGACGTGAAATGACCAAATTCTGCGTTGTCTGAAAAACGTGAACCATGACGGCTAATTTTTTACACTTCTATTTCAAATTTATCTAAGACTCAGTTTTGTGATATATAATAGCTTTGACAGTGATAAACAACGTATAAATGACTTTAGGGTACCGCAAGATTCGTAGAAAAATACAAATTCATTTTTTATTAGATTTTGTGCTCGAAGTCGCCGTCGTTAAGCTTAAATAGGGACCTTCAGATCTGACTACCAGATAAAAGGTTTAATAAGCAAAAAATAATGGTTGTGCACGTGCGTTATAAATCTTTGTACATTTCTTTGCTGCCCTCTGCAAGACAACAATGTGAAATGACCACGTTTTGCTTAGTCTGAGGGAAGCGAACGACCACGGGTAATTTTTCGTATTTCTATTTGGAATTGAACGCTGCATGTCATTGCATATGATGCCTGAGCACGTATTTAGAGCCATTGGCGTAGCGAACAGATCTAGACAGTTGTGAATTTCGCTGGTAAAATATGTATTCTTGACGAGGCGTCGCCGTCGTCCTTGCTTAAGATCAGTTATAGGGACGTTAAGTAAACCACAACGGCAACGGTAACGAGAACGCCACAAAATAAAAGGTCTAATGAGCAGAAGGGCTGTACAGGTACATTATAAAGATTTCTACATTTCTTAGCCGTCCTCTTCAAAACAACAACGTGAAATCACTAAGTTCTGCGTAATTTGGAGAGTGTGAACAGCGGCGGCTAATTTTTCGTATTTTAATTTAGAATTCAACGGTGGCATTACACATTTAGCTTTAGTAAGTGTTGAGAGAGATAGGTGCTCTGAACAAATCTAGATCTGTACAGCAGCAAAAAAATTCGACGGTAAAATACAAAACTATTTTTTTTTACTGGACGTCGTCCTTGGCGTCGCCGTCGTCATTGCTTAAGGTCCCTAATATTGAGAGGCAAACGACGCAGAATGGAGCTGTAACACGTGGTTCTGTCTGCTTGCTTCTAGCTGGTACACGGGAAAATATATGGACCTTACTTCCAATGTGTAAGGATACAGAAAAGCACTATCAGATAAGGTTTTATCTCCTGTCACTTCCATTTATCTGAACATTCTTCATCTGAATTTGCATATATACTTATATACTTAACTATTTCATTTTGGTTAAAAATTAGCGACAGCGTTTCGACGTTTGCTTAACGTTATATATAAGTCAAAGTGAATATACAAATAGAAACTGAGATTCCTTCGTTAGTCCATGTTCCTCTTGATGCCTGCCGATTATGTGTTCGCTGATGCGTTGGTCGGGTCGTATACCCAACATAATCTGAATCCCGCAGAATGCATTTAAATTTACAGACCACGCATTGATCGTTAACAATAGGGGACTTCTTCTCTTTTAGGGCAAAGACTTGACTAATCCTTTTGCTCTGTAAGACATGTTTAATGTGGACACCAATATTGGAGTTCAGATTTTGTATTTCCTGTTTGACTGAATTAGGTGATTGCTGGCGTTACATCTCATGACGTTATGTAAATATTATGCTTAGGTTACCTTTGCATGCAGTCTTTGTAGCTATTTTACAACAAACGGTGCTACGTATGTTCCAGAGTTTGGAAGTCAGTAGTTACAAAGAAACGATAACATGGTTTTGCTTAGGTGTAGAGTAGAAGAACTAAACCTCGAATTAGACCTGAAACTGA
>OZ026599.1:16344969-16349969 GCA_964020085.1 Micromussa lordhowensis | reverse complement strand
AACTGCACTGTTTCAGAAACCAAAGAGAAATTTTCTCTCTAGCGACGAGATATGGTTTGAAAATTCACCGATTGGAGTGAATAAACTGGGTGACATGATGAAGGAAATATCACTCGCTTCAAGCTTGAGCAAGGTCTACACAAACCATTGTGTTAGATCTACAACCATCTCTGCTCTGGATGAAGCTGGAATACCCATTCATAGAATTATGCAGACTTGAGGCCACAAAAGCGAGAGTAGCGTTAAGTCGTATTGTGACAGACAAATCCTGGAAAAGTACAAAGAATCCTCCAATATTCTTGCTAGAGTCGGTCATGACTCCACTCCGAAGGAGTCTACGTCCGGTGCGGTAGTCGGCGCTGTGAATAACATCAAAAATCTTACACAAAACAGTCAAAGCCATAATGTAAAGAATGTAGTGGCTAATTTAAACCATTCTCCAACGCTTAACGTTCTGTCACGAGCAGAATTCAAAGACTGTCTAATTAACATAAGCATTACAAAAAAGTAAGTTGATAAGCTTATGTTTGTGTCAAACTCGTTGCAATAGAGACGTTGAGAAAGACGTTTATTGCCTGTTAAATCTTTTCAGAAAGTCGTTTTAAAACTTTTCAAAATCGCTCGGTGTTCATTTAACTACCATGGTTATGTATTTTCGGATATATTTTGTAAAAAATATAGTTAGTTTGTTATTAACTTTGAAACGTATTAAATCTAACATTAACATTTTGTCTGGTTTACCTAGTATAATAGTTGTTTCAGTGTAGTATTTCTTTGTGAAGTGTATGCAATTTGAATAATACAAATGTTAACGCACTCGTTGCTCGCGAATTATCGGGATTTACCTGCACTTCTTCACTAACAATAAACTCGAAATTTTCAATACCGCACTCGGCGGCCTCGTGCGGTATTGAAATTACTCGTTCATTGTTAGTGAACTTGTGCAAGCAAATCCCGATAATTCACGAGCAACGAGTGCGTTAACCTGTAAATAGATATCGTAATGGACTAAATATAATTAAAACCTTATCCTTTATGTAAATATTCTAAGTGCAAATGTTGCCTGCGTGTGCCTTGCGTATTTTGGCTTCCTTTTTTCCGCGCTTACGTTGTTTAGTTATTCGTTTTACTTCTGGAAAAAAGATCTTAAAAAGGCTCCAGAGCCGAATTTTCCGCCGACTTTGTAACAATCATTTTCCAGCATAACTTAAGCGCAGATTGTTTGGCTTTATCAACTGAGACATTTTTCCACATTCAGTATCTCTCCTTTTTTGTGTTGCAAGTGACAGGCGCATGTCACAGTACTTTTATGACATGTATATCAAAATGTCATAGCGCCTCGCGTGGCAGTATAAGAAACCTACATTGTTGTAAACCTAGAAAGTAAAGCAACTTAGCGGCATTAAGATACTTAGATAGGTATATCTTCCATTTCCAGTAAATTACTACTCTGCAAAAACAATGTTTATTTGCTGCTTAACCAGCAATGGAACTTTCGCAATGGAGCTTGTTTTCCTTTACACAGCCAAGTCCTCGAGGTTTGCATAAAGCTGTCTGTCGTACATTTTCATGTTGATCAGCCTCTACAGGGAAGAGAAAAAATAGCCATCATTATTTAGCGTGAAGATTATTATACGAACAATAGTACACAATCATCAAAATGCTGAACACCTCAGTATTCTAAAAAGCAAGATATGCTGTTCAATGTAACAAATTATTTAGCTAGGTCAGTACTGCTCAAGTATATGGCGTAGCCATCAAAAGGGAGGGGGGGGGGGATGATAACCTGAATTTAAGTTTGTAATAAGCACAATATTCTCCAAAACACCTAATTTACCCATTTTCTAGTATCGCTAACAAAGATGCTTTGTTAACTGTTGAGTTAAGAGGTTACGGTTATTTTAGAATTAATTTACAAGCCTTTTATAATAAGGGCTTTATCTTAATTTCAGTTACAATTTGTAAGCCACACATGTACGCACTCACTGACGCATCCTCGTCGGCCCATGAGGACTCTTGAGGGCGGACATGTACGCACTGCGGACCTATTTTTGAAGATCTTACTTGATGAAATGTTTCACTATGTCACGCGCGAGGGACAAAGAGTTCCTGACTGAAATCGAACTCGTGACCTCCCAGATACCAACAAGGCGCTCTTAACACTGACTGGGTTACGGTGAGACTAATGGTGAGCGAGGCCTATTTTCAAGAAGTTATTAAAGATCTTACTTGATGAAATGTTTCATTATGTCCCCAGCGGCTACCTTCGCCACTAACAGCCCCTAGGACTCCAAGGGTGATTCACTAGATTCATATATGTATGTGACATGTGCCTTGCATACTTTAAGAATACTGCATTATCATAAGCACGTCTTACTTCCTTCTCAAACATACTGCTTTTCAAGCCATGACAACACCTATCAATAATGGCTAATCCTTATTCAAATGCAAATCTTATCACAAAAGTTTGTCTGTTGAAAGAAATTTTCACTCATCCAACGGCTGAATGAAGCAAACGTACAGTACTTCTTCTTTATAGAGGACCGTTATGTCAGTCGTGATTAACGATAACGTTGTCAGCCAGTAAACTTTAAAGCGGCGACTGCCATACTCAAAAACGTGTAACTCAAGGAGGTTATGGACAAGAAAGGCACTCCAGGGCCGGGTCGTTCGAAAGCCGGTTAACGCTAACCCAGGATTAAAAGTTAATCGTAGTATGTATATTTCTTGTATAGAAACATTTTTCACCGCTTATATTTTGTGTAGTTTGAGATTATTCAAATTCAAAACTGAAGGACAAAAAATATAAACAGAAAACCTCATCGCAAAGTAACAAAACTGAAATGAAATTTCTTGCTAATCCTGGGTTAGCTTAATCGGGCTTTGAACAACCCGGCCCAGAAGATCACGACTTTCATAAAACAGTTGCCTGAGACGTATCTTTAACGTTTGGTGGCCTGAGGAGCTTTGGCAGCGAGGGGAACAACAACCGGTAGACGAACAGATTTTGAGAAGAAAATCGGGCTGGATTGGTTACACCGTGCGGTAAGCACCAAACAACATCACGCGGTAGGCTCTGAGGTGGAGTCCCCAAAGGAAGAGAAAGAGGGGACGCCCCAGAAAAAGCTGGCGACGGGATACTGATGCGGCACTGAAGCTGATAGGATACAATTGGAAAGAAGCTTAACGAAAAGCCCAAGTTCGAGTTCGCTAGTGATGGGTTGTCGATGACTATGATCCACCTGGAGCGATGGGACTAAGAAAGTAAGTTCTATTCGTCGTTAACGATAACGTCGTCAGCAGTAAACATTAAAGCGGCGACTGCCATACTCTCAAGGATACATTACTCGAGGAGGTTTTGGAGATTTGGTATGAAAGGCTTTGCATTTATCGATTGCATACCCAAAATATGTGTTCTTTTGTCTTCCCGTTAGTAACTCTAACCTTTGGCTTGGTGAAAAACATAAAGGTAATCGTTCGTACTTCTACTTACCTTGTGTTGGTTCTCCATATCTTTCAGCTGCTTTGTCAAATCAGAAAATGCTGGTCTTACATCCGGGTCATTTTGCCAGCATTTCAACATTATCTCATGCCTAAAATAGAAATTATTTGTCCCCATGAAAAGTGACTTCAAAATTTCATTTACCATAGCTACTAAATCAGTTGAAGGGTACCACTAATCCATCTGTACACAACTACTTCGTTCGGGGTTAAACGGAAACTACAATCAGAGAGATAGATCATTTTATTTTTTAGCGGGGACGAGGGAAGGATTGGACAAGTAGATCATGCCAGAGTTTAACTTCCAATTTGTCGCATATCTTTATTTTCCTGGCTTCTTTTCCATTTTTTTTTAACATCTCAAGTCCCCTAACATAAATATGATATGTTTCAAAAGCTAGTAAAAGAGTAGCCAATGCCAGGTTAATCTGTCCAAGCGCCAAACTTACAATTCGTCATCCACGTGTTGTGGTTTAGGCATTCGGTATCCTTCCTGAAGTAGGCTTGCAATTCTTTTGCCATTCATCCGTGGATACGGTGAACCACCTATGAAAAAGTAACAACCTCTCGAGTCTGCTGGTAAAAGTACAGGGACGTTGGACAGCATTTGACGGAAGTAGGGACCATGTAGGGGAAACACCGCATCCACCTTAACAGAGTACTAGCTGAATATGTTTATGAAACATGCACGAGGTACTTGATCATGATTTTTCTTTTTTTCAATTTTACAAATCTTCCGGTCGATAATAATTTCTACTTAAAACATTAAATGTACCTATTGTGAAAATCTCGTAAAGAACAACTCCATAGCTCCATCTGTTGGAAAATGAAATAAATAATCAATGAAGGCTAAAATAAAATGCTATAACATTTCTTGAACACAAACATTTGAGAAACGTAAGCCACAAATGCCAAAAAAATCGCTGTGACTTTTGCCTACAAGGAAGCCTGTAAAAAGACTTGATATGTAAATAACTGGAGGATACAGACATGGGTACAATTAATTTATCAGAGCACGACCTTCTATAGAATGGACATAGCTCTATCGTAAAGGAAAAATTTTTTTTTCATGTAGTCGAGAAAGTATTTCAACTATTAACTGTTTTTACATAATCTTTACTGTTGGTAGCGTTGTGTGGTTCAAAGACAGACAGCGTGATAAAAAGGCATCGTGCGAATTTACTTACATATCGCTTTTGGTGGTGTACGTTCCATACAACAGCGCTTCATAAGCAGTCCATTTAACTGGAAGACGACCCTGAAGATTAAAGAACTTTGTGAAACAATTTCTATCATTAAAAATAGTCGAGCAACCGAGGTTTAATATATTCCTTTATTAAATAACTGACATACTACGCGCGCTCTGATTGGTCAATAGGGTTGCAAAACCTATGTTCCATTGTACCGGTAAACACATAGAAAATTGGTTACGTCAGCTTTCCCGTAATGGCCGAAACGAGATTTTTCCAGCTTAGACCTAATGCCGGCTTTTGGTCTGG
>OZ026599.1:16329969-16342469 GCA_964020085.1 Micromussa lordhowensis | reverse complement strand
GATTTGTTTGTGGTTTGATATCCGGGTCTTTGTAATAGGTGTCATTCAGTCCACGGCTCTTTCTCAGGTATCCCAGCAGGTCTCCATAAGGTACGTACTCGATTATCACCATTGGAGGCTCTAGAAAAGTATCAACATTCAAAAATAACTGTTTCAAACTGTTGTGAAAAACTTGGAATTATTTGGTTTATACTTGAAATAGCCTAGATGACACACTAAAGTCTTTTCGTCTAACATGCTAGATTTTCTGTGCATGACCCTTAGCAACAAACTGGGTGGAATGCATACCAACAAATCATTCATGATGCCTGAGGTAAAACATTATATACTGACATCCCACAAATATTCAACTCATAGATGAGAATCTAACGAATGGTCTTCTATGACAGGACGGTCCATCAAAAGTTTAATACAATTTTTTTAGCAGTTTACCAGTTTCTGTGACACATCCCAGTAGTTTGATGACGTGAGGATGTGGTTTGAGTTGCTTCATTGTCTCAAGTTCTCTCAGCAAATCTCTCCTGTCTGATTCGGGAGAATTATCTGTAAAAAAACAAAACTTGAATCAGACAGAAATTTTCTGCCAGTTTAATAATATCCATTCATGCTTTTAACAAAAACCCCATAACGTTCTATACACAATATAAACGTCAGTGTTGCGTTAGCAAGCCTTGTAAATTTTATTACTGACACCAAATACACAACTACAACAACAAAAACAATAAAACACGGTTAAAGTAAAATAATTATCAAACGGACTATTCAAGATTATAAAAACCGTAAAATAGTTATTTTCTTTATGAAAGACTACTCCTCTTCAGCTTATAAGTACTGAACGACAATTGCAATCATCCAGGAACCGGGGTTTCTGTGCGGGTTGAAAGAATTGCTTAGCAAAACTATTAGTAAACTAAAACAAGATCATTTTTATAAACCGAAACAGTCCTAACAGAATAAAGACTTACATTTAAGCGTTTTGACAGCAACTATCGTCTTTTCAGGCCTGCCTCGAAGTCCTATTGCCGTTCCCTTGGCAACCTGACCAAAAGCGCCTTTACCAATTATCTTATCTATTGTCACGTGTTGCCTTGCAACTTCCCAAGAACGTGTTGATGGATGAAGAGGCGCATAATTGGCACTTTGCGCAACACGTTTAGTTTCGCAGTTGTCTGTGGTTGCTTCTGCTAATTCCATGTACTCTGAGCGAGGCTGGGTGGAGTTAGTAGGAAAAACACTACTTTGCTCAACATCACTCAATGCAATTTCATTCTGTGAAGCAATGCGAGAGCAATTTTTTTTAATTAGCTAGAAAGACGTTCTATACAGTGAGTAAGAGCCTTTTAGAGGTAATTCGATCCTAACCGTCTGGGGGACAACAGACAATTTTAAAAAGACGATTTACTATGTGATGCTGAAACTTTTAGTTAGCAGTTGTTCATTTTTCCCTCGTCATAATCTTGACGCGATAAATATTTCTCCCGTCACTTGACCTTGCCGTAATAACCGTATTTATCATCCGATCAAGCTAGGGATCTTCTTTTCTTAAGTCTTTTTAGCAGCATAACATAATTATTCCTTCCTTACATTCCATTTGACGCGATGACTAACCATCGCATCTTCTATCTACTGAATTCTGAACTCTGAACTATTTTTGATATTCCTTATTAAAACGAAAAATCAGAGCGATCCAACAATTGCACAAAACTCCTGTGTCATGCTGTTCATCTGCTGATAGAATATCAAAATGACATTAGCTCTAGATCTCAATCTCTAGATCGCAATCTAAAACACACTAATGCAACAATGTAAAACGGAGAACAAGATTTCCTGAAACAACTAACAAAATTCCTCACGTCATATACTCCTCTGTTGTCTTCATATCGCCTGAAAATATAACAAAGATAACGCTGAAAGTCGATTATTTCAATCTGGAAAAAAGATAAAAACAATGATAAATACTGTTTAACATTGTTTGATTTGGCAAGACTCGACTGGATAAACGAATCCACCTTCTGAGTTCCGAGGAATTTATAATGTGTTTAGCATACCTACTATTAAATGCCTATTAACTGATACATTATAACTGTTTTTTTCGTGAGGGAGGAGAGCATTTGGTTAATTATGTCTTCCTTTAAGTAAACGGAAAATTTGTAAAGGATTATAGAATAACGCATTAAAAAAATTACGAATTTTAAGGATACTTGTACACCAAATATATACACAAAAGTTTATCGCAAAAAATTCAGATAAATATAAGTATTTATAAAAGAAACGGAATTCTCATAAAAAAAAAATTTGTATCACGATTGTTGTAATATCTTCGTTTTCTTTGTCGTTAGTGTTCTTTTTTAATGACTTTTATATGATTTACTATTAATTAATTTTCCTTTTTATATGGTTTACTATTAATAATCTTTTTTGTTACACAGCGTAGTTTAGGCATTCCTCCAAAATATTGTATGTGGTTAATGAATGATATTAAATATTGTTTTATGTGATCATTGCATTTGCTCCATTTCTTTTAAACAACTATTTATAATTAAATTACAAAAACAAGAGAGGTTCTGGGCACGATATTAGGGCAGCGTGCATTGCCAAATTCCATCTTCTCTGCACACAATCTTACCGGTTTGTTCCTGGTGTGCCTAAGAAACAAAAGACGATACGATTATACTAAGTATCAAATAAGGAGACACAGACGTCTTTGTAAGTAGCAAAGAAAAAAGAGAAAATATTTATTTTTTTCCTATTATTTCTCTCAGTTCCGTTATTTACAATCTACTAATTATTTTCTTAACATTCATCTACATACAATAACTAAAATCGAAAATCATTATGTCACCTTTCTTGTGCAGCCACAACACGTAGATAATGAGGAGAATTATGATAAGAACAAGTATTCCAATTATAGCTCCAAACAAAGCATCTTTACACGAGCATTCGCATTTTTTATCGCCTAGGAAAAAGAAAAGAGAAAGTCCATTTCAAAAGCAATATCACATGCATTGAACTATACTGTAAATGAACTTAGTTTACTGAGATACATGTGATTCACAACATGGCACTGTTGGACGAGATCACTTGACAGCAGAATCAATTGTTACTTTTTTAAATGTAGTTTGAATATGTTTTATAATGTTTGTTTATTAATATAATCAACTTTCTCTTGTTTACATAGGGGATGCCAGTTTGAATAGTTTACACGTAGCAACCTGTTATTCTGACTAGCGTTTTTATATATGTTTAAGGATGATTTCTCCTTGCAGAAATATTGCAAAAACAGCTCCCCAGAGGAACAATCATCCGCCGTGGCAGTAGGGCTCACGTTTCCTGTCTCAAGGCAGTGATATTTATGTGCAGCACCGATAAAGAGACAGGCTGGCTATAATCAGCTCTTTGTGGTACCTGTTGGATCCTGCGTGTCCGTTGGAGATTCAGTAGTACTGATAAAAGAATACGCCGATTCCAGAAAAAACCGGAAGTTGCATGCAAGCGAGGCTTAATAGCCCTCCCGCTACCAATATGGCGGACGAAACATCGGAGGAATTAGGACAAAATTGGAATGTATGTCAGTTCAGAGCTAACTGTCCGGAGCAAGTCTTGAAGAAAAGGAAAAAAGTTGGACACAAGTGCTGTGCAGCTGCAAACTGCAATAATCGAAGCGACACACCGACCTGATTTATCATTCCACGAGTTTCCTTCAGATAAACAGAGAAGGAAAACGTGGGAAATCCGTATGAAACGAGGAGATGCCTACTTTGCCACGGTAGGAAATAAGTTTTGCTGTTCCGAGCATTTCCTGTAGACTGATTTTAAACCGAGTCTGACGGGACACAGACGTTCATTAAAACCGGGAGCCGTATCCTCAGTTTTCCCGTGGAAAAAAGTAGATGATAATGAAGAATCTCTTAGTAGAGCGAAAAGGTTGCAGGCGAGATGCGAGGCAGCAGCCGAGTCCGCCAAAGCAGAAGTGAGCATCCATCAGAATAAAGGGCAGCAGGCCGAAATTAGGGATCGTTCAAACGAACAAAATGATTCCGTCGTTTGTGGCCCACCGACACTCGAGGAGCGGATAGAGGCAATGAAGAAAGAAAATGAAAGACTGCTTCATGAGTTGCAAGAAAGTAAAAGCAAAGAGAGAATTTACAAGTTTGGTCTGGGAAGATTTTCAAGTAGTAGCGAAGATATCAAGTTTTATCTGGATTTCCTGACTATCCAACTTTAATTGAATTTTGGAAATATGTAGAGCCTAGTGCCAGTAACTTAACATATTACAGTTATGTGCGTGACAACAGTGATTCGATCAACGTAGGAAATCAATTTCCCTACCTGGGAGGTAAACAAAAGGAGTTTCCCGGAAGCAATGTTGGGTGTCGAAGGAAATTACAGGCAATTGATGAACTTTGGCTATTTTTAACTCGCTTGAGACTTGGTCTATTTGAGCGAGATCTGGCTTTTAGATTTAATATTTCAGAACAGGTAGTGTCAGATATAATTATTACATGGGCTAATTTCCTGTATTTGATGTTGGGGAGCCTGCCCATATGGCCCTCCAGAGAAAAAAATTAAGCAGTATTTGCCTGAAGTTTTCAAGGGTGAATTTGAAAATATAAGGTGCATAATAGACTGCACAGAGATAAAATGTCAGACACCACAAGACCTGGAGAAGCAGAGTGAGTTGTACTCAGAATACAAGTCCCACAACACATTTAAAGGCCTTGTGGGAATTTCCCCTAATGTCTGGATTACCTTTGTCAGTAGCCTTTATGGAGGAAGTACCTCTGATAAGGAGATTGTAAAAAGTAGTTCCTTAATTGATTTGTTAGAAGAAAAGGATTTGATCATGGCAGATCGAGGATTTGATATACAGGATTTACTGGCATGCAAGAAGGTACAACTCTTCATACCTCCTAAGCGACAAAGTAAATCAGATCAATTTTCTAAGGAAGACTGTTTTGCAACCATGAGAATTGCAAATGTAAGAATACATGTTGAAAGAGCTATTAGGAGGATAAAGGGATGGCATATATTTGATGGTGTAATTCCACTAAGTTTGTGTGTGTGGAGTTGTCAATCAACTCTGGGCGGTGAGCTGTTTGCTGGTTAACTGGCAGAAACCTGCGTTAACTTGCTAAGTTATCTTACAAGTAACTACTGACACCTAAGATTTAATTTGCCATTTGGTAGTAAATGTAAACAAGTTACAGGATTTTTGAATTTCATCAGTGATGATTAAATATATGGTGATTCCCACCATATTGAAATTATGCATTACATGGCTTCAAGTTTCATTCAGTGTGTGTGACAGAGAAGGGCTTTTCGTGCAGTATTTTGCTAACAACATTAAAGTACGATTGAATTATTGAGGTTTAACTATGATCTTATACATTCCCAATCCTTTTAAACTGTATTTTGTAATTCATTCAGTATTCTATTACCTGAGAAAAGCTAAGGGAAGAGGAACACAGGGGTTCACTTTTTGTAAATTTTCTCTTAAAATTCCGACAGATTCTACGTCTAATTTACGCAATTTTGATGGCCTTGGGTCAAAAAGTGTGGGGTACATGCCCCTACGTTTCCTTCCAGAGGTATCTGATGCATGTCGGGGTTTGAAAAGTTTCTGCGACATCACAGGATTATGTTGTACAGTCCTTTTCCCAGGAATTCCCCATTTTCTAGGTTTGGAGGTACAGCTGCGGTTGTCAACTTGTTCAACTGCATTTTTCCTAGATATTTCATCCAGTTTCCAAGTCACTGCCATCACATGACAGCAGCAGCCACTTTTCCCAGCTGGGCAAATTTTTTCGCATTCAGCAGCTAGAATCTTGGGGTTGCCCTTATTCTGAACCACCATTTTCACTTTATATTGACAGTTTTCCTATAGGAGGCCCAACAAAGTGCTCTGAGATAAATAATGTGTTCTTCTAAATTGTCTGTTGTTACTTGGACATTACGTGCACAAATGGGAGCAATCTAAGACCTTTATTTTTTAGAACTTGCAAATTCGGCAAAGGTATCTTCGGATTTTCGGCTAGCGTTCTTTCCGCAGTTCTTAAGATGCTCTAATGTGTCAGTTGGAACAAACTTGGGGAGAAGACTGAAGTCGTTAGTGAAAGCCGAATCAGCTGTAGGAAATTTGTTAATGTGGTTGGTTGCAACAGTCTCGATATCGACTGAAACATTCAAGTCTGTATGTTCTTGCTTCAACCTCGCTACTTTAGCTTTAGTAAAGCTCTTCTCCGGGTCAGGGTCGTAGATTTTTAAGTTTTTCATTTCATTCAGGTTTTTCACTCTAAAAAGACCGTGAGCAAAGTTTCTTTTAATAAGTCATAAAAATAGCGAGGACAAGTTGTTTATAAAGCTATATCTAGAGAGACAATCGAAGGATGCCAAGTATGACAACATACCTTTCCAAGAGTTCCTTTTTATTGCCACTTTGATTTATTCGGCGACATTTTAGCCAAAATTTCAACTGGCTAACCGTCAATTTCCCCATTTGTTCCGCACTAACACTGGCGCCAGGAATGTCCTCAGGAGAGAGCTCAACTTGCTCTTGCCCTTCTTGCTCGCCCGCCATGTTGTTTCGAATTTACCGCGAGGGCTATTAAGCCTCGCTTGCATGCAACTTCCGGTTTTTTCTGGAATCGGTGTATTGGTAGGTAGTTCTTCTTGGGAAATTGCTTTTATGGATCCTGAATCAATTTCAAATTCACCAAACCCTTTGGTTTCTGGCGAAGCAGCATTCTTTAACACAGACAGAACCTCTGTGATCTTAACGTTTTGATTGAACTCCAGTGATAAATAGACAGTTACGCTGCCGCACCTAAAACAATAAACAAAAAATTTACAATATTTTCAGCGATGAGGAACGTCAGAAACGAAAGAAAAGGCATATTTCTCAGATTTTGTCATGGCAAAATACAAACAAACTTATGACATTCTAGTGTCGCTATATTTGGCTTTCAAACCCGATGGGATTTGGACCTATGCCGGGCACACTTGTGAGATGCTCTGGTTTGGCTACATGAGGACTCTTGGCTCACTACGTCATGTACTAGACCAACTGGGACACCCATATAGGCTACAGCCACGACCTACGTATTTTTGAGATATAGGCTAAGAGATATAAAAGACAGGTCCGCGCTCCCTACGCTACTAAGGAAGGAATAATTATGAGGAGAGAAACGTAATCATCGCCTTTGAGTTAATTGTATTGTATCATTCTGCTGTAAGTTTAATTGCAGTTTTTCCGTTTGCTTCATAACTTCCAACTTTATTCGTACAAAATAACTGATGGTATTAAGGACTTAGTGAAGTCCCTTTCGGTATGCAATCAGAGGAAAGAGTAAGAAAATCAGACGACAGCATAGTGGGAGTCCAATTTGTTGAACAAGGATTATGATTGCTAACTGAAATCCACTCTACACAGTCTTGCACAACGAACACCATACCTCACGTTTATCAAATTCACGGCCTTCAATTGCTTAAGAGGTTTAAGAAGTTCATCTACCTATTAAAGAAAAGACATTGCACTGTCATGCTTTACGAATAAGGGAAATCTGGTATACATGTATATTTTCCCGCGCTTTTTTTTTTTTAAAACAAGAGACCGAGAATACATCTAACTCGCTGATATACATACATTATAACCAAATTTAGATCCCATGCAAGAAAACGTCAGGAAACTTGACTTGAAAATGTAGAAATTGTTGAATAAAAGTGTATATGACATGAAAAATAAATACAAAAAATCAATATCTCTAAATCGAAAAAAGGTATTCCAAAAATGAAATCACCATTCCTCTGTATTTTGAAAAGCCTTTCAAACGCACAGCAATCATGGCATATACAATCATGCCATACGTATATCGAGCGGGCAATCGGTTCTAGTTTTATAATAAACTGATTTCGCAAGTGAAAGGGAATGTCACTTGACGACGGCGCGCGCGGACCAAATACCCAAATATGGTCAAATTAGAACAGAATCCAGGTTATTCCCCGTGCCCTCCAGTCGTTATTTGACGTTCCCGTCTTGTTGCTAAATCAGCCTAATAACTCAGCCAGCGCTACAAGCGTGAAGTTCTTAAAGTTATTAATACTACTTCCATCTTGAGAAATAATTGGTAACTGTTATCATTTTTTTAAGGAAATTAAGTTAGAATTCTATTAAAACAATCTGATTATGCACCATCGATTTTATATTTTATATGAGGAAGAAAACTCTTGCTCCATCACTGAATATCACGAAAGAATACAGAAACACGATAATAAAGTGCCCAATTCTGTTCACGGCAGGTTCCTATTTTAGGCCAGTTTAACGACTAACGCCATGGTTCACATTAATATATAGCCTTAAGAAGAAAACAGTAAAAAAGAATCAGTTTTGTCGTTTAGTAAGGTTCAACTCCTTTGAATTCATCATCCATGCAATTAGCTCTACAAAAAATACTAGGAGAAACATACTACAGACAGCGAATAAGCTAATAACTGGACTCAGGTACTGACTGAAGCATGCGAATAATTTTAACAGACATACTCACATTTGCACGAAGCTGTTCACTGATTTCTTGTGAGTCATCTTTACAACCTTTGTTTGTGATGGTTAACATTATCAGGATGTTCTTGCTTTCTACAACTAAAGAAAAAAATAGGCCCCTCTCTTATTCAGCAATATAATATATATAGATTTAGCATAAAATACTAATCATACTCGAAAAAATAACCTTAAAAGATATTCGCCCATCAGCGTCTCACCAAATCGAATAATTTGAACAAACAAAATGAGGAAATCTCCATAAACACAATTTGCAAAACCACGTGCGAGAGTCAAATAGCAAATCCTGTTTGATTTTAAAAAAACCTTTGAATTAGGTTAATTATCATTGCAGATAAAACTAAGAAATAAGAAGCAAAAACCTCCAAAATTTCAAAGACGTGACATTTTGCATTCAGCTAAAACGTTAATTGAATCTTGTTTCACAAATGGCCTTACAGTCATTTTATCTGCCGTAGGTTTACCAGTCATTTAAAATATCGAATCCATCATGAAGCAATACTGTACCTAACAATTTTGTGTTTGAACTCTTGAAAGCCCTATTAAATCCAAGATCTATATAAAAACACTCTTGAAAGAACATATTCATCGTCTTATCTTTTTGGCCATCGTTAGAAAGAAAATTGATCCAGGTATTCTTCACCAACGAGGTTTTTATCACTTTCTACCCAATGATTTTTCTCCTCGGTACCTTTAACACATTTTGATATGTTTCTTCTTTCAATTTTAAGACCAAAAGAACCAATTTTCTTTGCTATGAACGAAAAAACCCTTGGGAGTTTGTGCACGCGCAGTGCAAGTGGGCTAAGTACGGGGCTCCACTATAGCGCCTTCTGCTCTTAGAAGAACCGCTGTCTTTTTTTTTTTTCAGTGATTATAATCTCGTCCTCTGAGTCTCCTCTCAGCCAAAATATTACCACAAATTCAAGTGTATAACAAAGTGAACAAAGGATGCCTTTCTAAGATATCATTTACTTTAAACCTTGTTTTATTCAGGTTTTGTAGATATCTTCCTTTTTAACATGGATAATGATGTAGTCATTAATCCGAGTTGTAGGTATCGATGGAACATGGCACTCCTTCCTTCATTCCGTCCTTCTTTCGATTCCTGTTAACTTTTTCTACATCCGCTGGCCAGTATTTAAAGCGTTGGCAGTCGTAAACGCAAAGGAAAACGAGCAGAAATCGCCAAAGGGAGATCCCCTTATTTGTAGACCAAGTGAAGAAGATAGTCCTCCAAACTGCTTCAACGTGCGCACTTCTAATGGTCGTTTCGCGATTGATATGATATACGCGCCGATCTCCACTGCATCAAAAATTTGGCAGCAAAAAGAAAATCTGTATCTGCATCTGTAAAACTCAAGTTTCAAAACTCATCGGATGAAAACGAGCCACCGTCTAAATGTTCAACAAGAGCTGCTAAGGTACGGTTTGAGATTTGGGATCCATTTTTATTACTTTGTTGAGTCACTATTTGTTAAATGCCAGGCGGCTGCGTCAATAAAGAGTGCAATCCTCATAGAAGTCGGATCATTGATCTAGACATTTTGCGAGATAATCTGGAACAATGCTATCTTTTTCAAAGAGGTTAGTCTTTATTATGAACTTCAACAACATTGCTCGAGTACCACTGAGGCTTCGAGCAGTCTTAGCAGGAGATAATGCTGCCACTTTTGATGTCCCTATGCTTCTTCGTAACGGTGGACACAATTTTGTTGCTGGACTCACTTCTGTGAACATTAGGTGTACCGATAGTGTTTAACTCTTTAAATCCCTTCTAAAGGACAAGCACTCATCTCTGAAAAATGAACAAGGCCAAAGTCGGCGCCAAGAGCCACCCGAACAACAAGAACAGTACTTGCAAACATCTCGAGGAAATTTCAAAGAATTCCACCCCACAGTAGGTCCTCAACTGATTCTAAAGCTGAAACCATTTTTTTGCGAAGAGGTTGAGATTAAGTTGACTCTCGTTCCAAGTTTTTTCGATATCTTTGCTCACGATCTATTAAACATTTAGATCTGAAGCAGAGGTACGCGCACGCGTGTGCGTTGTTGGGAAATTCACGCATGCTCAAATAGTGATCTTGGCGAATTCCTATTCTGTGATGTATGTTGTATGATCAGAAAACTGCACAGCTTCTACGTGAAGTTTTGCGGAATGGTAATTACCGTCTACGCCTTCCGTTTGCCAATTTATCAAGAAAATTTGTGAGACAAATTTTTAAGTGGAGCTAAAAAAACACAAATTCGTTAAAACCCCCATTTGTTTAAGGCCTTTAGAATATCCCTCTGGACAAACTTCATGTAATGTTAAAGTTTAGGAAATTTTCACCGAAGGACATAAAAAAAATTGAACTAAAAGCAAAATAAACACTGCAAGCAACCTATCTTTAGAGAGTTTTAATTTGAGTGATTGTTCAAAATAATAGTTTTTACTTTCAGAAGTTTATTTCGATAGACTTGAGAGAGCTGTGATTAAGAGTAATACGAAAATTCTCGTGGATAGTGGATACTAGCGCGCGCTAAGTCAACTGCTAATAACCATATGGACTCGTCTTAAATCAAAGCAGAATTTTCCCGCCATGACCAAATCAAGTTTAATGAACCTGTACTAAAATCAGGCATACCAGAATAACAGCATATCGTAACCACTAACTGTTAACGGCTTCCAGTTGAAAAACTAGCTGTTATCTGTAAACGTGTACCTGCAGATGGCGTGGTGTGCGCACAAAACAAGTGCAAGAGACCGTCAAATTTTTTACTGACTGGGGAGGTGACAAGAAATATGTAACGGGCACCGTATAGGTTTTCAAAAAAGGTGAATAACTTAACATCACGTGATTTGTTTCTGGTTTTGAGGAAGAGCTATTGTCCTCGCTCAAAGAAGACCAAGTTGAAATACATTCTTTGTAAAAGTCTGGAAGAGCTATTGGTAACTTTTTAAAATCAAAGTTACAATGGAACAAAAATTTTCCTCCTACCCTCTTGAGGTAAAACTCTAAGAAAACTTTCCACCCTGCTGGGTAGGTTTCTAGGAATTTCTTGATACAGAGTACTCTTTGAGCTTTGACCATGGACTCTATGTCTGGCATTTTTAACCCCCCTTTCTCGAAGGAGTTTATTAATGCATTTCGCTTAACTTTGGGAGGCACGGTGGCCTCATGGTTAGTGCGCTCGACTCCGGAGTATAAATGGGTACCTGCTATTTGTTGGGGAAACCTAACAAAATTGCGGGGGAGTGACCTGCGATGGACTAGCATCCCGTCCAGGGGAAGTAGAAATACTTCTAGCCGCTTCATGCTACAGAAACCGGGATAAGCTCCGGCAGCTATGAGCCAGCCTTGGCTCCAAGGCTTCACTTTTTTTTTTTTTGAGCTTTGACCATGTCTGGCATTTTTAACCCCCCTTTCTCGAAGGAGTTTATTAACGCATTTCGCTTAACTTTGTCCTTACCCTTCCAAACAAACGAATATAGTAGATTATTAATTATTTTAATGAAATCTTTCTTGGTAGAGATAAGAGATGCTCGATACAGAAGTTTTGGTATAGCGAATGACTTGATTACTTGTATTCTCCCTAACAAAGTAAGACCTCTCCAACTCCAGCCTTTCAAAGATTCTCTCAGGGATTTCTCGATAGTTTCAAAATTCATCTTGTAAAACAAATTTTGATTATAGGTAAAGCGGACACCAAGGATTTTAACCACCTTTCTTATCTCCTTTACACCTAGTTCCGTCGCTTTTATTTCCATATTACCAAGTAAGAGAATTTCCGTTTTGTCATGATTTATGCACAAGCCCGAGTATGAACTAAAAAGATTAATGGTGTTGAATAGAATGAGGTGTGACCGCGTGTCTCGGACAAATGATGTCATATCATCTGCAAATATAACTAACTTCAGTTCATTTCCATCTACCTTAATACCTCTTATTTGTTTGTCATTTCG
>OZ026599.1:16262469-16324969 GCA_964020085.1 Micromussa lordhowensis | reverse complement strand
GAAGCGTTCTCAAGTCGAAATACTCAGAAAAAGAATTTTCTGAGCCCCCAACGGGAGTCGAACCCATGACCTTCCAGATACCGGTTGGACGCTCTAACCACTGAGCTATGGGAGACTCGTGGTGAGCAAGGTCATATACTAGGTTCTTGTGTGTGACATGTGTCCTGCCATACTGCAAGGCTCAACGTGTCGAAATGATAAATGTGAATAAATGATAAATGGATTGGTGACTTGGATAAAGTGTAAATAATGAAGAAGCGTTCTCAAGTCGAAATACTCAGAAAAAGAATTTTCTGAGCCCCCAACGGGAGTCGAACCCATGACCTTCCAGATACCGGTTGGACGCTCTAACCACTGATAAATACTGTTTAACATTGTATTATTTGGTAAGACTCGACTGTATTAACGAATCCACCTTCTGAGTTCTGAGGAATTTATAATGTGTTTAGCATACCTACTATTAAATGCCTATTAACTGATACATGATAACTGTTTTTTTCGTGAGGGAGGAGAGCATTTGGTTGATTATGTCTTCCTTTAAGTAAACGGCAAATCTATAAAGGATTATAGAATAACGCATTAAAAAAAT
This sequence comes from Micromussa lordhowensis, assembly GCA_964020085.1. Classification (NCBI taxonomy): domain Eukaryota; kingdom Metazoa; phylum Cnidaria; class Anthozoa; order Scleractinia; family Lobophylliidae; genus Micromussa; species Micromussa lordhowensis. Next base: position 16,324,380 of record OZ026599.1, on the reverse strand, counting down.
TACGAATTTTAAGGATACTTGTAAACCAAATATGATACACAAAAGTTTATCGCAAAAAAAATAAATATAAGTATTCATAAAAGAAACGGAATTCTCATAAAAAATATTTTGTATCACGATTGTTGTAATATCTTCGTTTTCTTTGTCGTTAGTGTTCTTTTTTATAGACTTTTATATGATTTACTATTAATTAATTTTCCTTTTTATATGGTTTACTATTAATAATCTTTTTTGTTACACAGCGTAGTTTAGGCATTCCTCCAAAATATTGTATGTGGTTAATGAATGATATTAAATATTGTTTTATGTGATCATTGTATTTGCTCCATTTGTTTTAAACAACTATTTATAATTAAATTACAAAAACAAGAGAGGTTCTGGGCACGGTATTAGGGCAGCGTGCATTGTCAAATTCCATATTCTCTACACACAATCTTACCGGTTTGTTCCTGGTTTGCCTAAGAAACAAAAGACGATACGATTATACTAAGTATCAAATAAGGAGACACAGACGTCTTTGTAAGTAGCAAAGAAAAAAGAGAAAATATTTATTTTTTCCTATTATTTCTCTCAGTTCCGTTATTTACAATCTACTAATTATTTTCTTAACATTCATCTACATACAATAACTAAAATCGAAAATCATTATGTCACCTTTCTTGTGCAGCCACAACACGTAGATAATGAGGAGAATTATGATAAGAACAAGTATTCCAATTATAGCTCCAAACAAAGCATCTTTACACGAGCATTCGCATTTTTTATCGCCTAGGAAAAAGAAAAGAGAAACGCCATTTCAAAAGCAATATCACATGCGTTGAACTATACTGTAAATGAACTTAGTTTACTGAGATACATGTGATTCACAGTACATGGCATTATTGGACGAGATCACTTGACAGCAGAATCAATTGTTACTTTTTTAAATGTAGTTTGAATATTTTTTATAATGTTTTTTTTATTAATATAATCAACTTTCTCTTGTTTACATAGGGGATGCCAGTTTGAATAGTTTACACGTATCAACCTGTTATTCTGACTAGCGTTTTTATATATGTTTAAGGATGATTTCTCCTTGCAGAAATATTGCAAACATATTGCAAAAACAGCTACCCAAAGGAACAATCATCCGCCGTGGCAGTAGGGCTCACGTTTCCTGTCTCAAGGCAGTGATATTTATGTGCAGCACCGATAAAGAGACAGGCTGGCTATAATCAGCTCTTTGTCGTACCTGTTAGATCCTGCGTGTTCATTGGAGATTCAGTAGTACTGATAAAAGAATCGGTAGGTAGTTCATCTTGGAAGATTGCTTGTATAGATCCTGAATCAACATCAAATTCACCAAACCCTTTGGTTTCTGGCGAAGCAGCATTCTTTAAAACAGACAGAACCTCTGTGATCTTAACGTTTTGACTGAACTCCAGTGATAAATAAACGGTTACGCTGCCGCACTTAAAACAATAAACAAAACATTTACAATATTTTCAGGGATGACGAACGTCAAAATCGACAGAAAAAGCATATTTCTCAGGTTTTGTCATGGCAAAATACAAACAAACTTATGACATTCTAGTGTCACTATATTTGGCTTTAAAACCCGATGGGATTTGGACCTATGCTGGGCACACTTGTGAGATGCTCTGGTTTGGCTACATGAGGACTCTTGGTTCACTAGGTCATGTACTAGATCCATCTGGGACACCCATATAGGGTACAGCTACGATCTACGTATTTTTTTAGATATATGCTAAGAGATATAAAAGACAGGTCCGCGCTCACTACGCTACTAAGGAAGAAACAATTATGAGGAGAGAAACGTGATCCTCGGCTTTGAGTTCATTGCATTGTATCATTCTGCTGTAAGTTTAATTGCGGTTTTTCCGTTTGCTTCATAACTTCCAACTTTATTTGTACAAAATAACTAATGGTGTTAAGGGCTGCGTGGAGTTCCTTTCGGTATGCAATCAGGAGAATGAGTAAGAAAATCAGACGACCGCATAGTGGGAGTCCGATTTGTTGAATAAAGAGGATTATGATTGCTAACTTAAATCCACTCTACACAGTCTTGCACAACGAACACCATACCTCACGTTTATCAAATTCACGGCCTTCAATTGCTTAAGAGGTTTAAGAAGTTCATCTACCTATTAAAGAAAAGACATTGAACTGTCATGCTTTACGAATAAGGAAAATCTGGTATACATGTATATTTTCCCGCGCTTTTTTTCAAAACAAGGGACCGAGAATAGATATAACTCGCTGATGTACATAATTATAACCAAATTTAGATCACATGCAAGAAAACGTCAGGAATCAATTGAGCGCTGCACGACTTGAAAATTTCGAAATTGTTGAATAAAAGAAAAATAAATACAAAAATGTCAATATCTCTGAATCGAAAAAAGGTATTCCCAAAAAAGAAATCACCATTCCTCTGTATTTTGAAAAGCCTTTCAAACACACAGCAATCATGTCATATACAATCATATCATACGTATACCGAGCGGGCAATCGGTTCTTGTTTTTTAATAAACTGATTTAGCAAGTGAACGGGAATGTCACTTGACGAGGGCGCGCGCGGAACAAATACCCAAATATGGTCAAATTAGAACAGAATCCAGGTTATTCCTCGTGCCCTCCAGTCGTCATCTGACGTTCCCGTCTTGTTGCTAAATCAGCCTAGTAACTCAGTCCGTGCTACAAGCGTGAAGTTATTAAAGTTATTAATACTACTTTCATCTTGAGAAATAATTGGTAATTAATGTTATCATTTTTTAAAGGAAATTAAGTTAGAATTCTATTAAAACAATCTGATTATGCACCATCGATTTTATATGAGGTAAACTATCACCTCGAAGAAAACTCTTGCTCCATCACTGAACATCACGAAAGAATACAGAAAAACGATAATAAACTGCCCAATTCTGTTCACGGCAGGTACCTATTTTAGGCCAGTTTAACGACTAACAACGCCATGGTTCACATTAATATACAGCCTTAAGAACAAAACAGTAAAAAAAATCAGTTTTGTCGTTGAGTAAGGTTCAACTCCTTTGAATTCATCATCCATGCAATTAGCTCTACAAAAAAATAATAGGAGGAACCTGTACTACAGACAGCGAATAAGCTAATAACTGGACCCTGGTACTGACTAAAGCATGCGAATAATTTTAACAGACATACTCACATTTTGCACGAAGCTGTTCACTGATTTCTTGTAAGTCATCGTTACAACCTTTGTTTGTGATGGTTAACATTATCAGGATGTTCTTGCTTTCTACAACTAAAGAAAAAAATAGGCCCCTCTCTTATCCAGCCATATAATATATATAGATTTAACCAAGCCTAAAAGAGGAACACCCATAAAATACTAATCATACTCGAAAAAATAACCTTAAAAGATATTCGCCCATAAGTTTCTCACCAAATCGAATGATTTGAACAAACAAAATGAGGAAATCTCCATAAACACAATTTGCAAAACCATGTGCGAGAGTCAAATAGGAAATCCTCTTCACTTTTAAAAAGAAACCCTTGAGTTAGATTAATTATCACTGCAGATAAAACTAAGAAATAAGAAGCAAAAACGTCCAAAATTTCAAAGACGTGACATTTTGCATTCAGCTAAAACGTTAATTGAATCTTATTTTCTCAGATGGCCTTACAGTCATTTTATCTGCCGTAGGTTTACCAGTCATTTAAAATATCGAATCCATCATGAAGCAATGCTGTACTTAAAAATTTTGTTTTTTGAAATCTTGAAAGCTCTATAAAATCCACGATCTATATAAAAACACTCTTGAAAGCACATATTAATCGTTTTATCTTTTTGGCCATCGTTAGAAAGAAAATTGATAAAGGTATTATTCACCAACGAGGTTTTTATCACTTTCTACCAGATGATTTTTCTCCTCGGTACCTCTTAGACATTTTGACATGTTTCTTCTTTCAATTTTAAGGCCAAAAAAAACAATTTTCTTTGCTATGAACGAAAAAAGCCCTTGGGAGTTTGTGCACGCGCAGTGCAAGTGGGCTAAGTACGGGGCTCCGCTATAGCCCCTTCTGCTCTTAGAAGAACCGCTATCTTTTTTTTTCAGTGATTATAATCTCGTCTTCTGAGTCTTCTCTCGGCCAAAGTATTACCACAAATTCAAGTGTATAACAAACTGAACAAAGGATTCCTTTCTAAGCATTTACTTTAAACCGTGTTTTATTCAGGTTTTGTAGATATCTTCCTTTTTAACTCGGATAATGACGTAGTCATTAATCCGAGTTGTACGTTTCGATGGAACATTGCCTTCCTTCCTTCATTCCGTCCTTCTTTCGATTCCTGTTAACTTTTTCTACATCCGGTGGCCAGTATTTAAAGCGTTGGCAGTCGAAAACGCAAAGGAAACGAGCAGAAATCGCAAAAGGGAGATCCCCTTATGTGTAGACCAAGTGAAGAAGATACTCCTCCAAACCGCTTCTACGTGCGCACTTCTATTGGTCGTTTCGCGATTAGCAAGGAATTTGATGTACGCGCCGATCTCCACTGCATCAAAAATTTGGCAGCCAAAAGAAAATCTGTATCTGTATCTGTAAAACTCGAGTTTGAAAACTCATCGGATGAAAACGAGCCACCGTCTAAATGTTCAACAATAGCTGCTAAGGTACGGTTTGAGATACTGAAAGACAGCTAGCTTACCAATAACACTTTCTGCAATTACGAACATTGTTAATACCTCATTTTCTTCGAACACATTTGCGCAAGTCTGGAAATCAGCTGAAGTCATTCCTATTCTCAAATCAGTTGACTCTGATGAACCTTCCAATACACGCCCGATTTCCCTTCTCCCCATAATGTCCAAAGTCTGCGAAAGGTCAGCCCACTCACAGTTTGTGAAGTTTTTAGGTCAAAACGAAAAAAAATTCTAAACTACAAAGTGGTAACAGGAGATTTCATTCAACCGAAACTGCTTTACTTTACTTCGCAGACGAAATCCTAACAAATATGGACGACAAAAAGGTATCCGCGATCGTCCTTCTTGACATGTCAAAGGCGTTCGACAGCATACGTCACGATCTGATGCTGTCAAAACTTCATAACACAGGTGTGTCCAGTGGTGCATGCAGCTGGTTTGGAAGCTACCTTTCACAACGATGCCAAGTTGTTAACATAGCGAAGTCTGTCTCTGACCCACTTCCAGTGACTGTGGGCGTACCACAAGGTTCAATCCTCGGCCCGGTTTTATTTACACTGTATGTAAATGACCTCCTGTCCGTCTCCAGGCACTGCTAAGCAATGGGCTACGTTGATGATACGAAGATTTTTCTCGGCTTTCCCTCAAGTATAATTTCAGACGCAGTCACCGCATTAAACAAAGATCATTCAGAAATAGCAAGGTAGTGTTGTACGAACTCTCTACTCATCAGCTCTGATAAGACTAAGCTCCTGGTTATCGGAGTACCGCAGTTAACGAGAAGCCTATCATCTATTCCGCCTGTTAAATTGCTGGGAAAGGAGATTAAGCCTGTAGCTGTGGCCAAGGACCTGGGTGTGATTATTGAATCCTCCCTAAGTTTTAATGAGCATGTGACCAAAACAGCCTCCGATTGTCTGTATAGGTTAATTAGGATCAACAGAATTAAGCACCTCCTTGATAGGAAGACACTACTTTCGCTAATTAACGCTTTTGTTTTCAGTAAATTATTTTACTGTTCCTCCGTATGGAGCAATACATCCAAAACAAATGTAAAAAGACTACAGTTGGTTCAGAACTTTGCCGGGAGGATAGTCCTCGGCCTCAGAAAGTATGATTGCATTTCTGAGGGCTTGAAGTCGCTGAAATGGCTTCTTATTGCCGATAAACTTTTTTTAAATGATTCTGTTATGGTTCACAAGTGCTTAATTGGACGGGCGCCTGACTATCTCAGTCAAAAATTTACAAGGAGACTAGATCTACATAACAGAAATACACGAAATGAAAAAGATCTGAGTCTACCGAGATGCCGGTTAACAACTGGGCAGCGATCGTTCGCCTACAGAGGCGCTGCATGTTGGAACAGTCTCCCCAAAGACCTTAAGCAGACAGCGGACGTTAGAATCTTTAAGAGGAGACTTGTCAATATGCTTTTTAGCCTGAATTTTGTTTTGTTTTGGTATTATTTTAATTAGCTAATAATTTAGTTCCATTTTTTTGTATATTAGTTAGTCTTAGTTAGTATATTGTGGCTGAAAAGCCCTGGGAAGGGAGTTTCAATAAATTGTATGTATGTATGCATGTATGTATGTATGTATTTGAGATCCATTTTTATTACTTTGTTGAGTCACTTTTGTTAAATGCCAGGCGGCTGCGTCAATAAAGAGTGCATTCCTCATAGAAGTAGGATCATTGATCTAGACATTTTGCGAGATAATCTGGAACAATGCTGTCTTTTTCAGAGAGGTTAATTTCTATTATCAACTTCAACAACATTGCTCGAGTACCACTGAGGCTTCTAGCAGTCTTAGCAGGAGATAATGCCGCCACTTTTGATGTCCCTATGCTTCTTCGGAACGGTGAACACAATTTTGTTGCTGAACTCACTTCTGTTAACATTAGGTGTACCGATAGTGTTGAACTCTTCAAATTCCTTCTAAAGGACAAGCACTCATCTCTGAAAAATGAGCAAGGCCAAAGTCGGCGCCAAGAGCCACCCGAACAACAAGAACAGTACTTGCAAACATTCGAGGAAATTTCAAAGAATTCCACCTCACAGTAGGTCCTCAACTGATTCTAAAGTCAAAACTTTGCCATTTTTTGCAAAGAGTTTGAGATTAAGTTGACTCTCGTTTCAAAGTTTATTCGATATCTTCGCTCACGATCAAGTAAACATTTATATCTGAAGCAGAGGTACGCGCGCATGTGTCCCTGGTTGGGAAATTCACGCATGCTCAAATAGTGATCTTGGCGAATTCCTATTCTGTGATGTATGTTGTATGATCAAAAAACTGCAGAACTTCTACGTGAAGTTTTGCGGAACAGTAATTACCGTCTACGCCTTCCGTTTGCCAATTTATCAAGAAAATTTGTGAGACAAATTTTTAAGTGGAGCTAAAAAAACACAAATTCGTTAAAAGCAACGAAACTACCTCTGTAACCCCCATTTTTTTAAGGCCTTTAGAATATCCCTCTGGTCAAACTTCATGTAATGTTAAAGTTTAGGAAATTTTCACCGAAGGACATCAAAAAAATGAACTAAAAGCAAAATAAACACTGCAAGCAACCTATCTTTAGAGAGTTTTAATTTGAGGTAAACCCTGTTAATTTAACAGTGATGGTTCAAAATAATAGTTTTGACTTTCAAAATTTTATTTCGATAGACTTGAGAGAGGTGCGATTAAGAGTAATAGGAAAATTCTCGTGGATAGTGGATACTAGCGCGCGCTAAGTCAACTGCTAATAACCGACCATATGGACTTGTCTTAAATTAAAGCAGAATTTTCCCGCCGTGACCAAATCAAGTTTAATGAACCTGTACTAAAATCAGGCATACCAGAATAACAGCATATCGTAACCACTAACTGTTAACGGCTTCCAGTTGAAAAACTGCTGTTATCTGTCTAAAATTTTACTGAAATCCAATTGCAAACATGTACCTGCAGATGGCGTGGTGTGCACAAAACAAGTGCAAGAGACCTTCAAATGTTTTACTGACTGGGGAGGTGACAAGAAATATGTAACGGGCACCGTAAAGGTTTTCAAAAAAGGTGAATAACTAAATAAAAAATGCGTAGTTACACCTACATTTTATGTTATGAAATGGAAGTGGCAAGCCTATTCAGCACGTGATTAGTTTCTGGTTTTGAGGAAGAGCTATTTAGGCCTTATTTTAGCTAAACCAAAGGAAGGCTGTCAGAGACGCTAAAAGCGATTTTGTTATTAAAAACATACCAAGAATGGTTTTTATGTTACCATTTACCACGTTGTTTTGAGATCTTTATAAGTGTGTTTGCTTCTCTGCATGTAAAGGCGAATTCTCAAGAAATCTGTGAAAAAATATCCTTTCCTTCTTTTTTTCAGAAAAATGCTGATGTCATCATTTGTGTTAAGATTCAAGGATATTATCTCGGAAAAATGCGTGGTTTCCCCCCATTTTCCTTTGTAGATCCCAATAGCCCTTGCAAAGCTAGGTGCACTTTATCCGCATGGTCCTAATCTGGATTTGTATTTAGTGGTGAGACAGCGTCCTTAAACCAATTCAATGCTGTTCAATGGAAGTAGCGCTCTGTATGGTTGACGTTGGTTGACAGGACACAAGTCGCGTTTAAGCTTAAATACGATTGTAAGGGAAATAATTCAAGGTTCATCCTCCTCGATTTAATTGTAAGGAAAACTCTTCATCGTTTTTCCTTTGCAATCCTATCTGACACTACTGATAATTTGGGGCCCGATTTTGAACGTAACGATGTGCTGGACGAATTCTTGAATGATTACATTTTCATCGGAAAGCAAACCCTGAGTTCGCTAAATGTTTTTTCATAATGTCTTTTAAGGATCGGAAAGACAAACGCTGTGTTTCGGTTACTGCTTTTTATATATGTATAAACATATCAGGGAATCGTTATAGAGCCCAAGTATTGTTCTCCTTTTCAAAATGTACTTTTGAATTTTTTGTTACATACACTTGAATAGCTGTCATGTAATTTCATTTTGTAAAATGCTAAGACAAGGCAAATTAATGATTTAGTTGGAGAATATGCAAACTATTTAAGCAATAGAGCACCTTTTCCGTGTTTATATAGCCTCATCTAAACACGAAGAGGGCTAGGAGAATTCGAGACAGTTATGCAAACCTGACACATAGTCATGGGTTTGTGTAACTTTTGAGAACACTCCCATCCCTCGGAGTGTTTAGATGAGGCTATATAAACACCGAAAAAAATGTTCTATAGCTTTTATAAAATAATTCTCAAAAATATGCGCGAATCTAAAAACGTCACAACCGTGTCTTCATACTCTCATCTAAACACGCCTATCGACCAATGGGAGCGCGCGTGGTGGCTCAATTATTTTATAAAACAGCATACAGATTCACTCACCAACGCGAAACCACTTATAATCCTCTCCCAGGTAATTCTTAATGGTGCAAAGATACAATCCTGAACTATCAGCGTTTGCGTTAAAGTCACATTGTTCCGATTTTCGCTTAATATACGATCTATAGCACCATCTTTGGATGTCCAATTTACAGTTGGTGTTGGATTGCCGTCTCCAAGACACAGAAAGTTCACTTCCTCTCCAGCTACCACACTTAATGTCTCATTCCCCTGGTTAGTGATTGACGCTGGATCTTGAAAGTAAGAGAAATATCTTTAAAATTATTAACAAATTTTCCACCTTATCTAGTTCATAAGGTCGTCTCAGAGCACGGACAGTGGAAGTAAATGTTTTAGTAATAGTATTAGTCGTAGTAGCAGTTAAAATAGTTCTAGTATATAGTGGCGGTAACGGTTCTGGTGGTGCTAGCATAAGTAAGCATAATGTAGTGCTTGGATGGAGAATGTGACTGACAATTTCACTTAGAGCATCGTTGTACTGTTGTACATCAATTACATTAACACAAATTATCTGTATGCAACTCAGCTTCTAGATCACACGTTCATGTAGTTTTTAAAACTCACTTGCAAATTCCACGTTACCAATGAGTTTTAATTCTAAATACTTACAGTAAACACTAATTGTTGCAGTAGCTGCGGCAGGACTCCTTACTCCATTACTGGCTGTACACTGGTACTGGATCATGTTATCAGCTGTCCCAGGTCTGCTTACATTCACAATGGTGAGTGATGATGTATTAGAGAGCACCTCAGAACTACCAAGCTTAGTCCATGTTATCACAGGGTGAGGTTTTCCAGATGCATTACATGTCAGTACCAAGCCCTCTCCTTCGACAGCAATGATTGTTTGATAAATCGTTTCTACCGATGGAGCAACTAAAAGGCAAGTCAAATGACAAACGATTTAATAAGGATTTGCCAATCCACTTAGGCGTGAGAAATTTAAACCGCAAACAGCAACGTTGATTATTTTTGTGGTTTTGAGGTGTCCTCGTGTGTCCTGAACTTTATTTTGACTGGTGAATATACTAGTGACCTGTCAGAATTAATTCAAAGTGTTCACGGTTTTCCTTAGTTTCACAATAAGAACAAAATCAGAATGTATTAATTTAAATCCACTGTCCAAATTCCTGAGTCCAGATATTTCCATCCTTTGTGAGGTCACCATCTCCTGTTTTTGTTGTTGTTGTATTTTATTGATTTTTATTTCCGGACCTGGGATCATTTGCGGTACAGTTTGGGGATGATTTGCAGGCTGCACATAGTTATCTCCCTATCGGTCAATAACCTCAGCTCAATCTGTGCAATTATACCAATGAATGAAAATTACTCATAGTTAGGTGGAAAAAGTAATAGTTGCATAACAGTTGTTAATGGCGGCATAAAATCTGTAATAAGTACATTCAGCAAACATGGGAACAGGACGCAGTTGCATGACTAATATTATTTCTAAAATGTGAACCCTTATCTGAAAGGAAATAATTTTGTTGTATTACATGGATAATAACTTACCAACAGCAGTTATGGTGACAGTAGCATTGTCTCCTGTGCCGACTGTGTTTAAAGGAACACAAGTGTAATCTCCATCTTCCTCAACAGTGACACTTAACACACCTGTGATGCTCTTACCAACAGACTCGCCATTAAAGTAGAAATGATACTCAGCTTCAGGACTGTGTTTGTTTCGCAATTCAGAGTCATAATACTGTCACGAAGTAATGTCCTGTTACTAGGAGTTGTTTCATCAGGTGCATCTTCGAAGAAAATTCATAAATGAAATATTTGTTTATAAATAGAATCTTTATGTCTTTACCCTAGAAGAAGTGTTAATAAATTAATTGATATGACTTTTATAATCGATTCAGGACAGGGTGAGTGGTCATGGGCAATTCGTTGTACCCCCCTCCTCTATAGAGCGCATTGCTGATCACGTGGGAACGCGGAGTTATTTGTCACGGAAAGACATAAATGATGATATTGTACTTGGACATATTTTTCGCACATTTGTTACACAGGAGTGTAGTCTCACTGGAAAATACAATTGTTTTTTTAATTTTTTTACTCGGTACAACTCAAACATAAAACAACAAAATGTAACTCGGTCTTTCAGATCATTACAGCGACAAAGACTGTTGGGAAAATCTGCTAAACTTAAAAATTCTAATTAAAAGGTGTTGTGTTTTATTAGCGGCAACAGTGTAGTCCTATTGGGAAATGCAAAAGTTGTTATGTGCAACTCGCACACCAAAATACAGCTAAATAGGATTATTTTTTTAGAATTAAGCAGCAGTAAAGAATAGTAGGAAAATTTGTAATTTTCTATACAAAGTATCACTGTAATCAGAAGACATTTTGTTTACTTTGTGACAACTAAAGCTGATCTGAGAGCTCATTTATAAGGCACTGCAAAATCCTTATTACGTAGACCCCAGTTCGTAGATGCAAATTTGAAGTGGCTAATGAGTACGATGGCGGCTTCTGATCCCTTGGATTTTTTTACATTTTAAATGTATAGTGTTGCTTTGTAGATAGTACGAAAAGATTACACTATTGAAGATTTATAGCCACTTGCGCAAAAAAAAAAAAGTTTCCGACGTCTTTCTCCCGTTCACAACAAAGAATACACCATTTCCGAGTTCCCTTTTGCCTCCGTGTCAAAACGAGTCTAAGTGCGAAACTGTTCATATGAAAATGAGTTCCGCCTACAGGTTCCCTTTCAAGGAAATCAAACTCATTTCCATTTGAATGGTTTGGCACTTAGCCTCGTTTTGAAACAGAGGCACAAGGGAAATGGCGTATTAGAATGAAAAGACCAAGAAATAAACGCCGACCTTCGTGTTCTTCAAAATACGCAGAACTTATTTGTTTCGCAGAGGACGGCAAAGAAATTAATGTTCAAAGATTTATAACGCACGTGCATAGCCATTGTTCTGCTCATTAGACCTTTTGTTTGGTGACGTTTTCGCCGTGCCGTCCTCGTCGTAGTCACTTAAGCTCCCACAGTAGTGGCATGGGCTAGACTAGGGTTTATTCCCCATTTTCCTTTTTTCCATTTTTTAACTTTCCATTTCCATTTCCCATTTAATGTCCACCATATACATGTGCGATGAAGACCCATCATACCCAATATTTGTTCCTATTTTTGTATTTCCATTTCTCATTTCATGGCCACCATATACCCTCAGAGGACGTTGGTTTAAATCCTGGTCCCGACATGAATTTTCTTTTTTATACTCCTAGTTACACATCCTGATAGGTAGTGTCGACCTTATGTAGGGACTATGAGACCCAAGTGGTGCCCTTGTGTGACACGGTATTCCGTCGCCCATGACTGAAATGTGACACGTACGGATGCGCACTACATCGCTTTGATGTGCATAATGACTCAAACCCTTATCCTAATGACATGACTTAACGTGACTTAACCCTAATGACGTCATCATGCATGCGTAATGAACCCATGACCTCTGGAAACCCTAGCTTATCGCTAATAGGCGGAATGACTCTTATATATTGAACATGGAACGTACCCCTCACCCATGTGGGAGGTGTTACTTTGTCCCCTATATCGAAACACATGCACAGTAACACAAACATTACAAATGTAAGGCGAAACAACATTTCACTGAGAAAAAATGAAAGATTTACCAATTTGCATGCATATGTAAGTGAGAATCCAAGATGACGGAGGTAATTTTCAACCAATCAGGAACGGAATTAAGAATTCAAGATGGCGGCGACCATGTTGGAAAACACCTTCGACGGAGCACTGGGATCGGTCTCACGGATTTCCATGGCGACACAAATCACGCTAGGGTCGCGCAAAAATCGATACTTACAATGTCCTGTGATCCCAAACGATAATGGTGAAGACTAAGAGACTTGGGTTCGACTGCAGCTTAGATAGTGTGGTGCAGAGCATGATAGGACAACGACAGAGGGTTGTCCAATATACCCGCATAGAGTCGAGTTGTCTATGGTTGGTATCGACTCGAGTCACCGGAAATCTAGTGGCGAGAGACTTAGCGTAAAATACACCAAGGACATGGGGTAGGGTAAGAAAAGTCGGCGACTCGACTCGAGTCGACTCGATTCATGACGACTCGTCTTGGTAAAAGTCGACTCGACTAACTAGAGGTCTAGTGGCGAGGGACTTAGCATAAAATCCACCAAGGACATGGGGTAGGGTAAGAAAAGTCGGCGACTCGACTCGACTCGAGTCGACAAGCGTTGGAACTATGGAGTCGTGACGACCCGATCGAGTCGTGACGAGTCGTCTACATTTTCTACCCTCCGACATCCATGAGTTTACTTCCGGTAAGCACAATATCCGCTTGCGCTTGCGACTAGACTTCCGGTAAGTCGAGTCGTCAGTGCTCTTAGACGACTCGAGTCGATGCGGGTGTATTGGAAAATGGATGGAGGAGGCAACGACATCATCGGGAACCAATCAGAGAATTTATGAAATCAGTATCCTGGGATTTAAATGAGACTCATTAAAATTCTTGATCTTAGTTTCGCAAAGGTGTCACGCGTCACGCAAAATTCATTTTAAAAACTAGTAATCGTTCTCACTACATCTGCCCCCGCCTTGGATATCACGTTTATGATGTAATGAAAAAAATGCGTCTCCCCAGAATCGTTGAAATGACAGGCTGATCTGACCTTTTACTCTCGTTGTAATCCTTCAAATCACACAAAATGCAAGTAAGTGATGATAGATTTAAAATGTTATTCGCACTCTTCGTGCTAGTGTCAGAGCGAACCAATTCAACGCACGTGGCTGCAAGAAGTATCTAATAATCATTGAAACGACACCGTTTATAAGTCCTTTACTAACTTCTTATCCTTGAGATAACAAAAGGAAACTAAACTCGGTTACTTCGTATACATTTTGTTATTGTTTCTTTGAGTGGGTTTTGAGTTTTGATTTGTGATCCTGATCTGTTTACTTCATACGTGTGGTGTTTGGATCGAGTCTGTCGACCCTGTTGCCGATTTGTGTCTAACAAATCAAGTTCTCTACGGAGCAAGTCTATCCAGTACTGCTAAATAATTTATCGCGTACGCGATACCTCTTCTCGTCCTCGTGGCTGCAAGAATTACCCCGAGTTCCCTTGCGAGCTTACTCAAACATTAACCGGGACCGCCGTGCGCGCCTAGTTTCTTCAAATCGGGATCGATTCGCACACTTCTCATACTACACCAATATTTCACATTCTTTATACGCGGGAGGTCCTATTAATGCCTCCTCGGGTTTTGGCCTCTGGGCGAAAACCCTGCGGGGGCAACAAAGAATACTTTTACCAAAAATACTGGTGTTACAAACTAGGCCGTGTTCTAGTGGTCAGCGCCCATACACTATTTAGCAACAGTGTACGTGCTGATGAAGGGGAGAGAGTGTGTGTTTTGTCAGTATCAAACATTGTTATCATTGATCATTGATTTTAGGATATTTGGTGGCTCCTAAAGGAGCCGTTTTTGTTTTGATGTTTCACTTACTGCCTCAGAAGTAAGCCTATCGCATTCATGAGGAGTGCGATTTTCTCTTGCTGTTCAGCGTCTCTTTTGCAGAGGTTTAGCTCCCTGGAATGTTTCATAAGCTTGTCAGGCACTCTTACCATGAAGTTTTGCTCTAATTGGACCTCCATCTTCTTTAGTCTTACTTCCCTGTTAATCTTCGGTGACGATGCGTTATCTACTAGTGAATTAATGGGAAGAGAGAGAGAGAGAGATCTATTTCTACTTCCCAAAGCCCTTACAAAATGAAAGCTTCGAGATCTTTGTTGTACTTCATCGTGAATTGTCATACTCGAATATAAAAAATACTGAGGTATTTATACCCTTCAACACTTAGTGCATAATCAAAATGCCGTGTGCTTTGTTGTCCCTGTGGCTAATCAGAATACCGAGCGCTTTGTTCAATAAATAAGTGTACCCTCTTATCCCAAGATATGTGTCGTGAGACTGAAAAAAATCCTATGGTCTTCATTCTTGTTGGTTTGCAGAATTTTGAAAGGGAAGGAATCGGTTTTTTTTTCGAATTCTCGAGTCGTTTTACGTCTGTGAAAGTGATTGAAACATTTTTTACGCAACGCATAATCAAAATGCTGCGCGCTTTGATGTCCCTATAGTTATTCAGAATACCGCGCGCTTTGAAAGCGTTGATGAATATCGCGTACCCCCTATCCCTTGATGTGTGTCGGTGACAGCAGCATTCTTACCTATTGTTGCTAACGATTATTTTCTTTTTTCCGTTAAATATCGATCTTGATTCTTTACGTGTTTTCACAAACTGACTGAATAAATGGAGTTCAGGCGCTGTTGTGGCATTCATTTGGCTCTTTTGCTTTGCATTGAATTTGCATAAAAAATTAGAACCTCTCCATTATGTCTCTTAAATGCGTGTAAATTTTACATTTTTTGATAGATTGTCAAAGAAAGATTTTTCGTTAATACTTTTTTTAAGAATCTACACGTATTTTTGGTAAATGTACTCTTTGTTTTGCGTGAGGCTTGACACCTTTGCCAGACTAAGACGAATTTTAATGAGTCTCATTTAAATCCCAGGATACTGATTTCAAAAATTCTCTGATTGGTTCCCGATGACGTCGTCGTCCTACCATGCTCTGTACCACACTATCTAAGCTGCAGTCGAACCCAAGTCTCTTAGTCTTCACCATTACCGTTTGCCGGACGGACTTCTCTAGTTTAGGATCACAGGACATTGTAAGTATCGATTTTTGCGTGACCCTCGCGTGATTTGTGTCGCCATGGAAATCCGTGAGACCGATCTCAGTGCTCCGTCGAGGCTGTTTTCCAACATGGCCGCACTTTCGTGGTCATCGCCATCTTGAATTCTTAATTCCGTTCCTGATTGGTTGTCAATTACCTCCGTCATCTTGGATTCTCACTTACATATGTATGCAAATTTGTAAACTTTCATTTTTTTTCTCAACGAAATGTTGTTTGACCTTAAATTTCTAATGTTTGTGTTACTGCGCATGTGAGAAAGTAACACCTCCCACATGGGTGAGGGGTCCATTCCATGTTCAATATATAAGAGTCATTCGACCTATTAGGGATAAGCTAGGGTTTCCAGGGTTTGGTAAACCCCTGCTTCTTAGGGTCAGGGTCATGACGTCATCACGTATGCATAATGACGTCATTAGGGTTAAGTCACGATAAGGCGGAGGTAAACATGAATAGGTGTGAAATTTGAAGTGATATAAAAAAGGAAATTGTTAGGATTAAGATGGGTTGGAAACACTACCAGACAGTTGACCCCCGCAAAAGAGAGCCCCAGGTTGCTAGGGGACTGTTTGGTATTCGTCTACTAATTCTTCACTTCAAATTTCAATTTTCCAAATCCATCAAATCTTCAACATTTCATATTTTCCTCAATTTAACCTATCCTTTGAGAAAAAAATATCTCTTTCTCAAAATGCCCAAAAATCACCCAAAAATTTACACAAAACCGCCAAACAGTGTTTAATGAGATAAGCAGAGAGATTTAGTGTCGCTTGAATCGTGACCTGAGATATTGGCAGAAAGGCCGTGTTAAGCAACCTCAAAACGTTTACCCCCGCCTTAAGTCACATCATTAGGATTAGGCTTTGACTCATTATGCACATCAAAGTGAGGTTTTCCGGGCTAATCTAGTGCGCATGCGACGTGTCACATTTCAGTCATGGGAGACGGAATACCGTGTCCCACAAGGATACCACTTGGGTTCCATGGTCTTTACACAAGGTCGACGCTACCTATCAGGATGTGTAACTAGGAGTATAAAAAAGAAAATTCATGTCAGGACCAGGATTTGAACCAACGACCTCTGAGGGTATATGGTGGGGGTTATATGGTGGAGGGTATTGCTGGTTTTCAGTGTCACGCCATTCAAAATAAAAATCAAAACTGTTCAATAGATGAAGTCGAGAATCTGAGAAAAGAAAGAAGGTAGCTATGCAAAGACTCTCGCCAAGATTCCGGTCACAGCAATTTTTCTTCTGCAAGATAAGCGGAGAAGCTTTTCTCCCAAATTCATAGAGATTTGTATGGAGACGCCATGCTGGTGCCCATCCGGAAACCAACAGAAACATCTGTCACTGAGTTTTGCTACAAAAGGGTAAACTTATCTCGCGACAAACTAAAAAGCGATTAAAATAATACTTTTTCCAATACAAGAACTGTTCAGATGGCCAATTTTCCCGAAATAAGAGACCAATTTATGTCTCAAAGAGATAAATTGTAGTTAATGGTACAACCGTGAGAATTACTTGTGGATTGCATGACATGCAGTAACATGAGGTAGGGTTTCACAGGCCAAAGTTCAACTCTGATCATGTGTGTTCATAGTGCAATCCTCAGGCCGAGCCAATCAGGAGGATAATTCGCCCTGTCTGGGACATAAAGGGGAGAACGGATATGCCGTATAATTGTTGGCCGGGTTTTGTGCGGAACTTGGAATTTCGGTATGAATCCTTGAAGCGAAGCACAGAATGTTCTGTGTTTAATATACATATATTTTGCCTTATACTAATTGGTATCAGTCCTCTATAGCAATGCACAGAGTATTCCGCTTGAATCTTTGGGGCGACCTGATTTGACAATCCGTCTATTTTGAAATCCCTTATGAGTGGCTGTTTATTTTATGGATGAACTACTGTTAACTGTTGTTGTTTATGAACTACTGTTATTTCTGTTGGTCACAAACTTTTTTTTTTTGGTGGCTCCTAAAGGAGCCTTTTGTTTTAGTGGGTGTCCTGTTTATCGTGGTCTCTGGGACGTTCGGTCGTCTGGAATCATCAGTTCTCTTTTACTGTTTCGGCTTTCTGTTCAGATGAAGGAGCTTGTTATAGTCTATGTCGAAATAGAACCATTTGCTGCTTTGAATATCCGCATTGCTGACAACGAAATCTATTTGTCTGGCTCTTTTTTCTGCTTTTTGTGCTGATTCGGCCCAATATTGCGCCAACAGTATCCACTCTGTAAACAATATCGGCGCACAGCCATTACCGATGAAGAATAACGCCAACTTAAATCTTTGAGCTAGAGCTTCAACGAAAAAAACGCGTTTCCATCCAGATCTTTCAACAATTCCCGTCGTCGGTCAGACATCTCTTTCTTTGAAAGAAGGCGTATTTCTTGACGGTACATTTTAAGAGCGGCCATTCTATTTGTGTCGTTATTCTGATCGAAAATGATTGTAACATCCTAAACGGTAATATATATACAGCCACTCATTAAGAAATCATGTCTCACCTTGGTGCCAGTTGTTGCATAATTCTACAACAAATTTTCCGCTCCTTTATCAGTCCAAAGCGGAATCTTCATCTCCCTTTTCAGTGTTCAATAACAATCCCTTTTTTAATTTTTTTTCCTTCTTTTTGTCACAGCTTTTTGTAAGGAAACTCTTTTTGAAAATATACTTATAACAATCTTCTCAATTAAATCGATCTCGTTTTCTATTCTTTCGGCCATTTCTGTGTCTCGTTGCCTTTTGCCACCTCAGTGACTAATTTCAATACGGATCCCGAGATTGCAATTACAATACATTAAAAAACGCCGCACACGTTCCCCAATAAGTGTTTATGCTGCGGTAATCTATGTGATTTTTTTTTAACAAGTTCCTTTTGTTTGAACCCACTGCTGTTTTTTTTTTGTTCACAAGAGACTTTCATAGCCTTAGCGTATCTATTATATGCTCGTCTAGAAAAATTCTAGATGTCATAAATTGTGCAGTCGAAGATATTTAATTCATATGACAAGCCTTTTACAGTCGAGTAGGACAGACGACTGATTTTGCTGTGTCATATTCTCGCCATGATTGCAATTACTTATTTGTTTGTTTGCGTTCAAATACCGTGTTATTCTACTATCACTTGATTATATAAAGGATTCTCTTTAATTACTTGGTATGATCAGTTCAGTTTCATTTAATCTCGGAAACGGTTCGTTGTAAATATAGATCCAGAAGTGCTAGTTAATAAATCCTTTTGTTTAAATTAGCTCGATTCAACTCTTTTGTAATTATGATGTAGTCAATATTATATTTATTACTGTTGGATTTGTAAATGAAGCTTTTTTTTATATGTTTCACATACCATTGAGGTTCTTTCGAACAATATTAAATTAGAGTTCTCACAATATATACAAATATTACCCAGGAAAAATTCTTCAACTTGCATTTGTTTCATAGCTACACTGAAAATTAAAGAAGATCGAACAGTCAACATTTAATATCCCAAGGCACGTCTAGCAAACCTTGTCAAATGCACAATCATACCTTAATTTCACTTAGCTAAAAGTTAGCATTTCTCGGTACGACACAAACTTATATCCTCAGTATATTTTACGCGAAGTCCCTCGCCACTAGACTTCGAATAAGTCGAGTCGACTTTTACCCAGGCGAGTCGTGACGACTCGAGTCGACTCGCCGACTTTTCTTGCCCTACCTCATATCCTTCGTGTGTTTACGCTAAGACCCTCACCACTAGACTTCCAATAAGTCGAGTCGACTTTTACCAAGACGAGTCGTCACGACTCGAGTCGACTCGAGTCGAGTCGCCGACTTTTCTTACCCTACCCCATGTCCTTGGTGTATTTTGCGCTAAGTCCCTCGCCACTAGACTTCCAATAAGTCGAGTCGACTTTTACCAAGACGAGTCGTCACGACTCGAGTCGAGTCGAGTCGCCGACTTTTGTTACCCTACCCCATATCCTTGGGGTATTTTATGCTAAGTCTCTCGCCACTAGACCTCTAGTTAGTCGAGTCGACTTTTACCACGACGAGTCGTCACGACTCGAGTCGACTCGAGTCGAGTCGCCGACTTTTGGTACCCTACCCCATGTCCTTGGTGTATTTTACGCTAAGTCCCTCGCCACTAGACTTCCAATAAGTCGAGTCGACTTTTACCAAGACGAGTCGTCACGACTCGAGTCGACTCGAGTCGAGTCGCCGACTTTTCTTACCTTGGGGTATTTTATGCTAAGTCTCTCGCCACTAGACCTCTAGTTAGTCGAGTCGACTTTTACCACGACGAGTCGTCACGACTCGAGTCGACTCGACTCGAGTCGCCGACTTTTGGTACCCTACCCCATGTCCTTGGTGTATTTTACGCTAAGTCCCTCGCCACTAGACTTCCAATAAGTCGAGTCGACTTTTACCAAGACGAGTCGTCACCATAAGAATTTACTATATCAAAAAATAAATCCAGATACAAAAAGGTTACATGCAAATGCACTGATATATTATACAATATGGTGTCATCCAAGTATACGTTTTCGTACACCAAACAAATTCATAATAATATAAACATTTCATAATACAAACCTGCAAAATGGTGCGGATGTTTTGAGGGAGGAACATCTTCAATCCGTTTTCGTTTCATGGAGGCTAGCTTTACCTCTTCCTCTTCAGTCCTACAAAGCAATTATGTATTGGTTTACAAAAGGAATATGATTTAGGTGAAAGCACTCGAAAGCACTGTTCCAGGATACTATCCTCCTTCGCCTTTCCAGTGCAAGGAGATGGGCTACAAAAGTGGAATCGTTCGAGTAACCGCATGCTGTTCTTTCGGAAATCCACGCCAAATACAAATTGTTGTCGATCCACACTCTTGTCCTCCCCTTCTGCCAAAAGCGGGAAGCTGCTGCCTTGCTTTCAAAGATTTGTTTGCGGCCGCTGCCAACTTTACGGCCGCCACGGCCTGACATGATTCCGACGGCTCGGAACGCTCGCGAATAAAGGCAAGAAGAAACACTTGACTTTGAAAATAAAACCCCAGATACCGTTTCCAATCTTTAAACAAAACCTACAATCAAATATCAGTGTCCAGAAAACCAGGATGGTCAAGATTTGACAAGATAGAAAGCGACAACTTTCCCCTTCTCCGATATTTGAAAAGTTTAGCACAACCTTTCATAATTTTCGCAGCAGAAATGCGCATGCGCGGGTCGTGACCAAGCTCCTTTAAATGTTTCTGGCTTCGACTCCCTTCGCCGTCTGTTTTTTCCGGTATATCAGGTAAATGGGACATGCCCTTCAGGTTTGTGCAAATTTGAGGCCTTAATATTCTTAGAAAATGCATTAATATTAAAGGTTGAAGTGTATCTTGGTGAAGGCAATACGCAGCGGTAATGGCTCTTTTGATCGAGAATGAAAAATGTAGCCAACTGGGAAGTTAATATTTTTGGTTACCACTCTCACATCATAAGTGTAATCGAAAAAATAAAAAAATTCAAACCTGACTCGAACCTGACTCGTGACTCGAACTTGACTCGCGACTCGAAATTGACTCGTGCGACGAGTAAACTGGGCTTTAATCAGCAAAGCTACCAGATGTCATCGATTACTAAAATCAGTTTGCTAAATTCAGTAAAGTGCTATATATTTTGGCCTTGACGTTTCATTACTTGGAAAGTTTCAGCAGTGCGTGACATCTTCTAAATTTTAGAGTTTTAGACTTGGACGGTCGATTTACTGTCCAGATGTTCTTCGATTCAATAGAGATTCAAGTATCGATCTAGCTGCTCAAAAATCTTTTCTTACCTACTTAGTGGATCTTTCTCATGAAAAATAGTAGCTTGAATACTTATATTTGAATCGCATTATATCTGAGATAAATTTTCTTTCTTCAAAAAGCACTTCCTAACAATTGCGAAGAACGTGCTGTTTCTTGTTACCAGTCTACATGAAGTCACTTTATTGATTGAAAAGCATGACTGGGCTTGTTTGTTTTTCACATCTCTCTTTGAAGTTGTCGAGCGGCAGTCGATTTATTTTGCGGAGATGAGTTTTTTTATAATGGTAGAAATAATGTTATAACTTCAGAAACATTAGAATGTCTTGTTCTTGTTTATCCCTGATAATTTGGATGTAATTTTGCTTTAATAGTTTGCTTTCTTTGCGAGGAGTCTCTGTGTCTGTGAAACGAGGACCGGATGACGGCGGATGGCGGATGGAAAAATTAAAATTATGAGAATGGGAAAATGCGGATACCAAAATGAGGATGAAAAATGGAAAATGAGGATAACAAAATCTGTACGAGTGGAAATTTAATAACTACAAAATTATTTTGGCGGTAGTTTAGTTTTAATATTTAAGGTAGAGAGAAGTCGAATATCCGTGAACAGAATTTGATCATGACAGCAATTTTGTTATGCTGTTTGCCAATGCGGTTTTTAATGTTTTCACTGGTGTTACGAATTGTTTAGTTTAACCAGTTCTCAATTATATTCGCCAAAACGTCGCTGTTGTCCCTGTATTCGATTGTTCGTTGCGAATCATACTTTCTGCGTTAATTCTCCTCTGCCTCTACACATTGCGTTATTCCTTTAGGGCTTATGCGAACTTTGATTCAATTATTTCTGTTTCGAATAGACCGATTTCGATATATGAAAATTCAGCATATCACGTCACAACAGACCTCAGCACGAGGTTCTGGGGAATAAACCCACAAACTCTGTAGTTATGCACTAGAGATACTGTTTTCGGCTGAATTTTAATATATCGAAATTGGTCTATTATGTTCTTTTAAATCCGGGTCTTTAGAGAGTTAACCGCTATGACTGCTGTGGTCTGGGGCGAGTGATGAATTATGCATATTTTTGCTGCAGAAAGGAAATTTATGCTACTCTCGCAAAGCTGCAAGATGACGGAAGCAAGATGACGGAAATCGTCTTCGAGCATGTAGATATGAGATTTTACAACACGTTGCCTCACCAAACTTGGATATTCTGAAAGCCAGGAGTCAGTTTTTCAATCATGTTGAAACTCTGATTACAATATTATTAGCCATCTGAGAGAAGTGCATGACTTGCTCAACTCATATATATATAATCTCTGCACGTATGTCAGAACTACTTTTCACCGGTCAGCATGGTAAAACGGAATATATTTTGCCCCAAGAACAATATCCTACTTTAGTAACCGAAGTAATAAGCCAATCATTTTCTTTTAACCAGCATTAGTGGTATTCCCGTAGTGTGCACCTACTAACCAGATCTAGATTACTGTCATTAATGTCGATGAACATCTGTTGAATGCTTATTAGAATTTTCAAACCAAAATCAAGAGCTCTTAAAATACAAATTTAAAATGAATCAAGCTTAACGAGGTTTAATAGCACAGTCTGGGCACTAACAATTATCTTTTACGGCTCACTAATTATTTATTCGCGATATGTTTAAAAGATACCATGTCAATGAGGGATTTGTTGACCTGTGAGAAAATTCTCAATTTGGACCAAAGTCTTCATCTTCCCACCACCACCATTCGGGCAATTCATCTGGAACGCATTCAACTGAATCAATGGCTTCCACAGCATAACCAGCACTTGTTATCTTTTTAGTTCCCTCTCCTACACCAATTTCTCTCCCAGCCTTGCACCGCTCCTCTGCAATTTTCCCAGGTCCTGTATACAGTCCTAATTTACCATCAGATGCATCAAATGGAGCAAAGAAGGTTGTACTTCTCCTCGAGCTGAGAGTGAAGTTGTTATACTGATGCTTCTTGAGATGGAGGGGAGGAATCGGTCGGGGAAACAAACAGGTCTCTGTGAGAAGACTTACAACAAGAAACGTGTCGTTGTCTTTTTCGCTGCATCTGTATTCCACACAAGCAAAAGCCACTGCGTAACGCCCGATATCCCAATCATTATTAGTTGCTCTTTCCTGTGTGCGTGTTGGCTCTTTCAAGGAAAATCCGTACCTGATCTCATGGTTAGGTGTGAAACTTTGCACTGATACTATAGGGAATGGTGCTTCCAAGTCGTATTCAGTTCTAATTTTTACGAAGCACTTGTTCGGTTCCTGGTTTGGTTTGTTAACATCTGTCTGGTACCATGACAGTGGGTGACCAGGTTGAAAGGAACCAAAATCATGGAACTCATCCACTTCGGTTTCATTCTCCTCCAAGTTAAATGCAAACGCCACCAAAGTGTCGCTGACATCGTAACACTTCTTCAACTCATCCCCAGCAAATATGGGCCCTGCCTCCGAAGTTACTTTGGCCGAGAACTGATACGAAGTCGATTTATTTCCTTCCATAATCGATGATGCTTCTAACTGAGACGACAGCTTCCCAAGGGTTACCTGGTCATCGGCATTTAATTGAATGACACGTTTACTGCCACGAGAATAATGAGATACCTTGCGTGACTGTAAAACGACGTACGAATCGCACCAAGCTGGGATACAAGCTATTCCGTTCTCATTGGTGATCGCCTTGGTATATCCATAATACTGTTCCTCATTGGCATTTTCCTTGCCAATCAATGTGACCTCGATTCCCTGAACGGGTTGCGTGCCTTTGTTGGTCCTGGTATAAGCCTGAGCTCGAACGTAACAGCGTTTCCACGCTATGTCAATGTTGATATATGCGATTTTATCGGTTTGAATGTCACCGATGTAAAACCTTCTGCCACGCTCCGCTGCTCGTTTGGTCCTTGAAGTGTGAGCTGGCTTCATTTCTCCCATTTGTCGCCATCTTCCAGTCTTTTCATCAAGCCACCACAACCATGGCGCCATTTCTCCAGAAGAATTCCTTGGTAAGGTAATCTTTAGGAGAGGAGAAAAAAAGTAGTTGAAAATGCTCTTCCCATAAAAATGACAGTGGAAACACTGTTTCAGATATGTCGGGAAGGACTAAATTTGCACGATTGAAAGGATAGAGATAATTTAAGGAGGAAAGAAAAGAAGACAGACAGGGAGACTTGAACAGCAAATGCCGTAACGTTTGCGCGACCGCTTACAAAGAATGGATCCCTGAGATCTAGAAGTATTAATATATTAACATAGTTTTCAAAGAGCCTCTGGACTTTCTTTTTTTATTTTAGGTGTTTTCAGATTGATAGACTTCGCCTATGGCTCAGTTCGTAAGCGGTCATCAAAACAAACTTGACCAGCGTATCACTAGTATAGACCTGGCGCAATTCGGTGACATAAATATGATCCCAAAACTGGATATAGGGTGTCAATATACCATGGAGTGTATGCTAAAGAGTTAGGGCTGTCCAAATTTTGCAAGAAACAGTTGTAGTGCTAGTTTTTAATGATGTTCTACCTTATCAGCATCGAGGTAAATCTTCATATTTCCTGCAAGGTCAAGTTTCTCATTGTTCTCGTCCTGAACTTTAACTTGAAGTATCCCGTATGTTTTCAGAGGCTGAACACTTCCTGATTGGTCAACTGTTGTGAAGTCTCCTGGCATCGAGACTACGTCACTGGAGTTTCTGCGATCTCTCAAACTCACCCTTAGCTTGGCTTTACCTGTGAAAAGAAACACCAAAATGTCTTATTCCAGCTCCTTTGACTGGCATTCCCCTCTTCTCGTTTTCTTTTCATATCTTGTCAGACGTTTTGTTTGGTGTCATGTTAAAGTGCAAAGAATATACAGTAGACGTACTGACGACGCTATGACGTTATGAAACAAGAACCGACTGTAGATTAAACAAGTCTTACCACGGTATGTTAAGATGTTTTAGCTGCACACAAAATTGTATCTAAATTGAAGGAAACCTGGAAATAGTAGTTTTTAAATAAAAAAGAGAAACACCAAAGAGATACTAATAAATAATAAAGGAAGGGGATTGGGAAGATCATTTAACGGGAATTACAAACGACGAACTTAAAAAAAAAACAATTATGCTAAACTTTTAAAGATGCCGATGCGACGAAGCTCCTTTAAACTGTATAGACAGGATATAACGTATGGCACGTTAAAAAACAGGGAGACCCAACAGATCGTTCTGGTAAATTATCTCTTTGGAAGGCCTTAAATCCCTTCAGAAGTCCCTAAAAAGAATTGCCACCTAGAATTTCCGTTACATGAGAAATTACATGACCGTTGTTTTCAGCCATCTGAAAACAACAGGGTTGCCGAGAAGAGGTCAGCTATGATTTTCGGAGAAGCAATAAGAGCTCTCTAACGTTTTCCAGAAATAAACCAAAAAGCCCTAATAAATATAAATTCCCAATTTTCCCTTAAATGAACAAGGAGATGGAAATTCTTAATAGCCTTAGACGTAATTCAGCGTTTCAAAGCATTTGAAAGAATACCCGTCGCCTAGTGCACAAGACTAGCACACCAGAGAAAACTGGAGACTATTAGAAATGTAGAATAGGGCAAAAGAAAGCATTTAAAACATTTAAAAGAAAACTGTTGTTTAGTACCCCTGAATATAACAAGATGATAATGGGAGCTACGAGAAAACAGTCAAACAAAAACAGCGTATGGGCAGTTGTGTGCGCTCACAGTTACAAGGAAACACAGCTTTTTCACAAACGCCTAGACTTGAAAAATCACCTTTAAATGGCTTTCCATCTTTGTCCAGCAGATTATCAGCTGGCAGTTCTATTTCTGCCATGTTGTCCCCGGCATGCCCTAGAGGCACCCTTAGGTCTTTGCTGCTGTCGAATATCACTGGTGGATCCTCCTTCTGTAGTACTATCCGGTGGAATACAGTTCTGCCCCTCTGAAATGGCATGGTCTGGGTAGTCTCAGAGAACTGATCAGCTGGGTCTTGAAATGTGACAGTCAAACGGTCCACCTCGTCAGTCACAGCGAAGGAGAATTCTCCTTCTACGTTGGTCCTATCAACTACTTTCTTTCTGAAAACGACTTTCACGTTCTCGACTGGGACTTGATTAGGGCCACCGACAACTTCTCCTGCAAGGCAATGTCCGAGTTTTTTGGTGATGAGTCCTTTGTACTGTGAAACTGGTAAAGTCCGTTCACTTTTATAAGTTCCCTTAGCCCTCTGTATCTCTTTACCACCCTCTCTTAACAAGGGAAATTTTCAGGAAAACGACGTGCTAGACCAATCACGAATTTGAGTGGCTTAAATCGATATTGAAAGCAGTCTATATTTTCTCTTCTAGAACGGCATCAAGACCGATAATGTTTCGCAGTGAAAAGGTTACCAACTAATATACAAGAACATTGACTATTTTCATCTAACAATATTTATTTATGGCTGTGCCAAAAAGCCTGAAGAGAAAAAAAAGTAAGGAGGACGAGCAAACTTTTGCAGAATTAAATTCAGCTTATCGCCATTCGCAAGCAAAATTTCAGGTAGTACAAACCAGTTACATTAAACGGATTAAATTGTTCTTGTTTGCCTCATATAATGAACATGTTATTAACCGAGGTAAGTGGGTTTGTATTGGAGAATTTTGACCTCGGTCGTGTGTACTGACCTCTCTGCGTTCGGTCTGTACTCACGACCCCTGTCAAGGTTCTCCAATATAGACCGACTAATCTCGGTTAATAAGAGCTTATTATTATTTTTTTGTCAAGCTGGTTTGTTAAGAAATAGTTCTCCCGTACCTTACGGCTAGAGATATGAATAAACGGTAATTCATAATTTAAACAATCGAACACAGTAATACTAACGCTAATTAATAGCCGTTCACCTTTAATTACGGTTTCTCTGTTCACGCATACGCTACAGGCACATTCTTTGATACGATAAAATATCATTTCACTGTGACTTCCACCACAAGTTATGAAGACCCTATCTTGGTATTCCTTGCCTCTAGGGCCGCAGCAACAATCTTCTTTACCGGTGCAAGTTTGCGAAAGGGACGAACTCTGAGAACACGGTTCACCAGAGCATTGGCCAACATCCAGTGCGTTCTTGCCCGTGCGTCTTTCAGTGCATCCTTCTGGAAGTTTTATGATGTGACTGCTCGGTGTTCGGCTGCAGGTATCAAACATTTCCTCTGCATTTCAAGAACAAGAGTCTTTTTGTAGCTTTGAAAACAGTTCATAACTGGCT
Organism: Micromussa lordhowensis; assembly: GCA_964020085.1. Classification (NCBI taxonomy): domain Eukaryota; kingdom Metazoa; phylum Cnidaria; class Anthozoa; order Scleractinia; family Lobophylliidae; genus Micromussa; species Micromussa lordhowensis. Next base: position 16,296,519 of record OZ026599.1, on the reverse strand, counting down.
AATGGGTAAAAGCCAAATTAAGCCCGTCCCAAGGATTAAGGGGGCGTATAGTTAAAGTACTACGAAACAGAATGAGAGAAGAAGAATAAATAAAAGTTATTAATTAACTTAAAATCCTCATTTTCAATCTTCGTTCAATCTAAGTAATCTTTGTTTATAGATATTAACTTTTGAATTCTTAAATCCGGCCAATCTCCTTTTTTCGCTTTTAAACATGCATAACACTAAAAAAATCACTCAAAAATTCTTAAAATTTTATGGGACCTCTCACTCCAAACTTGAGATGGTATTTTTGGGTTGTGTAAAACCTCGAACGGATAATGAGAGATGTGCAATGCGTTAGAGAATCTCAAAAAAAACGCATGAAAAAGGTAACATATAGCTCCCCGTTAAGCCTAGTGATTTATCGGATGTGTTTGGGAATGACTTCAGGTGTTAGGGCAATTTTGGACGACATTTTTTTATATGTGGTCAAACTTTGTATATAAATGGTGGGGACGAAGTTCAACTGAAAGGTAAGGAACTCGTTGAGATGAAAACAAAGTGACACTCCATCCTTACTATCACAAATTTCAGCTTTGTACAACTGTTAAAAACATATCTTACCTTTAACCTTTAACTCGCCAGGAGAGGACATCTCTGATCCATAATCGTTTGTAGCCTTACAGGTGTACAAACCTTGGGCTCCATTTACATTTGCAATGAACAAATTCGATCTCATTCCCACGGTTAACTCCGGTAAACGCCTCCCATTGTGGTACCTTTAACAAGCAGAAACGAAAATTATTTAGATACTACCGAGCAAACTCTTCCAGAATCATACACTTCTAGACTTATTAAAGTTCATCGAACCTTACATTATCTTAGAACATCTCATTTTAGGAGATACTTCATAATCCTTGGAGAAGAAAGAAGACACGTGCCAATCGGAGACTTCTAATTGCACTACAAAGTGAGTTTCACGTAAATCATTCAAAGCACTATATATTTATATTGTTAAAAATATTTCCTTTGACTTAATGCCGAATGTCCACGTAACTATGATTTAGAGCTTTACCAGCTTAGCTCAATTGGTGGTGACCCTTCTGACTCACAGGTGAAATTCACGCTTTGCCCTGCAATGCACGTCTTGCTCTTGGGATTAACAGTGATGTAAGCTGGCTCTGAAAAAAAATGGACATGTAACGAGACGCTGTACATACAACCAGGCTGGCAGAAATCAACTACATGTACGAGACCTGCAACTACCTGCTTTTGTCTACCATATTTCGAGTGTTCAATAGTGATGAACGACAGTGGACGATGACGGCTAAGCGATATAAAATTCTATATATTACTATTTAGATTTACACATTGGTAAGTCCTTTAAGTGTGTTATTTGATCTATCTAGTGAGCCAAGGGGCATCTAGAAAAAGTTGAAATAAATTAACTACATGCTTATTTGCACTTAAGCTGCGAAAAAAAAAGAAACTGTCTTTGCGAAGGTCCCAAACCATCGATCAACGCACCTGCATCTTCAAGCCGGATCAATAGCGGATTGGCTCCTCTAATGCCACCCCCAAGTCGGAGTGGAATGTAGTCGTTCTTCTTCACTGTGTATGATTTATTTTCACACCTGTCAATCATTGAAAAGTGCCCACTCTTATTGGTTCTTGCCACTTCCGTGTATGGGAAGAGTTCTAATAAAATGCCGACATCCCGAAGCGGGGTTCCAGATGACGTCACTACCCGTCCTTGGATAACGCCATCAGGACACGTGCATTGACAAAGCGCCGTGTCAAGTTCACCACTGGAACAGCTCTTTTTGCACTCTAAACAGAACAGAGAAAATCTATTATACGGGTAAAGACCACAAGACCAAGAAAGTAGAGACTGCGTAATGGCTGTACTGATTGATAGTCAATAATTTCAATGATATATTGTCACCTGGAGTGATTTGGAAGCAATTCAGCCATTCCGTCTTTGACACACTCCTGCTCTGATCCTTATCACACTCTTGAAGGAAAGCAATCTGGCAAACTCTCGGACCTCGCAGACTCCATCTTCCCGTCACAGCTTCATTATAGTCAACCGAACCATCTTTGTTTTTGTCCAGTCGTTGGAATACCCACTGTAAAAAAGTACCCAGCTATTAGACTAGCTTAATGGCATAACTAATAGCAGGCATGTGTTTCTTTCAATCCAAGCTGCAAACTTTTTTAAAAGATTTTGATTGAATTTTAAATTAGTTATCGATTTTAAGATTGTGACTTTTTTAATTTATTTATTATCACATTTTATTTTATTCTATTATTATTTTAATATTTTTATTATTTCATTAATTAAGGTAATTAATTAATTAGTTACTGAGGGCCCCACTGAAAACCGCTGTGGCGAGTTGGGCTCCCTATAATGGTATTATTATTATTATATATATATTATTATAATAATCGTATCTATAACAAAATTCTCGATCGTGATTGGTTCTCCGCGCGCCTATTTGTCACGTAATCGGCGCGTGATCACGTGGGTGTCCAATTTGAGGTGTCCGATTACAAAAAGTTCAAATCGGACACCTCAAATTGGACACCCACTGTAATTGGATACCCACGTGATGTTCACGTCAATTACTCGTGCTTTAATGGTTTCCTTAGCAAAGATTTCTAGAGTTCAAAACTTAGGAAAAGCGCTACAGACGTTTTCGCTCAAAAGAAGTTCTCAAAAGACATTTTTAATCTCGAAATTTGTTATAGATACGATTAATTAGTAATTGGACTGAGTGGAGTACAATTCAGGGAGTAATCGTGCTCGTAATTTCAAATCGGCCTCGCGCTTCGCGCTCGTCCGATTTTGAAATTACTCGCTCGATTACTCCCTGAATTGTACTCCACTCAGTCCAATTACCATTACTTATTATTATTATCATTATTATTATTATTTATTATTATTACTGTATGGAAGTTTTGTTTTAAACATTCGATTGTTTCTCAAAAAAGAACTAAACGCTCCGGGCGCTAAATCGAATCATTGCCGTAGGTCTTTGTTGTAAAAGAGCAGGAACTACAAACTTGGCAAACAGGCGCACGCAAAATATGAAAAAAATCTCTGTTTTTAAAAGTGAAGAAATTTAAATCTAAATAGTTAAAAGCTTTGTTTAGAAGAACTGATATTTTAACCCCACCTAAAATATGTACAACTACTTATGGTCTTAGTTCTTTTAGTTACCAGGCGTCCAATTGCTGGAATGCACTTCTAAATCAATATCACACTGTTACAGATTTTTGCACCTTCCGCAAATTAATTTTGTCCTGTAATATTGCATAAAGTTATCTGCTCTGCTCCAGTTTCCTTTCATTATTTCTAATTCTTAACATTAGGTAGCTCGAAAAAAATAGCAGCAATGCTACTCTCTACATTCGAGGTTAAATAAGGTTTATGATGAAAAAGCGACCCAGTTTTATTTTCGATATATATATATATAGTTTTTTTTCAATTTTTTTTAAATTTATTACTTAAGAGAACTGTCACAGGCTCATTCTGTCACTCACCCTTATGAGTCCTCTTTTAAATTTCCGTTGTTTGATTAACCAATCTCTAACGCTGATTCCCACGAAGACAATTCTGTCTAGAACTCGCTTTTGAAGATCTTCAGCGTATTTGGAAGGGAAGTTGGACAGCTCGTCACTTGCGCATCCGTTGGCTGCTTTGGTATTAAAGAAAGCAATCACTATGAAAACGTCCAATCATTATGAATCGCTCGTAAGCAATAGTCAACATCAAAGAGACATTATGACTTAATGATCCTTAAGTGTAATCAACATGGATCATTTAAGCACAATTTTCGAAATGTTAAGAATTTCTTACGAATAAAGGCGAGGCTGAGATTTTGAAAGGAATCAATTTTTGTGTGTTGACTTCAACTGAACCGCATAAAATTCTTCCATTCTCTGCAAGAAGTTTCATGTATGTGCGTCATATCAGCATGTGCGTGATACTTTGGCTGAGCTTTTTTGCTGAGTAATAAGACTCGACTTTCATAACACTAAAGGCGCACAAAAAGCCCTTGTTTGTCCCCCCTTATATGGGCTATGTAGGTATGTGCAGCCCCAAAGTATGTGTTTTTTTAGCCGTTTTGTTCATAAATAGGGTATCTATTTTAGTCACCTGTTTGCTCTCAAAAGCCAGTGATAGCCAACAGCATTACTGTATGCGGCTTTCCTCTTCCAGATAGCATTTCAACAGACGCGTACCACGATCGCATGAATAGATCGTTTTCACGTGACGTCATCAAATTCCAAAATCCAAACTAAAGTGCCACAAAAGTTTTTATCCTCATCAGGCATAAGGAGATCTAAGTTTATATCTCTTTACAATGCAGTTTGAAGTTGAGAGTTATGGCAGTGCGTGACATACCGCTCCGTTCGCGTTTGAGGAAAAATATACACTTATCTAGTGGTTAGTAGTTATATGGTTGGGGGTTCTGGCGCAGTTTCCAAATATCGTTTCAACAAAACATTTGATCCAAAAAAATTGATCCAAAAAATTTGATCCAAAAAATTTGATATAAAAACTTATAACAAACTTCGATACAAAAACATAGATGTAAAAACCAATCTCAAATCTAAAAACAAACTTTGGTATCAAATCCATTATTCAGTCGGCTTTCTCAGTCGGCTGAATCAAACATGGTACCACAACCTTGAATTATTTTTTTTCTCATATAATATTATATATGAAATGTTTTTCAATGAAATCAATCAAAATCGTTTTGAAATTTATTGCAATTAAAGTGATATGGATTATTTTTTTTATTATTGTTGTGAAATTGGAAGCGGGATCACATCATATACTTTCTCGGAAAACCTTTCCTTGTCCATGATAAAAATCGAATGAATTTTTTCCCACGCGTGGGAAAACAAGTAGCAACAGTTGTGAGAAACTGATTGGTTGATATTTGCATGGCAGCTGTGGGTGTTATACATAATTTATCACCCGCATTGGTAGATCACTTAATGAATTTGAATTTCATCCTCAATTTAATGACATAAAATACAATCTCGTATAATAGTATAGAATAAACTGTAATTCTGAAATTCACAATGAATTGAAGAATATGATGGAGTCGAGATGCCCTTTTTGTGATCGACTATTAGTAGAATTTCGTAAAGTGGTTGAGTCATGTTGTGGTGAACAAGATATAGAAACTGGGAATGGTATGAATACATGTATGAAGTGTGGTTTAGTTCACGGCTATGATTATGTCACAGAGCACTTCAACTTTTATGAGAATTTGCATAGGATACGACGGAAATCGGTTTATGATCGGAAATACCATATTCAGAATGTGTTGGATAGTATATATTTTGAGAATGATGTCTGTTTAACTCATAAACAAAGAGAGCAGATCCATAAATTATTTGTCGAGATTGACGGTGTTTTACAAAAAGTTGGTGATGGACGCAAACGGATTATGAGTATTAAATATATTATCACGCAATTATTCAAGATGCTTGGGCTTCCTTACAAAGATATCAGTGTAACGAAGTCGAAGAGGACATTAAAATCTTATGAACAATATTGGGAAAAGATTCAATCATTGATAGGCGATAGAATTCAGTCGATAATTAACATATGAATTTTTCATCATATTTTATCAAATACTTGTCAACAATTGGACTGTTGTCTGTCACGTAATCATCAATATTTTTCATTGTGTTGTAAATATGAGATGAATTGAAATTTCCACTTCTAATCATGTCTTTTATTTCATTTAGCAAATGTTGATAGCTTTGGTGAGCATATGTACAATTTTGGATCTTAAGATCAAGGTTTTTATGTGAAATCCAACCCTGAATCAAAAGTGCTACTGTAGTGATTGCGATCAAACTAACACCACCAGATGCGAAGATAATGGACAATGAGTTCCCAAGTAATTTCTGTTTTTTGAAGCTTTTTAATGCTTGTTTGTGAGCCCAACACTTTTTAATGATATGTTTGGTAGTAAGATTTTAATTCTTCAATCTGTTCTTTTGTCAGTTCATCTGAAATATGATTCCAGTTGAATATGCTCTTTCGTGGCTCTTTCATATATATTGTTTATATTTTTTATATTTCGATTTTTTTGGATGAGCAATATATTAATCCAGAAATCTGACCACATAATGGAGATCTTTTTATACATTTTGGTGTTCAGTTCTTGGGTATGACATATGTGTATCCTCTATCTAATTGATGATGGTCATAGAATCGACCGAAAGCATCATGTAGAATGCTATGTGAGTGTAATATATCTGACTGATTGAATATTCTTTCGAGGAAATGTGTGAGGCATCCATTCCGATTTCGTTGTCATTTAGCTCGAGTACCCTATTAATTGATATATGTGTTTTGAAATTTCTGAGGTATAGATATTGATATACTAAAGCTGACTTTAGTATAACATCATTCACACTATTATGTTCTTGTTTGGTTCTTTCAAAGGTGTGATTGACGTATTCGATTACTTCTCTTATCATATAAAATACGTTATACAATTAAATGACTCATATATTATTTATATATTATGGATGTAAATATTTTATAAAAAAATGCGCTGTAAGAAGATCCATCTAAGATGGCTTTTGTATCGTGGGGCCCCCCAAAAATGGTTAGATATTCGCCACTATTAAATCGTGTAACGAAATTGATTGTAATTGGAGTCCACTCATTTGTTTTGTAGAGATGGAATGACAAATTTGTTCGATTTGTATCCTTAGAGCATTTTTTATTTTATTACTGGTTCCTTCATGAAACAAATAAAAACTTTCAAAAGGGTATTTATTTATTGCTGGAAAAAAAGCGATCCTCCCATTGTTATGTTGCAATTCTTTTGTGTAATAATAATACCTATTTATTTTGATATGATCAATAAGTTGCTTATAATTGACAGCATCACTGTCTTCATCACCATCACCAACTCCCTTTATCTTTTTACCTTTCATATTGATTGGAACCTCATATTCAATGGAATCGTTGTCATAATAGTATAATCGATCCCATAAACCAACAGAGACATTATTGACATTACCCTTAAAGCACCATAAACAACAACATAAATAGTGGTCTTAGGATCAGTTTTACTTTTTAATTTGATGTTAATATCTAAATCATCAAAACCAGAATGGATAACATTTTTAGCAAAATTGATGATACTTCGTGTCTTTATTCCATCTATTTTAGAATTAATCTTTCCCACTGAGAGAGTTCCACTGACTGCATCTATTTCATCAATGGTGATAACATCATTTACATACATTTCATAAACCATAGTATAAGAGCCGACAGGTAAATAGATTAAATCAATTGATAGTCTGGTGCTGTAGTAACCAATAGCTGAATCATAATCAATCTTGAATTCATAAGTCCTTTTGTTCACCAAATGAAAATCTTTATTCTGAACACCAATTTTGTGAATGTCATCATCATCTTCTTTGAACAGGTCATCATCCATCACTATTTTGAAGACATTTTCTTGGTCGACTAAATCAATGGAACTTGTTTCAGATTCTTTTATTTTCTTGTCGATTATACCATCTATGATTGCCTTACTATTGTTGATAGCAGTATTGACGAAATTAACGGAAGCGGCATGACTATTATCTGATTGTTTTGGATCTTTGAGATTGATGATACTATGATTATTCATATCAATGTTGTCTTCCATTGGATCTGGATTTTTTCTATTTAATGCTCCATAAGAAACATCATTTATTTCTCTTTTGAGTTCCCCTCTTTGAGCATGGAAATACCCAAAATTAATAACATCATTTAGTTGAGCATTTTGAGCAGCTTGACTTGAGTCATCTTCAACAAAAGGTTTAACATTTTTAATAGCATTTCCTCCCATATCCAGATTACCAGTCATAGCTCTTGATCCATCCAGTTTCAAGACATTAGTATCTGGTTTGGGTAATTTACTAATTTCAGCATCTACAAAGGCTTTACTAACCAAACTGTTATCATCAAAAAGTCCATCATAGCAAGGTTCACAGTTTTTGATAGTATTTTGTTTTAGATCAAAATAATTACCATTTTTGTCTACTTTAAGAAATTTTTCATTCAGATATTCTTTGTTGACAACACTTTTCAAATCTCTAACTCTAACCTCATAAGCATCATCAACCTTATAATCATTTAAATTTTTTACAGAGAGAATATAATTGTTATCCATGTCTAAATCACTGGTCATACTTCTACTACCGTCTCTCGGAAGTAATGGTGTGGTATCTATATGGACTCTTGCTATTTCCCCATCCACATACACCTTGCTGGCTTTATCAGCAATGGCAATATCTTGTCGAATATTTTCAGTGTCGACATATTTTTTATTAGTGGCACTATCGAGATGTATTGGATCACCTAAACCATTAATAAGATTACCATTGAGATTCAAATTCTCAAAATAGAGAATATTATGATTATCTTGGACATCAATAACATTAAAAATGGTGTGATCAAAACCAGTCTTTTGTACTCCTTTAACACATCTGCTGAAAAAGAGAAACTTGAAATTTGAGTTGCTGGAGCCATAATAACGAAATTGAAGAGTGATTTCAACATCTCTTTTAGAATTATTGAAAATTATATACGCTTTAGCATAATTTGAGAACCATTCATGATCAAAGTCAGGAATAGCGGGATCACCTTCAACATTGAAGAAAAAAAGACGATCACTGTCACCATCAGAAACAATATTGGAATCATCACGAGCCAGAGAGAACCGGAAGTTCAAAAATTAGTTCAGTCTGGTTGCTACGGAGTGACGTCATAAGTCGGTCTTGTAGCTATCATCGAGCTTGATTTGCGGTTTTATACCGCGGAATTCGGCAATTAGTTTATCAGCAATAATGCATAAAGTCATGTGGAGAGAGGCGTGTTTATTTTGAGGGGCTGGATTACTAGGTTGACGTTTTACAAGGTTGGATTTAATTTAACGCTGGGAAAAGTGCCTTCATTCAGAAGTGTAGGATGGTTGACTTCGAGCTGAGCTCGTCGAAGGTCCAACGAACGATTCGAGTGATTGGTTCCTCCTCAATTCTAAGATATGCGGCGTTCCTTTGGCGCGTTTTATGGCGACCAGCCCGTCAGTTGCAAGCTTGGACGGTTTCACTCGATGCCGCGCATTTGGATGGAGGTGTTTACAAAGATGTTGTTCCTACTGCCTCTTCATTCGGTGTTGTTTCCGCCATTCTGCCCGAAACCAGACGAAGGAGACGCGTACAGCTGGTTGGTTGACGCGATTAATAGTCTAAAGATAGAGTCAAGACCAGAGACCAGCGAGAGCAGCGATCGCAAAGACGAAACGACACCCCAAACGTGTGCGGATAGCACTACAAATAGCTTCAGTGATATAACTTTAAGGTAACAGAGTATCCAAGAGGAAAACCGTATAAACTGAAGACCGAGGTTGTCGCTGTATGCCTGAGTTTTTCTGGGATATATAACATGAGTTACCGGTGTTTATTTTTTTGACGTTCATAGACGGTTAATAGGGAAATGTTATATATCCTTTCTGGTTCATCCAGGTTGAAGTCCTGGCATCACTGTATGCCTGAGTATTTCTGGGATATATAACATGATTTACCAGTGTTTTTTTCGACGTTCATAGACGGTTAATAGACAAATGTTATATATCCTTTGTGGTTCATCCAGGTTGAAGTCCTGGCATCACTGTATGCCTGAGTATTTCTGGGATATATAACAGGATTTACCAGTGTTTTTTTCGACGTTCTTAGACGGTTAATATACAAATGTTATATATCCTTTCTGGTTCATCCAAGTTGAAGTCCTGGCATCACTGTATGCCTGAATATTTCTGGGATATATAACATGATTTACCAGTGTTTTTTTTCGACGTTCATAGACGGTTAATAGACAAATGTTATATATCCTTTGTGGTTCATCCAGGTTGAAGTCCTGGCATCACTGTATGCCTGAGTATTTCTGGGTTTACCAGTGTTGTTTTTCGACGTTCATAGACGGTTAATATACAAATGTTATATATCCTTTCTGGTTCATCCAGGTTGAAGTCCTGGCATCACTGTATGCCTGAGTATTTCTGGGATATATAACATGATTTACCAGTGTTTTTTTTCGACGTTCATAGACGGTTAATAGACAAATGTTTTATATCCTTTCTGGTTCATCCAGGTTGAAGTCCTGGCATCACTGTATGCCTGAGTATTTCTGGGATATATAACATGATTTACCAGTGTTTTTTTTCGACGTTCTTAGACGGTTAATAGACAAATGTTATATATCCTTTCTGGTTCATCCAGGTTGAAGTCCTGGCATCACTGTATGCCTGAGTATTTCTGGGATATATAACATGATTTACCAGTGTTTTTTTTTCGACGTTCATAGACGGTTAATATACAAATGTTATATATCCTTTCTGGTCCATCCAGGTTGAAGTCCTGGCATCACTGTATTCCTGAGTATTTCTGGGATATATAACATGATTTACCAGTGTTTTTTTTCGACGTTCATAGACGGTTAATATACAAATGTTATATATCCTTTCTGGTTCATCCAGGTTGAAGTCCTGGCATCACTGTATGCCTGAGTATTTCTGGGATATATAACATGATTTACCAGTGTTTTTTTTCGACGTTCATAGACGGTTAATATACAAATGTTATATATCCTTTCTGGTTCATCCAGGTTGAAGTTCTGGCATCACTGTATGCCTGAGTATTTCTGGGATATATAACATGATTTACCAGTGTTTTTTTTCGACGTTCATAGATGGTTGATATACAAATGTTATATATCCTTTCTGGTTCATCCAGGTTGAAGTCCTGGCATCTCAGCATCCACTTTCCCCAAAAAAGTTGATAATAAAATGAGTTCACTTTTCTTTTTGACGAGAATATTTTCTGATGAGAATATCGAGGCTGTAGTCTTAAGAATATTTCAGGAATAAACCCGAGTCTGAGATTATGAAAAGATTATATTTTTTGTGTAAATTTTGTAAAGAAAAGAAGAAAAAAACATGTCGAATGGACTTTGTAGTCCATATTTTTTTTTATTTTCTGTCCCTGTTCTTTACCCGGATGTTGCGTGTGCAATAAGGTCGCATGCATGTGAAAAGAAGCATTTACGCTCGAGTCACTCAGAGGCAGGTCGTCCCGGCGGGGTGAACTTGTTTCAGTCCACTCCTCCGGTGCATATGGATAAACGCGACCAGCAGTTCACAGTAACAGGAAGTATTTTACATATTAAAGTACTCGTGAAGTGTGAAGCCTTGGAGCCAAGGCTGGCTCGTAGCTGCCGGAGCTTATCCCGGTTTCTGTAGCATTAAGCGGCTAGAAGTATTTCTACTTCCCCTGGACAGGATGCTAGTCCATCGCATGTCACTTCCCCGCAATTTTGTTAGGTTTCCCCAACAAATAGCAGGTACCCATTTATACACCTGGGTGGAGAGAGGCACTGTGAGAGTAAAGTGTCTTGCCCAAGAACACAACACAATGTCCCCGGCCAGGGCTCGAACCCGGAGCGCTCGCTCCGGAGTCGAGCGCACTAACCATGAGGCCACCGCGCCCCCACTAAAGTACTCGTACAATATCTAAATTCTTTAAATTTGATTCATCTTGTAGTCAAGGGTCTGACCGAAATCACCGTTCGAGCAGAGTCTCTGTGAACGCTTTTTTGAGCTGATAGGAGACGGTACAAAGCATATGTACCGTGAGAAAAGGCTCTGCTTGCAGGGTGGACCGAAATAAACATGCTATTTTACAGTATACTGCTCAGATGATGCGTTTTCCCGAATCGCTTAACTAATATTTCTAAAGAAAGATAGAATACTCGAGAGGTTTGAAAAAGTCTGTGATAATTTTTGTGATTATTTCTGACTGACCCCGTCCATAAAATTAACCGATTTTCAAAGTGTCGGTACATATTTTCGAGTTCGACTACTAGGATAATCAAATTATCTTTGGAATCACTAGGCGTTTACGAACCGAAACATATATTCAGAGATACACTGGCAGGTTTGAATTAGTTTTTCTGTGGAAAATCTGAAATTATCTTTGGAATCACTAGGCGTTTTGAAGAACCGAAACATATATTCACTGAAAAGAGATACCCTCGCATGTTTGAATTAGACTTTCCGTGGAAAATATCACAACATTTCTTACTTCTCGGATATTTCTTGGCTGCCGGTCATGATCGGCTTCGGTTAAAAAAAAATAGCAGTGATAACTGAGATAAGCTAAAACGCTTCAGCTATACATGTTACAGGCATAGCTTTACAAGTGTAAGAAATATATCAAAGCGTCAAAGTTTTAACCCGGCGGTTGCGCGCCAGCCTAGAAAACATATTGTCCCGGTGACGTTAAAAAAAAGCAACGCTTTTCGTTGAATCGAAACTATTCGTGTCAATGAACTTCCCGAATCGCCGACTAATTAATATGTTTTGTACATTTCTGACACATTTAAATGGCACAATGGAGTTTTGTTAGGATAAATGCATTTTCACACTTTAGGATTATGACACATTCGCGCTAAACGTGACACATCATGAGGACCACAAACGATCACCGCCCGGGATATGATTACACTGGAATTGGATATCCCATGGAGATCATAGACTAAAAGTCTATGATCTCCACGGGATCCCGGGTCTGTTTTTTGGTTGTTAAGAACGTCTGGCTCGTTATGATTATAACCAAAAATTTCAAAAAGAATGGAATAAGTGCCTGGATTTAGGTTGTTTGTTAATTTTATATTGGAATAAGCAAAACCATCTTTAACACCTTGTCGGGATATTTCCAATAAATCTAAATGATCTGTGTGGTTAGATACTATCTCTTTTGATTTAGTTAATATTGTTTTTTTACCATAATCTTTATAAAAAGTGAAACTTTGTTGTAAATGATAATTTGGAGATGAATGAACTTTTACTTTAGAAATTTCAGATTCAACATAAGTTTTTGTAGCTGCATCTCTACCATCCACTGGCTGAGAGACATTGGTCAATAGTTTTCCATCAACGTCATAATTACCATCAGAAGTCAATTTATATCCAACACCGGCTTGTCCTTTTGCTCCTTTTGCTCCAGGTGGTCCTCGAGGTCCTGGTGGTCCTTGTGGTCCTTTATGATTAGGATAATCTTTTTGTTTATTGTCGTTGAATATTCCCATATACAAGTATATTATATATTTCCATAAAAGTTTCTCTTCACTGTTTTCATTGGTTTGTCTACATAGCAAAAAGAGTATGGTTTGTTGGTTGCTTTGATATACTTTTCTTTATCAATTCCCAATTCTTGAGATATTAAATTTCTTTCTCTTTAGGATGGAAAGTCATACAAACAAAAATGGCTACAATTCAATCTGATTGCTTTAGGGCATCCATAAAAAGATTGTGTGAGATATATCACAGAGCAGTTTTTATGGCGTCCTTGAATGAAATAGTCTATCAGAGGTTTCTGTACTTTTTCACATACATAATCATCAAATATAACAATTCTTTGCATATCGGTATCTTGTAGCTGGTCGACAGGTATTATTTCATCATTGCTTCCTATCAAAACTGGGTAACCAACATGTTCACTTATTCCATTCATCTTATCAATTAAACTTGTGTACTTATCCTGATCGAGATTTTTGGCATACAAATGGATCTGATCATAATAGATCAATGGATATTGTAAAATATGACTCAATTTAGTTTTACCTGATCCAGAGTTACCTGCTAAAAGCATTCTGAATGTATTTTTCGGCATGTATTCATACAATTGTTTGAAACCATTGGTTGATTCTTTTCCGCTATCATAGTTAGGTATATCCATATACATATACATTAGATAATTCAGATAAGTTGAGATGAGTTGAGATAAGTTGAGATAAGTTATTTTATCTAACGTAATCATATATGGATATTGAACGAATGAAAAGGCTTATTTCTAGCGAAATCAAAGCTGGAAATGAGAAAAAAGCAGTCCGCGAAGTCGTCAAGAATTATGAAACACGAAAACAGGATATGTATGATGAAACAGCAGAAATATTGAAACCTTCTATTGATGTTCAGAAAGAAGTTAAGAGAACCATTGATGAAAAACAGGATGAATTGATTCACCACATGAAAGAAAATCAAGAAAAGATGATGGAAGCCATTGAATTTGAACCTACAAAGGCTATCACATTTGAGGGGAAAAAATTGCCGCCCTTGGATTGGATTGAATATGAAAATGAAGATGAAGATGAAGGTGATGATGAAGATGAAAAGCTGATTGAAATCAGTGATGATGAAGATGAAAAGCTGACTGAAATCAGTGATGATGAAGATGAAGATAAAGAGGTCAAACCGAGCACAAGTAATGAGAAATCTAAATCTTTAAACATAGATAAAGGTATAACAAATGAATATAAAGATTTTTTGAAAGACAAAGAGTTACCTTTACCATCTGAAATCTTAGTGAGAGGTTCAGATCCAAGTGATTTCATAAAAAAAGTCGAAAGTCAAATAAAACGAAAAAAGGAATATATTAAAAATAATTCAACAAAAAAGGGCCAGCCTTTTGCTAAATTGAAAAAGAGTCAAGTGACAGCATATAAGCGAAATAAAATTGAATTACCATATCTTGAAGATTATTTGGGGAGATTAAACCATGTCAAAGCAGCCCCAAAATATATAGGTGAAGGCATCTACACACAGAAAAAGAGAAACGCCTATAAGATATCAAAAGGAGGACAGCATGGTGGTTTAGTCATTGATCTTCCAAAACTGCATGGACATCTGAAAGTTGTGGCTCATAAAAACGGTCAAAAAGTATATGACAAACAAGCTGACTTTGACACACTTGATCTTCTGACAAAACGATTCAACAGCAGAAAGAACTACTCTCAACTGGCAAGAACTATTTTCAATGACCTCAATAGACTGAGTGAAATACCAATCCACAGAACATCCAAAAAGTATTCACAAATTGGATCAGGTGTTGTCTATTATAATAATCCGCAAGATTTACTTTAACGGTTAGAGCTGCTTGGAGGGTCTATGTCTGCTGGAAACAACAGTAGTGATGTCAGAGAACAGTTTGTTAATATAGTACATAAATTGAATAAATTGAATGTTATAGACAACAAACAAATGAATGACCTCATGAAGAATTATCTAATCCAATGATATATGAGGGAATTTGTGTTACGATTTGCATCAAAAAACAGACAAAAGTCAGGTGTAAGTTTAAGTCACGATTTTACCACCAAATTTAACAGGCCTATTAATCTGTCTTATGATATGAAGCATGAACTAGCTGTCCAATCATTAAGTATGACTTACAGTTGGTCTAACATCAGAAAATCATATGGTAACAATCAAATAAAATATAGTACTGATAAGGGAGCAAATTGGAAAACAATCACATTTATTGATGGGTATGTACAGCTATGATGACATTAATGAATACATTAAAAAGACCATGAAGAATAATGGAGATATTTTCAAGAAGGCTGCTGATGATAATGGTGAAGATGTGTATGGTTTAGATCTATATTTTATTTTATCCACATATAAAGTACTTACTGAATTGAAAGGTGATTATCAAGTAGATCTCAGAAACATGGATTTTAGAAAATTCATTGGCTTTGAATCAAAAATAATTGATAGTACAGAGTATGGAAAATATCTCCCAGATATCACAAGAGGAGTAGATGAGATCCATATTAATTGTGACATAGTAAAAGATAGCATCACTGATGGTCAATCCTCAAGTACAATAGCTGTTATCCCTGTTAATGATATTGTTCGATCCCTTCCATTTCACCTGACTTTTGTCTGTTTTTTGATGCAAATCGTAACACAAATTCACTCATATATGAACCTCGTTTTCTTGCATATTGCCCGATATCTGGTCATTCAATATCATCAATGCGGTTTTATGTTACTGATTCATCTGGACAGCCAATTGATTTGAATGGGATAGATTGGCATATAGAACTGATCATTCGATCAAAATGAATTTAATATAACATCATTATATATGACACAGTCTGAATTCAAATTACGTTATGATCCAGATCTGGATAAGTATGTGAGAAAAAATATATACGATGGAAGTATATATGGTGCAGGTATAACTGATGCTTTCAAGTCAATTGGAAGGAAAATCTTTGGAAGAACTGTAAAGAATGCAGCCAAAAGTGCAGCAAAAAGTGCAGCAAAAAAGTCGGCTACAACAACAGGTGAATATGTTGGCAAGAAGGCAGGTGATAAGATAGTCAAGCTTCTAAGCAAGAATAAAACGGTCACTCCATCAATCAGGATGGAACCAAAAGAATTAACTGCTTATATGGAACCAAAAGAATTAACTGCTTATGAGGTGAATCAGAGAGTGAATCAGATACTTTCAGGTGGAAGACTGAGAAAAAAGAAGAACTTTTATCTAAACATATAATATATGACAAATTATCGAAATCCAAAGTACATAGAAAGGTATGAAGATGTTGTATTCGAACTCGATCAAACATTGGGTAGTCCCGGTAACACTCAATATCAAGTAAGAGAAAACAATCGCATCATAGTTGATAATCGCGGAGAAACAACCCCTTTGGACTGGTATAATGCCAGATTCAATGTGAGATTCAAACTAAATAAATTAGCGGACGCCGGCAACATCGTCGCCACTGATGGGATAGTCAATTCTTCATTCGCTTTTATCAAAAAAATGACTGTTAATATGGGTGGTGTTGATGTTTATGACTGTAAGGAAGCCAATCATGCAACAAATATCAAAAATCTTCTGACATATTCCAAAGGTTATTCATAAAGTCAGGGTAGCAACGAATTCTTTTACATTGATAACAACAGAAATCCTGTGGAAACAGAATTTGAACAAATTGCTTTGGATGGGAATGCCCAAAATATAAGACCATCCCGTCTAGATACTTACAATAAAGGTTTTGCTGCCAGAAGAGCGCAATTATTGAATAATGCTATAGTTAATACAGAAATACCACTAAATCGATACAGCTTTTTTGAGAATCTTCATGATAAACTACGTATAAACTCCTTCCAAGTTCTCGAATTGAGATAGGAATCGATTTTGAGACTGACGCTAACCTTGTCTGGAGAGGTGCTACCACTAATTGTCGTGTGGTTATTACCAAATACCTCGTATCAAGTTTAATTCGGATGGATTTTTATTGTACAATAAAACACATCTTGATGATGAAGTAAAATCAATTAAGTGGACCTATCTTCGTGAAATGGTTACAAAAAGTGATGCAACACAACTACAAACAGTCCACTATCGTATTTCAACAGGAATCAACAAACCAAGACATGTGTTTGCTTTCATCATAGATGCTGCGAATGATGGAGCACAAACAGCCAATAAATTTTTGTATAACACTTTTGCTGTTGATACTGACAAAACATTAACAAGTTGCTATCTCGAAGTGGGAAACGGAAATGAATATCCAAGGGTTCATTATAAACCAACTGAAGAACCAACACGTGTTTTCCGAGATGTTCTAAAATATGTTCATGTCAATAATGAGTATGCCACTGATACTCTTCTTAATAGGTTTAACTTTGGTACAATTTTCCCATTTATCTACTTCGATTTAACAAAACAACCTTTAGATATAAGAGATGGAAAGACTTCACTGACTTTAAACACTACATTAAGCGCAGCAGCTACTAATGATTACGTCATTTATTCACTTGTCCTTCATGAACAGGATGTTGAAATAAGAAAGATTGATGGGAAATTAATCCTCAGGTCTATGTAAAAGAATCAATCAACAAGTATTTATCAAATCATAAATCATATTTAATCTATGATCATATTTATATAACTAATTATATATATATGACAACTTATCATCCACACGGAGTAAAACTGTCAGCTGGACAAAAGCAAAAGCTGGCTAAGGCGTATAAACAGAATTCAGCAATAACCATCAGATTGAGTAATGATGAGTTAAGTGGAAGTGATCAGCTAATGTTGACCAATACACAGATAGCAAGATTAAAGAAAGCCAAAAGCTTAGGCAATGGATCAGACATCAAAATATCCAAAACACAGATAAGAAACGTGGCCGTACATGGTGGTTCTTTGTGGACCAGTTTGATATCTCTTGGCACAAAACTATTACCATATGCAACTACAGCTGTATCAAAAGCAGCTCCTGCTCTAGCCACTGGAGCATTATCAGCTCTTGGAAGTCTTGGTATTGAAAAAATATTTGGGAAGAAACAAAAAGGAGGATTCCTCATACCACAAAATAAGATTGACAAACTCATAGTAAACAAGCATCTTCTATCCAAAAAACAAAAGGAAGACATTATTGCTGCCCTTCAATCAGGTTCAGGTGCTGTTATAAAACCAACAACAAAACAATCAGGCAGTTTCCTTGGTACTTTACTTGCTAGTATTGGGATTCCTATGCTAATGAATGCATTGACTGGAAGAGGTTTACATGTTGAAAAATCACTACCAAGAAGAGTGATACCTGTGTATGTTCCTCTAAAAAAGGGTAAAGGTAAAAATAGTTCAATGATGTTGATGCCATCTCAACCACCGCCATTCATTGGCAGTTGGGAAAACCCAATCGGTCTTGGGATAAAGAAAAAAAAAGAAGGCGACAAAAAAGAAGGGAAAGGGTCTTCTGCTAGGCCCAAACAGTCCCTTCAACAACATTCCATTGATTGGAGCCATTTTGTAAATAAACCATTATCGAACTATGATCTGAAAAATTGGGTAAAACAACTTGGTATAAAATACTTCAGAGTTGTTTTCAGTAAGGATGTTTTACCAACATAAATAAAAAACAAAGAATGTGGGATAGTCAATCTTGATAACCATATTGGACCTGGCACCCATTGGGTAGCATACAGAAACATAGACAGATTTTGTGAATACTTCGACTCTTTTGGATTAATGATGCCAACTGAGGTTAAGAAATATATGGCAACAAGTGGAAAACAATTGGTATATTCAGGGGATGAGATACAAGAACGTGATTCAGTATTATGTGGTTATTGGTGTCTATACTATCTGCTTGAAAGACAGGAGGGAAGATCAATTCTTAAAACAATACACAATTCTGAATTCGATATGTCAGATACAAGTATCAATCATAGATTTATAATAAATTACTTCAAAAATATATAACTTATATATATAATGGTGAAATCATATTGTGTTAAACAGAAGAATCAAACTGAATGTGTTGAACCATCTGGTTACAAAAAAGCAAAAAATGGGAGGTTGATGTTTTTTTGTACATGTGCTGAATGTGGTATAAAAAAAGACTAAATTTGTTAAAAAACAAGGGAAACTGATTGAGCCCTCACTAGCTGGGGGCAGTTTGTTTGATATTCATGATAGTCATTCTCTTAGTGAGATTGCTTTGAAAGGTTTGGCTAATTCTGGGGCTTACCTTGCTCGAAAGGGTGTTGCAAAAGCTATCAACTCAGATTATGCAAAGAAGAAGATAAAAAATGTTGCAAACAAATATTTGGATCAAGTCCTTGACAGTTTCACATCAAATCTGTCTAAAAGGATATCACCAACTGGTGGTGCCATCAATGAAAAAACTACCAAACCATATTGTGGAATCAAAAAGGTTCCTGTTGGTAAGCATCGTGGGAGTGCTTACGAGTGCATGAAAAAAGGTGGTGTCAGTTATTATGGGTTAAATGAGATTGATAATAGAATCATTGAAGCTTTTGAAAAGACTAAGATGACTCCATATCGGAAAAGAAAATTAAAGAAAACAAAATGAATTGATAAATAAAATAGGGAAAGGATTAGATATACACAAGGCTATTCTAAAGGTTGCACCCAAAAAGGGTTTTGTGATGCCTGGACATGGATATACAGGCCCTGGAAACCCTCTCGAACAGCAACTCAGGTATGATCCCAATACTGGCCAGATACTTGAGATATATCAACAACCAACTGAAAAAACAGATGCTGTAAGCATGCAACATGATGTGGATTACTTAGTTTGTGGAAACAATCCAAAAAGTAACCAAGTAAAATGTAAGAAGAAGGTTAAGGCTCTTGATGCTATTCCTTGGAAAGAAAGACAATGGGGACACGCAATGGCTCGCAATGCTATAGCAGCTAAGTCAAAATTAGGTATGGGTGTCAAAAAAACAAAAAACGGGAAAAGCCGTCGAGTGAAGAAAACTGAAAAATTAGCTGATGAATTACACACACCCATAAAGCGTAACTTCACTCGGCGGCGTGTACTCACAAATCACATCGATGAAATATGGGCAAGTGATCTAGTTGAAATGCAACAGTTCAGCTCTACAATGAAATGATGAGAAATCAGAAACTATCAAATATTAACATGGCAAGTTGGATATTCAATCCACCCCGACAACTCGAATCCCCGCCGACTCGAACTGTTTTTCATTTCCCTTCTGAGTTCGAGTTACCGGGATTCTACTGTAGTTTCAAAACAATTGTTAATGGCAGCAACTACATCTGTAATATTTACATTCAGTAAACGTGAGAACACAAAGCAGTTGCATAGCTTAAATATTTTTTTCTTAAACGTGATTCCTTATAAAACTGAAATCGCATTTTTTATTGTACTACATGGATATTAACTTACCAACAGCAGTGACGCTGACAGTAGAATTGTCTCCTGTGCCGACTGTGTTTATAGGAACACAAGTGTAAGCTCCATCCTTCTCAACAGTGACACTTAACACACCTGTGGTGCTATTACCAACAGGCTCGCCATTAAAGTAGAAATGATACTCAGCTTCAGGACTGGCGTTTGTTTCGCAGTTCAGAATCATAATACTGTCACGAAGTACTGTCCTGTTACTAGGAACTGTTGTGAGGGTTGTTGCATCAGGTGCATCTTCAAAAAGAAAAGAAGAAACATTGACAATCTATTACTGAATGTTATGATTTCGGCATATGTGAGGTAGCAGAGTTGTCTCACTGGAAAATGCAGGAGTTGATTTGTTCAGAGCAATATGAACACAAAAATATGATGTAACTTGGTCTTTAAGAACGTGACCCGTGACCGCGATACAGATTATCAGGAAAATTTGGTAATGTGAAAAACAAAATATTTGTAATTAAAAGGTGTTGTGCTTATTTTGTGATAACCACAGGTGACCTGAAAGTTCATTTTTGTGGCACTGCAGAATTCGTATTACTATTAAGAAGATCGTGAAAGAGGGAAAGGGAGGGCTAGAGAAAGGAGGCGAAACACTGCTAAACAATGCCGTGAGGTAGATCTGGCCAGGGCTAGAGATAGGAGGCGAAATAAGTGAAAAGTTGATTTGTTGATCTATCGAAAAGATTAGTCCAGTTCAGTCAGTTTCACCACTTTTGCTGCAAGTTTCCTTCTGGAGGATTCACCATAAAGTGAATTGCTAAATTGTGATAAGCAACTCTTTGTTGTAGAAAAGTTCGGTAAGATAAGCTTGTCTTCACTAGGAGATTTGAAGTCTTCCTGATTTGTAACCATG
Source organism: Micromussa lordhowensis (assembly GCA_964020085.1). NCBI lineage: Eukaryota > Metazoa > Cnidaria > Anthozoa > Scleractinia > Lobophylliidae > Micromussa > Micromussa lordhowensis. The sequence continues at coordinate 16,275,046 of OZ026599.1, read as the reverse complement.
CTGTAAGACATTTTGTGGCACCGCAGAATTGGTATTACTATAACATTATTATTCATGGTTTTTCCACCGAACCATTCTGTATTATTTCAGTGCACAAGTATGTAGATGAACCTTCAAAGCAGCTAATGAGTAGGAACGTCAATAGGAATGAGCAAAAAACTCACAAATGCGTGACACTATGTCTATAAATTGAATATGAGGCTAAAAAGGTACTTACAAGTGCCAACTGGTTGTTGTAGAACTAAACGTTTCGGGCTTAGCCCTTCATCAGTAGGTGGAATCCAACTTCTGATGAAGGGCTAAGCCCGAAACGTTTAGTTCTACAACAACCAGTTGGCACTTGTAAGAACCTTTTGAGCCTCATATTCAATTTAATGAGTAGGATGACAGCTTTAGTTTCTACTGGAGTAAAATGCTCATGTAATGCTTGGTAATACGTGAAGATTGCATATTGAAGGTTTAAAGGGTTCAGCGAATTTCCGAGTTTTTTAGTTATACCATTTCATGTGATATTTGTATGTGCTATATATAACCATAAATTCAACACGTTATTTGTCTGTGGGTTTTGAATAAATTTTGGAAAAAGGAGTAACACTGTTTTAAGTTGGTCTAGCGAATAAATGAACTTCAGCTAGTAGTTGTGCACCCTCTACACTGTATGATCTAACAAGAAGCTGATTTGAGTGAAGAAAGACAAAACAAATGCAATGGCAATGACGAAAATAGTCTGTAAGGCTACTGGTAAATGTACATTTTTGACGGGCATTAATAAGCAAAGATAATATGTTATATAATGACATACCAATGCTAAAATTTAAACAATGGCACCCGCTTATTATTTACAAAGTATAGAAAATCCAAAACGACATGAAATGTGGTTTACAGCTCACCAATTTCTTGTATTGCACTAAGTTAAAGTATTTTTCATTTCTTGAATTATGATAAACCTTAGTCCTTGTAAAAAGAAAAAACAAGGACTTAATTGACACCTATATAGACGCTTTCAAACATCGTGATTATATGCATAAGTTGTTACACAATGCATCATCACATCACTCACGTTGACTGATGTCTCACAGTTTAGTTGGTGATAGTCACATTATCAAGTAATCAATATACCATTGATGTACTTTAATTTCTAGCACTACATTTTGTATTCTTAACATTTTATTTCAACTTCTTAACATTAACAATGTGCAACCTGCTTTAAACAATTGAAAGGACACAGACATAATCTTTGGGCATTACAACAACCACCATATATGCACAGTGAAGGTCACAATCAATGGCAATTAATGACATGGCATACTAACAACTACAAACATTCACAGGTGATCTTTAAGCCGTGCAGAACTGTTTTATTGGTAACTTTATTTTAAATGTACATGCATTATTCCTTAAAAGTTACAAATCCATATTTGGCACAGATGATATACATCTTTAACGCGTATGCAAAGAGTACAATACAACAGCTGTCACACACTAGATCATTCTCTACACCATTACAGGGTACTACTATAAAATGCGATCCCTATAAAGGAACACTGGCTGAGGACTCCAAACTGTAGAAGATGAAACATTAACTTTAAAGTCCACTTCTATGGTTAGTTCAACTTGCTTCCACTGTAAGGATGACAGATTGATTCATTAGGTTACTCAGCGCTTAACTTTATTATATTTTCTTCCAATTATAAACGGTATGGAACATCACTTTGAGCTTAATTTGTAAAGCTCGCAATTATAATTCATTGTATTCTTACACAATGCACTTCAAATACATAAATAATCTCCTTCTTTTACAGAACAGGTTTAAGACATAAGATAAAATGTGTTGTATAAATTAGCATACTCATACAAACACTGACTCACAATGCACAGTAACATTGGTTATGTTTCTAGCAGGTGTCCCCACTCCATTACTAGCTGTACACTGATACTGGATCATGTTATCAGGTGTCTCAGGTCTGCTTACATTCACAATGGTGAGTGATGATGTATTCGAGAGTACCTCAGAACTTCCAAGCTTAGTCCATATTATGAAAGGTGGAGGTTTACCAGAGGCACTACAAGTCAATGTGATGTTGTCGCCTTCCTCCACCATCTCTCTTATTTTGTGGTTTGCTATTGATGGAGGGTCTATAATTTAAAGTAAATTGAAAGAGTAAACTAACAGAAATATAATTGGAATATTTTGCAACTGGACCCAGGATTAAGATGTAAATTGTGTTAAATTCGGTGCCTACCAAATACAAAGGTGTTTAGCCCAAATTAGGACTATTACAGTCTATATGGAAAAGACGATCTCGGCAAGGGCTATCGAAATAAAAAAAACATAAATAAAACAGGGGCTAGTAACGCATACTTCAGAGATAGCTAGCCTAAATGCCTACGTCAGCATTTTTCAGTCTAAGAGAATGAAAAAATTGCCAGCACAGATTTCCTCAGAATTCACCTCTACAGACACTTTGTGCAACCCTTGCTTCAACAAACACATTGCAAGACTTGTTTACCTCATGCATTTCACACTGAGTTGCAAAAAGAAAACAGGAAGCACAAGGACCACATTTTAGAATTAAAACGGATGCCTTGTGTTTACTTTAAATATTTTCACGTGAGACCACTCTGTTTGAAGGTTGACGTTGGCCAAGCAGTCTAGAGATAAATTGGCAATAACTCTGTTGCATTTAAATAATATTTCTTATAAACAACAAAGTTCCATCCCGATGGACAATTAATCTTGAACAATAGGAAACTGAATGCTACAACATTAATTAACTGATAAACGTTTGAGGGGGAAATTAGTGTCTACTCTACCATGTGGCATGGTTAGAACGACGTTTCGTGTATAATTGTTTAAGTCATGCACGGAAAAATTAAAACTGGACCAATGTAACTCACCAACGACAGTGATGCTGACAGTAGCGTTTTCTCCAGTGCCAACTGTATTTACAGGAACACAAGTGTACACTCCATCTGTCATCACAGTTGTGTTAAACACACCTGAATTGCTGTTACCAATTAGACTGTCATTTAAGTAGAAGTGATAAACATGAGCATCAGGGTTGGCATCTGTACTGCAGTCTAATGAGATGTTACTGTCACGTAGCAAAGTGGTGTTATTTGGAACAGTTACCAGGTTTGTGCTGCTTGGTGCATCTACAGGTAGATAGGTAAGTACTTGGTGTATCCCTTATCATAGTGTATTTAGAACGTAGCATAGTATACTTATCCTTATTATAGTGTATTAGATACACTATAATATCTGGAAGGGATACATGAAGTACTTAGGGGTAGATAACAGAAAAGATCGCATTCCATTAAATAAAACATCATTTTAACAGCATCTTTTATGCAAATAGAAACATATGATTAAAAAGTGGAAATACATGGGAAGTACATGCGCACATGGTTTACATTAATGCATTGAATGTCTCTAATTAGTCACTTTAGGAACGAGAAGAAATCTGGGGCGAGTCTCGTCTCTCAGTGCCTTGGGGGACCGTTACTGGGAGAAGGATAACTTGGAAAGGATATATTTTGTTTTGTCACCTGTGAAAAGCCACTGAGAAATGCGACCTGCCCCAGGCTTCTTGTCGCTTCTTAAGATTAGAAATGAATAAAGTAAAGGGCTTCCAGTAAGCGAAGCGCACCAGCCCCAGTGACGTGGGCAAGGAATTTTGGTAAACAAAAGTTGGATATGATGACGTCACCGTACGAGCGAGCAAGCGTCTGTCCGTACAGACTCTGGAGGAAGGGGAGGGGAGTCTCAAAGTAACTCGAACAGGGGAGCTTGAGAATACCATATTTTCTTGCCAAGATGTAAGAAAAAAAAAGAAAACTATTTCTGCTGTTATGTCAATAAATGATAATGGAGCTTATATTACGATTGAAGACTGATATAAAGACTGAAGCAGAACGTGAAAGAGAACGGCGGAGAGCATGCAAGAATTAACAGGCAAAGAAGTAGTCAAGAAGATAACGAAAAAGGGAATGGGAGGGCTAGAAAAAGGAGGCGAAACACTACTGAACAATGCCGTGAAGTAGATATAGGAAGGGCTAGAGATAGGAGACAAAATAAGCAAAAAAATGGATTTGTTGATCTATTGAAAATATTAGTTCAGTTCAGGTTTCACCACTTTTGCTGGAAGTTTCTGCCAAATTGTGATAAGCAGCTCTTTTTTGTAGAAAATTTCGTAGCGTTTTCTAAAAAATCAGTCAGGTTGCTTCGGTAAGATAAGCTTATATTCAATAGGAGTAAGACATTTAACAAGTTTCATTGTTTTAATATCGCTTGTCTCTAAACAAGTAACAGTGGAGTCGCTTTGTGGAGTGTAAGTTGCATATTGTAAACGGAGGGTCTTCCGTCGCTTTTCACCGATAACCTCGTCTATTATTTTGTAAATACTGCAGGCGCGTTTTGAAGTTTTCTATGTGTTAGTAGAGAGAGCCACTTGGTAGAGTACTAAAATTTCGTCCTCTGTTACGGTTGGAATCCAAGAAAAGTCAAGAAACCATTTTTCCAGTTTCTAAATGCAAATCTTGGCTTTACTTTCAATGGTATTCAATTCAAACGAATTTTCTTTAACATATCTTTCATTCTGTCATCCTTCATTGGTACGGAATTGCTGTTTGATACTCAGATGTAGTGATATGCATGTGTGTTTATGTAGATTTCTGGTTTTGCCTTTTTTGTTGTTGTTCAATTCATTTCCTTTGGTGAAAGGCTTATTGGAAAATTTCTTTAAAGGTTATTGCATCAAGTAAATGATAAGTATTTTATGGCAGGTCCGCTTTCAGGCTTTCCCAAACTATACATTTGGACCCCAGTGCATGCCAATAAAACCCAATGCAACAAGAAGTGCAGCTTTTTGTGCTAAAATGTGCCTTTTACATGTAATACAAGAGTACTGTTAATACATTTATTACAGGGTTTACAAATGTGTTAAAAATTTAACAAGCGTGAATATTTTTACGCTAAATCATTTCGCCATGTCCATATATAATTATATACAGTACCGAAATTACAGAAAAACACAGCACTCAAATTCTCCTCGATTATTCTTCAGAGCCGTTCATGCGAAAATCGTCTCATTTGGATTATTTCTACGCTCAGATATTGAGTACTTGCCTCAGATATGCAAAGAATGACAAATGACAAATATTGCCAATAAGAAGCAAACTATTTGCTGAGGAAATCGTTTCACCTTCTACCTCTGAAATAACTTGACTTTGGTACGACTTCAATACACAAGCAATTGTGAAAGCCTTATGCATTGGTCAGCGGAATCGAAAAGTCTAACAGGATGTCAAGTACAAAGGAGTGAAGGACCAAAGCAGTGAAATGCACTCTACGACTACAACTTGGAAAATACTATTTTCAAGTTTAAAATGAATAAAAAAGAAAATCGGACATAGCTTTGAGGCAATTGTGCGGTTCATTAGTTGGCTTTCTGTGATTTTAACTAACCAAAAGTCAAGAAAATCAGTACAGTTCAATGATATAGTTTAGTGCTCCGTACTCAGTGCAAACCAGTTTTTACCTTAGAGCTAGTCATATTGTAACGATGAAATGATTATCAAGACAATATTAACTTACAGTGAACAATGACATTGACTGTAGCTGTAGCAGGTGTCCCCACTCCATTACTGGCTGTACACTGATACTGGATCGTGTTATCAGGTGTCCCAGGTCTCCTTACATTCACAATGGTGAGTGATGATGTACTCGAGAGCACCTCAGAACTGCCAAGCTTAGTCCATGTTGTGATAGGCGGCTGTTTCCCGGTTACATAACAAGTCAATGTGATGCTGTCACCTTCCTCCACCGTCTCACTGATGTTTTTGATTGTTATAGATGGAGGGTCTATAATTAAAAATAAATTGAAAAGCATAAACTCACAAAAGCATGATAGGGATTTCAACATAAAGGCAAAAATACTGAATTCTCATGGGCCGGGAAAGGGGGCATTTTTCTAAATTTTCTCTTCTCTAGAGGGCAAAATTGCCGCAAAATGACTGGCTCTAAGGTTGCTAAGAAACGGTGAAGAAAAAACTGCTTCGCTATTGTTTTGCAGCAATGGCGTCTCGTATCAAAGAAATTGACGGTGAATTTATTAATGAACCAAGGGAAATGAGCCAAAATGGAAACATTAAAAAACGCAAAACAAGGAAAAAACGTTTTTTGAAGTAGTGAAGAAGAAAAGAAAAGCCTGTTCTGCCGTCCCGTGATCGATCATCTGCCAATCTGGTAGAGGAAACCTCCAATGGGCAAAACTACCATCAACACTGACTAAATTGAAGAAAATGAAGGAGAACTCACTCCTTAAAGACGCCTACTCCGAAGTGGATACCAACCAACGCGCAAAGAAGACTATGACGAACAAAGTTCCCGTGAACTGAAGAAAATCACAGACCAAACATCAGCGCAAGGACTCCACGGCTACGATGAAGACGACGAATGGGAACAGATAACTTCAAGAACAACTGACAAAAGTGTGTCGCATCCAGTGAGTGTTTGAATCAGCTGTAACCATCAAAGTCATCCACAGTTTATTGAAAACAAGGCTTCTGTTGCTGCAGTAGTGAGCTGAGAAAAGCTCATTAAGACTCACCAGCGCTAAGCATGGCTCAAACAAGAGGATCTTCACTGAGGAATCTGACTCCGAGTAACTTATAAAAACAGGCTTAAACTTGGCCTAAAAAGGTTCTTTTTTGTTATTTTTGGCCAAGGATTCCAGTCGCGTTGCTATGTAAAAACAATTTTCATTTCGAAGATTTGTGTGCCTTACAATTCATTGATGCTTGTCGAACACTGAAATGGTCTCCTACAAAATATACACAACAGCTTTCTTAGAAACGACATTTTGCCCACTAGCTCCCAGTCGGCTTGATTGCCCAGTTGGTAGAACACGTCACCGCTATCGCAGAGGCCATGGGTTTGAATCCCGCTCAGGCCTGAATTTTTTTCAGGCTTTAATTTCAGAACTGCTTAAGTTTTGTGTATAACTGCGATGATCAATCATGTATTGATATCTTTGTCCGCAGTTCAAATAAATTATACGATTTTTCATATATTCATTTGCATTCTTCACCTTCTACGGGTATATTGCGAACTCACAATGTGACCAGCTCCCAGTCGGCTTGATAGCTCAGTTGGTAGAGCACTGCACCGGTATCGCAGAGGTCATGGGTTCAAAAACCCGTTCAGGCCTTATTTTTTTTGCAGGCTTTAATTTCACAACTGGTTAAGTTGTGTGTATAACTGCCATGATCAATCATGTGTTCATTATGTTGATATTAGTGACTAATATCACTTGTCTTCAGAAGTTGCAGAAGTTTTACAAATCGCACGGATCGCTGCTCGACTTGCGCAATTTCTGCAACTTTAGAAAACATGCGTGACATTTATCTTTTATTTTACTCGGCCTAGTGCGATTACCCATACTAATCATTTAAGTCATGCACATAAAAATAAAAACTCAAAACAGGTTTAATGTAACTCACCGACGACATGCTGACAGTAGCGTTTTCTCCAGTGCCAACTGTATTTACAGGAACACAAGTGTACACTCCATCTGTCATTACAGTTGTGTTAAACACACCTGAATTGCTGTTACCAATGAGACTGTCATTTAAGTAGAAATGATAAACATGAGCATCAGGGTTGGCATCTGTACTGCAGTCTAATGAGATGTTACTGTCACGTAGCACAGTGGTGTTATTTGGAACAGTTATCAGGTTTGTGCTGCTTGGTGCATCTACAAGTAGATAGCAGAAAAAAAATCACATTCCATTCGACAAAACATCTTTTTAAAAGTACAAAATGTTTGAAAAGAGACTAATGTAAACAGAAACATATCATTAAAAAATGTATGGGACAGACATTAATTGTGCATGTGATTAATGTAAAAGCAATGACGGTCCCGTTAAGCCAAAGGGATCATTAGCATCTCAGTGCAAGGCAAAAAAAACCAATGCTACAAGCACAAACTGCTGCCTTAATCCAGCTTAAAAACACGAAAAAAGTATTGATGTGATGTAAGTAGTATGTTGCAAGTTCATTACCAAGCTGTAAGTCGTGTTAGTTTTTGCAGAGCACTTTATCTTATAGTATATTTGTAGTTGAAAATGAAAAGGTTACATTAAGTTAAACTAACAATAGATAAACAAATGTGTCGAGGAACAGGGGTCATGATTAAAAAAAGGAAAACACAACCATACCTTAAGATCATGCCCAAAACACGAGCCAAAGTCAACAGAGCGACATGATATTTCAAAACCATAAAAAGACGACATAAAGGGCCATTATGCTAAACGTTGATGAAGGCGTCCATAGTAAAAACACGACTCAGATTCCTCTGTTGCTCCTCTTGCCTGTTCATTTCGCAAAAGTTGGTTCACTAAACAATCTTTACAGAATTGTAGTCAATAAAGATAATAACTCTCTGACTCCGACTCCAAAAAATTAAACGCAGGCGAAGACAGCACAAGGCTGCTGGTTGTTGTTTGAAGATCGAAAGCATCGAAAGAATTGACAAAAAAAAAAACCTTAGAACCAAAAAACACCATTATTTAACACGCCAGCATCTAATATCTTCCCAGTTTTGGAGTAATCTTTTACTGAATCAGCTACACAGATATCACAGACCCAGGGGTTTGAATAAACTGAGCCGGTTACCGGCGGTCTACCGCCGCCTGTAGGACCTCTTACCGCCGTCTGTTTGGATAAAAATGACATTAATAAAAAAAAAAGCAAATATAAGAATAACGACGACCACCGAAATTTTTAAATGCTGCATAAAAAAAGTCCTGTTTTGTGGTCAATGAAAATGCCCATCAACAGCACGCTTTTTGATGCCCATAACGCTGGAAATCGCATTTCCGAGCTTCTAGATTTCAATTTTTCTGGGGGGATGCCCTTTTAGTGGTCGCAGCCACCTATTACACCTTCAGTGGCGGCTTATAACTTACACCCCTGCAGACCCCGACCAAATAAGTAAGGTAGCAACCTCCAGTCTCCCCTCAGAACGGTGCTTTCCAGCCATTAATTTATTACATGGCGAAAGAATACTACTAGCCAACTAAGCACTAACATTTTTACTAATCAACTCAAATAGCCATGATTTAAGGATTGTAAAACTGATCTATCTTAGTTTTGAAACTTGACAAAGCTGAATACAAGGCCTTTTGCAAGTTCGTACAATGTTTTATTGAAAGATCAGTGTTACAACTAGCAAGAGAAATTGAAATGACTTGTATTGCCTTGTTAGGTCAATTTGGTGTTCCAGCTTGACTTACAAATCTTTATAGCTGAATATAATACAACTGCAATGAATGTCATCCAAATAACACGGGAAACGAGTGCAGATAGTAACAATTGTATTACTAGTTATTTGTACACTAGAAACCTTCCTAACAACAGACTGGTTGACGAGGCCGCCGCGCGATGACCAGTCCAAAAGAACAACAAAACGAAGGACATTTCTGCAATATTTGAAGACGATTTGAATGGCTTCCTGAATTTGACCTAGACCTGTTTGGAAATTTTTTTTGGACCTAGAAATTTTTGGCCGATAACAAATAACTTACTCTAAAAGGCGAAACAAATGAAGCGACCCCTTCTGAAACAGCAGCCGCGTTGAATGCTGCTAAAATAGGCGACTTTCTCCAAAAAATGAAATGAACACCAAATCTAATCTGAACATTCGGAAAAGATGGTGTTCCAGAGCTTGACAAACTTCTGTGCCACTTTTTCAGTAGCGGAAGAAAGCAAGAGAACACTTAGTTTGAGCTACGTACGCTAACGTCTTTCCAGCGTAGTTTTGGTTGCCATTTGAGTGAACTCGGCAAGGAGCTCAGCGACTTACTTTGTTCCTCTGTTTCAAAACTTCGTACAAACTCTTCATATGAAAATTGTTTGATTTGCATGAATATGAACCTGTTGGGGAACACACTTTCATATGAATGGTTTCGCACAAAGACTCGTTTTGACACAGAGGCAAATGGCAACTCGGAAATGGTTGTTGTTTTCTACTTGAATTCACTCAATATCTTGCTCACCAAATGACTTGTTTTACTGGCCATGTTATCCATTCATGGATATTTTGGATGCTGGAAGGGTTTTCCATTCTCACTCTCCACTGAGGTCAGGAGATCGCTTGGTGCGTACTCGTTTTAAATCTTAGCGACTCGCTATTCTGATCAGTTTTGCTCTGTGTGAGTAATTTCTATCCCCTGATTCAACGGTTTTTTTAGTGAAATGCTGGAACGAATATGTTTGTAATAACTCAAGTCCTAAGGACAGAAACATCGAAACATCAATTTCAACTTCTTGCACTCAATTTCAAATTTCTGCACTGTTTGGGATTAATTGACGTGCTCTCAGCCAATCAGCATGATGAAATTTTTGCATGTATATTATTATGTTGATTATTTAACAATTATTCCATGAGCGCGCGGTGGATATGAGATGGTAAATAGCCAACGTGGCCCGTGGGGCCGAGTTGGCGGCTATAACCAATCTCATATCAACAGGCGCGAATAGAATAATTGTTTAATTAAATTTTCAACCTTCGGTTTTGCTAAATTTTATTGAAGTCTAAAGCCGTGTTCACACTAAATGTTAATTATATTCAACTGAACTACGATTCAATCTATCATACTCCATCCGATTTCACTCAATTATGGTTCTGTTCACAACTGCGAAATTCAAATGAACTAGGCATGGTAACCTCGCAATCTAAAGTTGAAAACAAAACGGCGCCCTATCGAACAGCTGCCATGTTATTCACCGCAATACTTGATTTGGAGGCAAGAAGAAAAGCAACAACGGATGAGACAGTTTTTGTTGAAGCAAGCACTTACCTTTGTTTTAGCCTTCCTGTTGATAGTCGTCGATCAAACTGTCTTTAGCCATAAAGCGATCAAAAGTTTGGTTTCATCAAACCATTACGTGTCAGCCATTTTGGTCAATCACACACTGTAATTACTTCAAACAACCCCAAGGGGGTTGTTTGAGGTAATTGTAATCCAATTATAATCAGGGACTGTAATTAGTTGATGTGAACCCATTTCATATTTAATTGGACTATAATTCGCTCATAATCGAGGCCTAATGTGAACATGGCTTAAGAAACGACCGGAAAGTGATATGACTTCCGGGCGCCAAAACGAAATGCTGAAAATTTTATGCTGAACGGCATTTGCCGCATTCATTTCCAGATAAGGTCAAATGCAGATATAATGGTTGGTAACCGAGATCTAGTGAACCAATCAGAAAGCTAGAATTGCATTATCCGAGATTGAGAATTTAATAAAGTTATTTTATGTCCTGTGTATTTTACTCATTCTGCTATCCGTCTGCAAACAAGACTTAGACTTAGCCTCTATCAGGGCCAATCGATTCTGCATAAGGGTAATTTTTTTACTGATGCAGGTAATATTTTATGTATTTGTTGAACAGCAAGTTTTACTGCACTTATGCTTATTTTTTTTTAGACTCTGCTGCACCATTTTGCTCTACCCCAGCAAAGAGATCAAGAAAAGAAGGCCCTGCACTACCCTTGCAGGATGCGTGTATCAGGTATACAATATTAGAAATCAACTGAAAATATAAGATGTTTCTCTTTTTGAACTGAAAGCAGCCTATATATTAAGTTACGGAATTTAGCACCTGCAGCATTTTGCCTTCCTTGGGGTGTCGATAAGCAACAGGTGATAAGCTCAAATATTATTGCACGTTATGCCTTCGAATTGCATTATTTTCTGTATTTCTGTATTTTGACGAAAGTCTCCTCTTGCTGCTTACACTGTCTTTTGTACACATGTCACACCAGCATTGTCATTGTCATTGCTTTGTCATTTGAATGGCATGCTAGTGTATTGCTTATTTCTCCCTTCCTGTCTGTATTCTTGTTTTCTTACCAATATTATGGTAGCCATTTATACTTCTGTGCGGAGTTGGACATAACCATGACTCCCTTTTATTAGATTAAGAACCTGTTTTTGATTTAGTGATTTACACTCCTTGTCTTGTTGCATCAGAACATCATGAGGAACTACGGGACCTCATCCATGACCTGGACATATGGCATAAGTCAGCGAAACTTGTGAAAGCTTTGACTGAGGTGAGTCATTTTTATAATGTACATGTAGTGTTTCCTTATAATGACGCTTAAACCCATAATTTGAGCATGGGTAACAAAAATTCCCTCAGGCCTGACTCAAGCAGGATCAAAGGACAAAGTGTAAGCATTTACAGTGTAAATTATTTTTCTGCAGTTTTGAATGCAAATCACCTCTTAGTTTCCTAGTTGTTGAAAAATAACTGCAATTGCTTTTCATATTCATTTGGCCAAAAAGTGGCCATCCATAGGGCATCTGAACATGTGACCAAAAACCTGCCTGTATTGTAAGAGCTAAAAAAGAAGAAAGAAATGCAGTGATCAAGGGTTATATATGTAGAATACAATGAAATTTCCATTGAAATATTTGTTAATAGGCTGCCAACTTGAAAGACTGCAGTGTCCTCCGTGAGTGGATTGAGCCCATAAGAAATCATTTCTGGTTTTGTTGCCAA
>OZ026599.1:16222469-16257469 GCA_964020085.1 Micromussa lordhowensis | reverse complement strand
AAACAACTGCATTATCATAGGTGGACATGTTAGTGTCAATTTCGTGGCACAATAAGTTACCATAGCAGCAGTAAGACCTGCTGAAAACATCCTTAATTTTAGCTTCAGATTTAAAGTGGCACTGAACCCCCTCTACAGACTTTTTTGAATCTTTGTAAGAAGTTGCATCTTATTATGCTTATCGAAATTCGATAATAAAAAATGGGAGTCACCGAAATCTTTTGGAGTTATAAGAGCTTGAAGCTAAAATTAAGGGTGTTTTAACAGGTTGTTTGGGAGGCATGATAGCCTCATGGTGAATCTGGTCATCTCCAGTTTGAGTGGTCCAGGTTCAAGCCCTGGCTGGAGACATTGTGTTCTTGGGCAAGACACTTTACTCTCACGGTGCCTCTCTCCAGCTAGGTGTATAAATCAGTATCAGCAAACTTAATGATTGGTGGTAACCCTGCTATGGACTAGCATCCCATAGGGAGAGTAGAAATACTCCTAAATAAAGTGGGCAAGTTTCTAAAGAAACTGTGGTGCTGCGTCGGTGGGAGTATTACAAGATAATTTGGTTTTATCAACTGGGTTGATAATGTGAATTGTCCACCGTAAAGAGATTCGGAAGCTGACGTTTCGAGCGTTGATTCGCTCCGGCGAAGGGCTATCTCTTTACGGTGGGCAATTCACATTATCAACCCAGTTGATAAAACCAAATTATCTAGAAATACTCCTAGCTGCTTCATGCTACATAAACCGGGATATAAGCTCTGGCATGATGGGCCACTTGGCTCACGCTTTTAACACTGTGTATTGTTGCTATAGTAACCTGTTGTATAGGATGGGTGAATGCCACTTGTTTACCAATGATTGGGTATTTATGTGACACCATTATTGTAGCATCACTTGTGGTTGTGAAACAGTGGTGGTATTCATCCTTCAAAGTATAGCTGTCAGAAATTTGCTGGAAACTGTTGCCAGAAACTTTGGAGAGACTGCAGAGTGCCAGCTTTTGGCACTGGCATTTCTGGGATGGTTTGGGTACCAAACATGAGCTATAATTGATCAATGGTTGGGCGAGCACGCATCGTTTACAAGGGTCTCTATAATTGGCCAAACACGACAATGGGTAAACAACACAAACAATGCCCCTAGTCTTAACAACAAAAGAAGTGCAGATTAACAAGAACGAATCAAAATAGAGGTTGTAAAGAGGTGCAGGCCATCTCCAATGGTTTCCAAACGCAACCATCGACCAAAACAGTGGTGTAGCTCACATTGGTTACCCAAAATATCCCAGAAATCCTAGTACCAAAAGCTTCAATCTTTGATCTTTGCTGTGCGAACCATTTTAACCCGCAGTAGTCATTAATTATTTAGCGGGTTATAGCTAACCACAATGAATTTAATTTTTATGAGCCACTTAAGGACGTTCGCGCGAAAATTTTCCAGTCAATAGAATTTTTTTAAACTTTTATGCAGGCAGATAATGAGTTACTTGTGCCAGATATGCAAAAAAATTTGGGGGTCACCGTCTTCGTTTCAGAAATTTAGCGTGTGGAAAACTACCCTGATTTCGAAAAATTGCCCCATATAATCGAGCACGGTCTACAGGGATTTACAGTTAAAAATATCGAAGGTGAGTCAACGGAGGCAAACGATCTTAGTGGGTCTGTTGCCTAAATAATTTAAAATGTTACTAACGTTTTCACAAAATTTAACGGAACGGAATTCGATGATGCATTTTGCCAAAAATTCAATTTTCTAGACGATAGATTTTCTTCATTTTCTTCCTAAACGTAGAAAATCAGTAGAGGAAATGATCTATCCAAAGAAAAATTGGGGTCACCGAACGTCCAAGATCGTTAAATCCAGGCAAAGCTCTAGCAATGGCCATCTGCCCTATCATTTGTTTATTTTGTGACTTAGCGCGCGCGCTCATGCATGACGTGGCATGTGAATTTGCGTGCGCAGTAAGGATGCGCAGAAACAATTAGCGCGAACGTCCTTAACTCGGAAAATGGACTGTCCGTAAACAGGCCATATTACAAGTGGAATTCGCCTGGACCTAGCGTGCAACTGAGGCTAATGCGGGGGAATCTTTTCGAATGCAAATGACATAAATCTCATTTTAATGATATTCACTGTGTGAGCCTCCATTGCAAGCTAGTTCCAGTCCAGTACCGAGAATACGACTATGACCTATTGACAGTGAAATAGAGATTGAATTGAAAGAAAATTGGTCTATTTCAAGTTTTCTACAATCAGCTTGGCTTACAATAGCCACTTTGTATTGATTAACAAAAGGTTATGAGAAGTTATTTTCTTCCATAATATAGGTCAATATAAGCGAGATGAAGTTCAGGGCCCGGTTGTTCAAAACCGCGATTAGCGCTAATCCACGATTAAATAGGCTAATCGCCGATTAAATTTAAATCGCCGATTAGTTTCTGTTGTTCAAAGCACGATTATCCCTAACATACCATTAAACCAAACCTGCTCGCTAGGTGGATTAAATACTTAATCGGTAGATTAAAAAATAAAAATCACAGCAGTATGGCTGACTTGTTGTATGGTTGTGTTGGTGTTGATGGGCGAAGAAAAAGGAAGCGAAGAGAGTTTAGGAGCGTCGGTTTCACGATAGATGGATATACAGACGAAGAATTAAGAGCAAGGTATCGCTTTGGAAAGGAGTCAATACAGTATATTACCGACCTTTTGGCAGATAATCTTCGTCGTAAAACCAACCGCAATCGTCCTCTCACCGCTCTCCAACAAGTCCTCATTGCTATGCGCTTTTACGCAAGTGGTAGCTTCCTTCAAGTGGTGGGAGACACCGTTGGTGTTAACAAGTCGACAGTGTCACGAGTGGTGGCAAATGTATCCCTGGCACTTGTCGCTAGACAACAAGAGTATGTCAAGTGGCCAAGACGACAGCAAGAGCTGGGCAGTTTAAAAACTGCCTTTTACCAGCGAGGAGGATTTCCCTGCGTGATCGGATGCGTCGATGGCACGCATATCCGAATCCAAGCGCCCAACAAGAACGAGAATAGCTATGTGAACCGCAAAGGCTACCACTCCATCAATGTTCAAGGCATATGCAACCACGAAGGTAATCGATGCTTTTAAAATCATTTCTTAAATCTGGGTAGACTGTTTCATTTTCAGAAAACGTCTTTTCCTTCATGTAACACACAGTCAACGTCCTACTCAATAGCAGAGCGAGGGGGTGGGGGAGGGGGGTAGACAAATTAAGTGATCTACACTGAGTAGACTTGAAAATTTTGTCACATTCACACCGATTGGCTGCAGTGAACGTTTCACCAAAGTAAAATCCCTTAGCAGAATTACCTTACATGATATAATTGTTTGCCTTCATTTCAGGTTTGTTTACTAACATTGTAGCTCGATGGCCAGGAAGTACACATGACAGCTTCATGTTCAGGTCCTCAAATGTATGTAGCTACACAGAGGAAAATCATCACTCACTGGATGATGGAATTCTCCTTGGGGACAGTGGGTATGCATTGCGCCCATTTATGATGACCCCGTATAACAACCCAAGCACCCCAGGTCAAGTTGCTTACAATGATGCTCATTGTAAAACAAGGGTAATCATTGAACAAACTTTTGGCCGCTGGAAACGTCGCTTTCATGTTCTCCATCCTGAAATTCGTATGGCTTCAGAAAAGGTGTGCATCATCATTGGTGCATGTGCTGTTTTGCACAACATTGCAATTTTCCTCAGTGAGCCAATGGAGGATGGAGATGTTGGTGGGGAAGCAAATGAGGATTATGTGTACTGTGGTCCTAATCAAGGACAAGCTATCAGAAATCGCATTACCCAAACCTATTTCAGCTAGATGCCATCCTTTTAACCAAATGTATTATAAGTAATGTACCAAAGAAAAATAATTGGGTGGAGAATTTTCAGTTTTCCTTGGCCATTGCTCATTCAAGTTGTTTTCAAGTCATTTTTGGGATGTGAAAGACCGCACATATATACCTATCAGGGAGTAACCTGTACCTCCCCCCACCCCCCAACCCCCTCGGTCTTGAAACCTGGCAGTCAGGAAGTGTTTTCAAAAAAGTAGATACCTGGCAGTCTGAAATTATTATAGATCTGAATTTCCATGGAACAACTCATTCAATAATATTCTTCTTCTAATAGACAATGGTAGATCTTTGTTTACAAATTTCAAGTGACTTCAAGTATTATTTTGGCTGTGTAGCTGAGGAAATTTTCAAGCTTAAGCTTACTAGTACAAAAACTTGATGTCTTAACACTTAGAAAATATTCATGCTCTGACTCGGAAGTGAACTCTCAAAGATTTAGTTAAGTGTAAACCCTCTAAGAGCACTAGAGTTTTGTTTACAAATGCCACACAATTCTGAATAGTGCTTTGATTTGTAGTGGATCAGTTTTCTTCACTTTAGCATACTATAACAGCTCACAGGCACAGCTTTTTAGCAAAACAATGTATACTCAGCAGTCAAAAACATTCTCCATTTTCCAACTTAATTTCTTTTTGCACTTGCTAAGAATGCTTGATCTCTATATGGTAATACCAAGGGATTTTGAAACTAATAACACCCCTACATTGAATTGTTGACATTCCCTTGCCATGGAAGTACGTAATATGATGAATGTCTGCCACAGGTTGCATGACATTATTGATATGTGAAAAACAGCATTTATAACAGCCAAGTACTTCATGGTTTAAAATTTTTGCAACCAGCTTATATCTAATTTTATGGACAACGGTGCCTGTGAGTATGCCAAAGGTAACAGAACTCATCCACTGCAAATCAAAACATCGAATTGCTTGGCATTTCCGAACAAAAATATCGAGTACTCTCAGAGGGTTCCAAACTGTACTTTAAGTGGACTTTGACTTCAGAGTCAGAGCACACTCGGCAAATAGCCCAGCATCGTAAATTTTCTCAACAACAAAACCAAAGAAATACTTGAAATTGCATAACATTTCTGTTAATCTAAGAAGAATTAAATGAGTTCTTCCAACCAATTTCTGTAATAATTTCAGACTGCAGGGAATCTATTTTTTTTAAGAAACACTTCCCAGCTGCCACATATCTCTAGAGACACGATGATTTTAGCTAGTGTCTAGATACGCGATAGCCGGGAAGTGTTTTCAAAATACTCCATATCCGGCAGTCTAAAATTATTGTAGAATTTCCACGGAAAAACTCATCCAATCCTTCTTTAAACTGTAGATCTTTGTTTAGAATTGTCAAGCGATTTCATTATTATAGCTTTGGCCTTGTAGTTGAGTAAATTTGAGCTTGGGCATACTATAAAATCTTGATGTTTCGATACTTAAAAAAAAATTCATACTCTGACCCCGGTGTCAACTCTCCGAGAATAATTTCTACAGAAGCTGAAGTGTGAACCCTGCGAGTGTATTCGATATTTGTTTAGAAACGTGAAGCGATTCTATATAGTGTTTCGCTAGTGTTGTGGACAAATTCTCTTGGCTTTGGCATAATAATAATAAATAGTTTATTAACACTTCTAGCAGTTAAAAACTGAATTAACAGTGTACATGACAAAGTATTAATGTTTTAAGTCTAACTATATGTTTAAGTCTAACTATAAGAACCTCGACTCACGGGCACGGTTCTTCAAAATTATAACTGAAATCGCTTGACATTTCTAAACAAAGATATACAGTTTAAAGAAGGATTGGATGAGTTTTTCCGTTTACTAGTAAATTCTAGAATAATGTCAGACTGCAGGGTATGGAGTATTTTGAAAACACTTCCGGGCTGCCGGGTATCTAGACACTAGCATGATTTTAATAAGCTTAATATGCTTCGCACTGATAAGATAAATTGTAAAAACTTTATTCAATTTTAATTGTGGTAGAATACAGACCTAGCAATCAAAATGCAAAAGGCCTAAACAAATTGAATTGAATACCGAAAAATAAAATCCCCCGAATAGGGAGAATTTTAAACATCATTATAAGTTCTGTTACATGAAAAATATGTAAATTCACGACAGGAAAGATCGGCCCGCCACTATAGGGCTTAAATTGATTGTGGTCATGAAATTACCACAGGTCTCCGTTTCCTTAATACTTGCACATTTTTGCTCCAACAGAGCAATCTCCAATTCAAGTTTCTTCTTATTAAGATTTAAATTACTCTGTTTTAATAACAAAGCCTTGTACTGCTCTTCCAGCACCATGTCGTGGGTTATTTTCCTCTTTGGGGGCTTTTCGCTTACCTCCTTGATAGTGTTTTTACAGGTAGCGATGTCTTTGACAATTTTGGTCACGGCTCCGTCCATTAACTCGTCGGGCTGCTCAGCAACAGAATTAGGAGTCTCATCGGCAGAGGCCTCGCTCGACACCACCTCAACGACAAGAGTTTCTGGACCTACGAACCAGCCAGTCTTATCAGATAATAAAGCACCACAATCTGTTGGAATGCAGTGTTTTGAACTGCACTTGACTGCCTTTCTAAAAGGCAGTCATATTTAATTGCTTAGAGTTGGCCGCTGGCCGAAGAGTGTATCTGAAGCCGAGAAGAGAAGGGTGGGCCGAGGCAGACTTTTCGGCGCCATTTGTTTCTTGTTTACATGGGATGTCATTCTTTTATTGCGTCCAGATATAGTTTTCTACCATTTAAAAAAATACGAAAGAAACAAAAGTCTCAAGTCCGTTAATTTTCACTTTGCTCTGTGTTTGTTAGCGAAGTAGACATTCTATGCAAGGTTTGGGCTTTGAGAGGTATTACAATAAAAATATAATGTTTCCATTTACCTTACCTGTTTCAAACCCCTGCAGCCCAGTAAATGACGGTGTGTCACTGAACATGTTTATTATTTTTAAACTGGCTTCTGATGGGTTCGGAGGAGCAGGGCCACCACCTGTCTTCCTCTGCTCAGTTTTAAAGGAACTGAATTCTCTTTTTGCGTGACTCTGGAGGTTTTTCCACTTGTCCCGTACTTCCTGCGTTGATCTTGCTGTCACACCGACGGCGTTTACCGCCTCCGAGATTTCTTCCCAAATCTTGTTTTTTTTGGCATTTGTTACACTGTTGGTAAATTTACTTTGAAGAATGTCCATACTTTCTTCAAATTTTTCCGTTAAAACGGAAATTTCAGCGGGTGAAAAGTTTGCTTTCCGAACTTTCTTCGCTGGGGACGCCATATTCACAAAAACAAAATTCCAGCTATTACATGACGTAAACTGACACAAAATAAATTATAATTAATCAATATAATTCATTTTACGCTTAATCGCGGATTAGTAAATCGACCGAGTAATCACCCTTTGAACAACCGTTTTTTAACCAACGATTAACTAACCCACGATTAAGAAATTTAATCGACGATTAGGCCTAATCAGCGATTAGTTTAATCGCGGTTTTGAACAACCGGGCCCTGGGTACTGTATCAATTTGAAATCAGCAGCTTGTTAAAGTCTTTCCAAGTGCGATTCAGCGATTCATCAAATTTCTAAATTTACAATTTTTCAAGGACTATCAAGACCTCTTCGAGGACAATACATGTAATTGTTATTCAAAGACTTGTTTCCTTGAGAATCACATGTTGAATTTAATTAGGTAAGGGCACCAAAAATAGAGAATACCCAATACCCCATTCATGGCAAGATTATTTACACCAGTACTGTTAGGTTATTCACATAATAATCACTCAGCTTCCATATCATCAAAATAAACTCTTTAAGACTTGCAGTTTCTATTATTCATGTCATTATTTTTTTATCTGTTGTAGACCCTAGCTGGTACACGAGTTTTTATTTTCAAGGACTTTATGAAGCTTGTATGAAACATTCTCTGTATCAACTTGGTCAAGGTCTGACTGATGTTTGTGTCACTTAGCTAAGAGCAGTCTTTACTAAGACTTCTTTCATGTAGTCCGTAGACTGTGCTAAATGGCAACTAGAATGTACATTTGTGATAATCAAATAAAAACTTTAAGTGCTAAAAGGGTATATATACTTACATAACACTGTCAGAGTTAACTCATCTGTAGGTCCATCACCAAAATCATTGAACGGAGTGCAGCGGTAGCTCACCTGCTTTATTCTTTCATTCACTGAAGTTGTAATGACCGAGACATGATTACCAGTCGTGTCATTAACAAAATTGTTTTGGTTTTTGTAGAATCGATACTTTGCAAGTGGATTGGCCTGTGCACTGCAAGTGATGTTGAAGTTCGTATTCACATTAACTGATTGGCCAACAAGAGAAGTTCTCAGATTTGAGTTTATTGGATGATAACCTAAACACAAAGATAAATAATGTAAGCATAAAACTATGCCATCCTCAACAAAATGCATCGCAAATCAATTGCATTAATGTGTTATTATTGTTACAGTTATTGAACCACAAAATTTTGAACTCTGAGGGAAAAGAATTCAAAAAACGGACTGTGGGTTCAAAATAACTATAGGTCAGTGTTAAACAATTGAGATTAACAATTAAAATGACATAATCAACATACATGTAATGGTAGGAAATATAATTGTTTTTATTGACTAAGGGCCAGAAGAGAACACTCAAGGATGTGGCTAATTAAAGTGTGTACAAGACAACAGTACGATGAAAAGACCAACTTGTAGCATTTCAGTCATGTTCCGGATGACAAGGGTCCCATGATGTCATGATGATTTTAAGCTTTCAGCTAGCTACCCAATGGATCAGAGTTTGAAATAGACGGGGTTATGTGAAATGAACTCAGTTTGTTGCGAGGAGTGTGACAAATCAAGTTTGAATTACCAGATTCCAACCACATCTCAGTCTTTAGTTCTCTGGTTACACTGTAACTACACTTAAACCACAGCAAAACAGATCAACGAGCCCCTAAGTTTGGAACCCAAGCCATCATGCCGCAACTCCCTCTTAAGGATGCAACGTAACCTGTGACTGTCAAATTTGCATAAAAACGGGACAAAAACTGACCAAAAATGATTCATCTTTTCTTGTTTCCTTTGTCCTCAGAATGTCTCAGATCGCATCTCCAGCCACATATTGAATGAAAATTTTCCGTGGGAGCATGCCACTTAATTCAGTGTGTTTTCCACATAAGCAATGCAT
This sequence comes from Micromussa lordhowensis, assembly GCA_964020085.1. Taxonomy (NCBI): domain Eukaryota; kingdom Metazoa; phylum Cnidaria; class Anthozoa; order Scleractinia; family Lobophylliidae; genus Micromussa; species Micromussa lordhowensis. Next base: position 16,248,397 of record OZ026599.1, on the reverse strand, counting down.
TTTTCTGCATTTTTACCCTGGAAATTTCTGCATAATTATTCGTTTTTGTTTTCCCCACCCTGTCAGATGGCATGTTTATTTGTGAACTTAATTATTAAAGTATTTTATCAAAAAGTTAAACGCTAAAAGATTCTTTAAAACCATTTTAAAAAATTTCTAAAAAGCAGACGACGTTTCGGCGTTACTCTACGCCATTATCAAGTCAGGATGATAAAAGTTGAAACGAGAATATATAATAACGTGAAACAATAAAAATATTTGTGTGTCCTATGGGTATAATACCCAAAATAAGACAAAAACGAACAAAAGAAACGAAAGTGTCAAGTGAAAAGTTTGGCGCGGATTGAGTCACTTTGGGTGTTGAAAGAAGGCTTGATTATTAAAGTCCCATTGATAGTTCAGGCCCTGGTTGTTCAAAGGCTGGATAACACTATCCACCAGGCCCCGGTTGTTCGAAAGGAGGATAACGCTATCCGCCGGATAAATCACTATCCAGTGGATAAGTGTTAACTAAACAAACCACGCTATCTGCTGGATAGCGACTTATCCGGTGGATAGCGTTATCAAACCATAGTATAATCAAACCATATGGTATACATGTGCAGAATACAATTTTAACTTACTTTCAACAATAATGTAGACAACTTGGCTTGCTGGATTACCGATACCATTGTCAGCAGTACATCTGTAGCCTCCTTCATCCTGTTTACCGGTGATGGTCAAAGGGAAGGAGACAGGACTGTTGTCAGAAACTCTTGTCCAGGCGATGCTTGGTGTTGGCATACCTTTTGCTGAACAGTTCAGTGTCACTTCCTCACTTTCATTCACTGTTTGGTTTCCTGAGATATGAGTGATGTCTGCTGGATCTAGAAGGACAATTAATGCACCAAAGGTTAATTTTATCAAAGAAACAAAAATATAAAATTTTTAAATATAAATGATTTTATTTATGTGAACTACTTATAATAATAAACTTTTTTAAAAGATCTTTTTTAAACTTCAATAGACAGTACTCCATACGTATGCACTGAAAGGATATTTGGATTCCTAACCGTTTACACACGACGATAACTCCACGAACATTCATGATAAAATGGTTAACCAGCTGTTTGTTGCCTCGACAACGAGAAAGAAGGTGCCGCCAATTTGTATTTGTCCACTTGCGTGTAAACGGCAAAACCAATCCGGTATTAAAACATTCCGGATTCATCACGAATCTGGAACAATTTCCACTAGTGTAAACCTAGTCTAAATCTCGCTGAGATTCTCGGCGAGTTTTTGGGATTTCGCCTTGAATCTTTGTGAGTTTTTGGCCGGTGAGATTTGCGAGATCTCGGCGATCTCGCCTGCCAAAAACTCACTGAGATTCTTGCCGAGATCTCAATCAAAATTTTGCAGGGGGTATTATACCGACAGATTCCATGTTGCTGTGCATCTATTTAACAAATAGATTCCATGCTGCCGTGCGTCTGTTCAGTAATAGATCACAGATGACGTCAAAATGTGGTAAGAACAAAAAAGTTTCACACGAGGCGCAGCCGAGTGTGTCACTGATGTTCTTACCACATTTTGACGTCTTCTGTGATCTATTACTGAATCAGACGCACGGCAACATGGAATCTATTTGTTTTATATAATAACGAAAAGCCTTTTTTGTTTCTAAATCTTTCAACATAACGCGAAACCCGGCCGTTTGCCCCGCCTTTGCACGAAAAAAGCCATTTGACGTGATCTATGATATACAAAATGAAACAATTTCATTGGTTGCTATGCGTAGCAAAGAATTGTGATTGGTCGAGAAAAATCACGCCACTGTCAAACCTAACTCGAGCGTCGCTCCTCGCTGAATGAAAACTTACAGCGAAAGCAGACAAATCTTGAAGAAAATGCTGGAAATCGGTCAGTTTTTGTCATCGGAGCAGCCCTGTGAGCCGAAAAGCTTGGAAGTTTCCTTGAAAATTACAGGAGTTGACAAAAATATCCTCGGAAAACTTGTGGTTGCGGTCAACCTAGAGGCCATTTCATTCGAGTTTTGAATGAAAGGAGCGTAAATGACGGTGGAGATTTTCGTCTTCTGTGGTTTGTGATTCTCAAATCAGCTTGATATAGTGTCGGAGAGTCTGTCGGAGACACATTTTAGCTGCGATACTGTTGACCAGCTGTAGTTAGCTATACTTAGCTCGCTGATGTGCCCTGAAACAGACAGGAACATTCGCATCGGAAAGCAAGGTTAACTTAAGTTATGTAAGTTATTTTATTTTACCATTTTTTAGAAGTGATGTTTTGATGTTTCATTCCTGACATCAATCAGTATGTCAACAGTTGTTTTGACACTGGGAAAAGTTGAATTTTTTAAATAAATTAATCTCAGAAACATTTTGTTTATTGGGTTTGTTAAATTCGAGATAACGCAGTGGTTCTCGGCTCACCAACACCAAGTTTGTGCGTGGTTTAGTCTTGCTCGAGTGCCGACTGAAGTGACTAGACAATTATTTCTATATCATTTTCTAAAAGAAACGGCTTTACCTTTCGTTTTCTGGCTTTTCGAACATGTTCAATGCCTCGGCAAGACTTTTTTGTACCTTGTCTTTTGCCCAGTCACGTAAAATATTATCCTAATTCTCAAAACTTTCCGCCATTTTAAAACGATAGAGAGAAAAACTTTGTAATGATGACGTCAATCGTACATCTGTCCTCTAATAGATCATAGGCGAGAACCAATCAAAATGCGAGAATAACTTGGGTTATTATATAATTAGAAATAGATCAGAGAAGACATCAACACGTGGTAAGAACATCAGCGACACACTCACTTAATGGCGCCTGTGCCACTTTTTTGTTTCCACATTTTGACGTCATCTGTACTGTGATCTATAATATTATATTACTGAACAGATGCACAGCAAAATGGAATCTGTTTGTTAAGCAGATTTAGCTTTTGTCGAGACAGGCATTCTGATAAGCAACGATAAAAAAAACACAGAAATTATGCCACATTTTTGGGGCAGATGGGATATGAAAGGACTATAATATGCTATTAATTATGGAAATTATGTGATTTTCTTAGCCATTTTAAGCTTGTTTTACTAGTTTCAGAGAAAGAAAATGACTTCTGTGCTGCTTTTAAGAAAATTTAAACATAACTTAAGGAACAATAATGTTATTACACCTCTATGTTGACTGATCTCAACGTTGTGGTTCCATCCACATGGAATGGGTATTTTCTTGCTCGCTCTTCCATAGACAAATTTGGCAGAGGGTATGATTTTGTCTTCTAAGTCAAAGAAACTGCAGGAATGTTCATTACAAACTTATCCATGAGGGAATTTGGTTTGTTTTCCATGAAAGAAGCTACATAGTGAGATAATGGTTTGACACTGACTGTTTTTTTATGTTTCGTTCAAGACGTTTTGGCTGGTGCTTAAGCCTTACAAGGTCAGCTATAACAAGATCAGTAATGGAAGAAATTGAGGAAACTGCCAACTCCACAGCTCCCCACCCCCCTAAGTGGTGGTTCCGTTACATTGAAGATAGTCACACATGCCTTAGAAAAGGACCAAGTGGATGAGTTTCACCACCATCTCAATTCAATTAACTCCCCCCCCCCCCCCCCGCATAAAGTTCACTCTAAAACTTGAGCACACCAAGGTACAAGGACTACTTTTTCTAGACACTATCACCACAAGGAGGGGTATACAGCTTGAAGTGAATGTCTACAGAAAGCCAACCCACACAGACTGCTATCTCGATTTCAATTCTCACCACCCCATGTGCCATAAGAGATCTGTAGTCAGTACCTTGCTACGTATACACAGGGCACAGAAAAAACAAAATAAATTTTGGAAATGTCAGAGTTGTTGAGTTATTGGACATAAGGCTAACTATCATGGGCGACTTTTCTTGGAAGCCTGGTTTTCAGTACAGGATCCGCAGTCTGGAAATGACCACATGTATCGCCATCCCAGAGGTCTACAAATCTCTGGCATGTGCACAAGTCTCATGCTACGTTTTCAAGAAACTACCCTTATTGTCTCAGCGTGTGCTAGACGTGGTGTTATTTGAATGACGCGTACTAACATTATATTTCAACTGATGAAGGCTTAAGCACCAGCTGAAACGTCTTGACCGACACATCAAAAAATAGTCAGTGTCAAACCATTATCTCACTATTATGTCAGCTCCTGACTACAACTACTCTATTTTTCAAGAAGCCACATTTTGTTATCAAAATAACAATGCGTAGATCTTACTTACTTATGTAGATACAGGATTTTCTTCTAATAGTATTAATCAATTGAATTTTAGTTAAAACTGAAATGTGCAATTTCTTATGAATTGAGTCATTTTTCATGGATTGTGTGATAGCTAGGATGCGATTTGAGGCGGATTCTGCAAAATCTCCCATCATCACATCATTTCAAAGCGATTAGCCTTAGAAAATGCCTTGGAAGCCTTCTACAAACTTCCATTTTGTAAACAATCGAAGTTCAAGGCATTTTATGCACATTCTGGGACTGGTCCCATTTCCCTTGAATTTGATCACACTGTTCAGTCATTTTAACTCAGTTAACTTGAACTTGGGTAACTCGAATTCCCTTGAATTCCCTAAGACTCGAACTCGGTCTGGGTTCCAGCCCTGGCCAGGGACATTTTGTTGTGCTCTTAGCCAAGACACGGTACTCTCAAAGTGCCTCTCTTCACTCAGGTGTATAAATGGGTACCAGCGGATTTAATGCTGGGAGTAACCCTGCGAGTGACTAGCATCCCATCCAGGATTGGTGCTACTGAAAACGGGATAAGCTCCGGCCTGATGGGCCACTTGGTTTGTATGCAAACTTTACCTACCTACTCACCAAATTGGATATTCAATCAACCCCGATAGTTTAAAGTCCCACTAACTTGAACTGTTTTTTGTTCTCCTTCAGAGTTTGAGTTACCGGGGTTCTACTGTATTTCATTCCCAAAGTATCACCTTTTGGTGCAACACAAACAATCCTGTTACGATTTGGCCAATCAGAATTGCCAAACAACCTTGGAACAGGGTTTTCAATTTAGCTGGTGCGGGACGCAAGTCACCATGCAGCTACTTCAAGCATTTGCACCGGGTACTTTTCGTATCCCAAATTTTATTCGTATACAATTATGTTTCACTAACGTAATTGTGATCTGATCTTTTTGAGGAAATAAATAAACACTAACAGATGAAAAAAAATCAATGCAGCCATTATATGTACCTTTCAAACTTCGAAGCAAGACCTTTTTTGGCAGAACAACTGCTCGTTTGCATGGACTGTCATTTAAACGTGCATGTATCAGCGAGGTGGCAGATTTCTTCTCACATGCACAGCCTCCAGGATGAAGTAGACGTAGCAAACGATCATAATGAGATGCAGCGGGGTCTATCTGGAAGTACCTCAAAGGAATGCGAGGTAGTTATCCCACATTCCTTTCATATTTGAATTTCGATATCTTAGAGAATCAACGCCTATAAAGCAATAGGCGTTAAAATTCCCAGTGACTGTCAAAAAGAGTTTTGTCTCTGTTGACAGAAATTTAATCACCCAATCCAGTCCAGACCCACTTGTGTCTCGTCATGCTGTCTTTTCTTTTACACCCGAGAAGACAAGCAGGACAACAATAACTTTAGGAATTAGAGTGAACAAATATTATGTGTTGTTGCAGTTCTGAAAGTGATGATAAAATAGACTGCTTATAGGCTTAATTGTCCACAGGCTACAGCTCTTTTCTATGGCTGTAGCCATGTTCGCGTGGTGAATGCAAAGGCAGTCTTCTTTGTGAATAATACTCAATATGGTCTTAACAGCCCCAAATGTATTTTCAACGAAAGGTTGAAAGAAGTTTTAACAATAAAACCCTTCCACAACGCGAGTGTTCAGAATTTCAGACAAATGAAACTGCGAATTGCAGAAAATTGATGTAGAAACGAATCGAGACTACTGACTTTGTTTTGATACTTTGTGTATGCAAAAGGAAAGATATCAACGGAAGTTGTCTCCTTTAGAGGTACAAGAAGTCAGACAAATGGTACTGCGATATAATGAGTACTGTACTCATGGAAATGTAAACGCATGTACTGTACTATTTTGTAAAATTTTGAAAGCAACTCATTTTACAAAGCTTTTCAACACTTAAATCCTTATTAATAAGTGTACTGAATCTTTGACATACAATTTTTAGCTTTATAAAAATTGAATTGAAGTATGTGAACCCCCATGCATTACAACCTCTGTGAAAACGTTTTTTGTAGTACAGTAATTTTTCAGATACAACAAAATGTTTCGCCACTCAAATTAAACTTATGTGTCGGAATCGTGTAATTCATTAGGGTAATCCATTTGAAAGCACGAACTGTTCCAGGATTTGATTATGCGCAACTATTTTCCTTAGGCCAATACTTTGAATAGTGGCTTTATTGTACACTTTGTTATAATTGTAATAGGGAATTTAGTTCATGGACAATATAAAAAAAAGTTTTGATGTCTGTGCGAATGAAGGTAACGTTTTAAGTTCCGGTTGAAAATAAAGTAATCATTTATTCCGCCACTGTTTACAATACGTTTTTAACCTTCAAATATCATATTAAGCAACTTAAATTGATTCATTTAATGTTATCATTAATTTGATTTCATTCGCATTGCTGCAACTTCTAGTTTAAGTTTGATAACTTCAAGAATTAAACAACACTTTTTAGGTGGGAAGTGCATTTAAGTGTACCACAAACGCGCTTTTTTTTTTGTCTTGCAACAACTATCTGTACCAACTTACCTTCTCAAGTGTACAAAAAAATAACTAAAGAAGTCGTCAAAAGTTCCGTTTAAAGAAAATGCAAGTCCAGTCCGTTGTCCAGTCCTTGGAATTTTTTTTTTCTAGCTAACCTGTTGTGGCGCGGCGTCGCAGTGAACAAAAAGTGCGCGAAAGTATAGCCTCGTTTTCGTTCTTTCCTCCAGGCCCTCTCCTCTGAAAAAAATCTTAAACATCGATCCTCGCCAAAAGCAATTAAAATTAGAAGAAACTGACAACGCCATCATAAAGAGCATACTCTCAAGCCTTTGGCAAAATTTTCTTTCATTCCTACCTCAAATGGTCGTTGAGCAGGAAGCTGACAAACTTTTCAGTCAGATTTTCTACTGCTGCACTTTTTTAGGAAAAAACTAATCATGGCCATTTTTATTAAACTACAACTTCGCTTAAAAATATTCTTGGAGAAAGGTTCTCTGAGTAAACTTTTAGAGTGAATATTAAACTTTGGTCCGTTCTGGTCACGTGACAGATGACGTCACAGCATTAAAAATGACAAAAATGTATATTTCATAATAGACTGCAAAACAGTCCTATTTTTTGCGAACGCGAGCGACGGTAAATATTCGAACGAAAGGTCTGGAGCGAGTGTAAAAACGGCGAGGAAGAATGGGGAGAGACCCTAAAAAATACGACTGTCCGCCCGCATGTATCAAATTCGTTCAAAATTACCCGTTCTTCCAGCAACGGGAAATTCCCATTGGTTTAATTCAGACACAACCTGTCATCAAATGTTAATCACACCTCATCAAAAAGATACAGACACCGTATCGACCGTATCAGTTTCTCAGTAAAGACAGTATTTTTCTCGCGGGGAAATGGGTTACGTTGACTTGGATGCGCTTGCGAGCGTTTTAGGATTTGTTTTAAAATCAGAGCAAAAGGAAGCTGTGGAATCGCTTCTCAAAGGAAGAGATGGTTTTGGTGTACTGTACATATTTAAGCTGTTTGTTTTGGCAAAAAACAGAGCTTCCAACTCGCCAAATGCTTTCAGTCGAACGCCCGACAATTATCGTTATTTTTCCGCCCAAAGCATTATGAAAGAGCAGATAACATCGAATGAGTTTCAGTATAAAATGCCTCCTGACTCCTACGGTTCGTGACATTTGTACATTTTCCGTCCTCTGTTCGGTCTCTCGACGTTTTTGTCGCTTCACTCGTGTTTGCATGGTTTCCGCTGTCATCGGCATGTCGCTTTTACAGAGTTTGGTACCTTTGTAATTTGTCATGTGTTTATGCATCGTTTAGGCTCATTTCTAATGCAAGATATGTCTCCAAGAGGGACAAAATATGGAATTTACCGTGGCATGTTGCTTACTTGCATCATATATTGTGACGCCGGGCCCGGCTGTTTGACTGCATGCAAGTACAGTATGTAGATTCTTATCACGGATATCATATTTGTACTCGTGCGTTTTTCTTCGGAGACGCCGTAGCTTTACTTCGAGAAAGCTATTTTTATAACACAACATAAAGTGCCCTTTATAACACAACATTAAGTGCCCTTCATAAACACGAGTGAAGCAACAAAAAGGTCGAGAGACCGAACAGAGAACGGCAAATGTACAAATGGCACGAACCGTGGGAGTCGTGTAGGCTACTCAACCTCATTTTACACATATTTCGGACACGTCTAACATTTTACAGAAAAAACAAACGCCCGTCCTTTCCAATCGAATCGAACGTACGAAACTTCGCGCCTTCCAATAACGAAGCAAAAATGACTGAACATGACAACACAACTAGTTTCCCGCGAAATTAAGACATCCAAAGTTTCAAATTTAAGATGTGGGTGGAGCTGTCAAGCAATTTCTGACACCTTAGAACGAATCCGTTGTATGAAAAGCCCACAGTCGTTTCCTTGCCTCCTATGCCCTGCGGGCGTGTGAGGCTCGCGCGCTTCACACGCGAGGATCACGCTTGCGGCGCATCGCGCGTCGGCTAAAACAGAAAACGACTGTTTTGCAGTCTAATTTCATAAAAATATCTACCAATATCCAAATTTTTGTTTCCTCGCATTTAATGCAACGCGAGATAGCACTTGTACCCAGACTCCCACTTTTTGAAAATTGTATATACTTCCCTTAATATTTATGTTTTGTTCGGTACCCGGGAAGTCCGAAATGGGTCACACCATTGTGCTTCAAACCACGTTGACTGCTTTTTTCAATAACAAAATAATTTCGTCACAGTGCGCAAAAACGCACTTGTAAACAAAGTCACGTGACCAATGACGTCATCGCCCTTAGTATTGTACAATAATTAGTTTATGGCAAGACTTATTTCTAGACAACGTGGGGGGTCTTGCTGCCCTCAAACTGACCAAGTTATTTGGGATTGACGATTTTCCAGCTGCAAAGGATTTTGGGAAGGGTCTTATTATAATTATATATTGTTATTTAATTATTATTATTATTATTATTATTATCATTATTATTATTATTATTAACAAACAGAAAAATAGCAAGTTAGAAAAAAGTGAATAAAACTTTAAAAAAGTGGAAAAAGATTGTAAAGAACTAAGGGGTTAACAACTACTACTGACATTTTAATGATCTTGTGAACCGTACCTCAATGAAGGAATCTTCGTTTTCGAGAACACTTAGTAGCTTGTTTTTAACTTTGAGTAAATGATTTCTTTGGTAGTTCTCGCAGTGAGCTTGGTACATGTATCACATTCCATGATTTAGCACCAATTCTTGTAAAGGCGTTGAGGGTTTTATAATCGGAAGAAGAAGAGCGTGTGTTGTAAGAATGGACACTGGATGTTTTCGTAAATAAATTACGTATGTTAATTGGGGCAGAAGCAGTGCTAATGTCGTGCATCAATTCAGGAATGTCATATAGGGCCAGGTTGTACGAAAGCCGGTTAACGCTAGCCCGGGATTATACTGAGTTAACAGAAGTATCGATTTTTCTTGTTTAAAAGTGTTTTTCACTTCTTATCTTTTGAGTAGTTTGAGATTACTCAAAACTGAACGCAAGATATATTAACAGAAAGCCTCGCCGAAAAAATACAAAACTGAAATTAAAATTCTTGCTAATCCTGGGTTAGCTCAATCAGGTTTAAACAACACGACCTAGGATAGAGTTTATGCCGTTTACGCGGCACTTTGTCAAAGTTAACTTACAGCTTTAATCTGTTGTTACTTGAATTACTTTATTCCATGGAAGAAATGATAAGGATACCAGAGGAATAGAAAACCAGTCAGCGCAAATCACTTCCGGTGGATTCGTTCACTTGGCATGACTTGCTCGTACGATAGTACCATGACACTCTTACTACACCTCGTGCTTTAAATAAAATGTAAAGGAAAAAGAATACAATTATCATTACGAATTGATTTAATCTGGCCCGGATGCCCTAACCCATGTTGATATCTACAGTGAGATATTGATCTTAACATATATAATACTAACAATTAATTAATTTTGTGATTTATGCCTATATCGCAGAAAATACGCATTAAGTTTTAAATCCGCACATTGTAATCTTTACATTTCTTTGCGTTACTAAAACACGTCACTTCAAGCTTTAGCATGTCATTTGTTGTCAAAATTGATTAAATCGCGAGCGAGTTGTGTGAACCATGGGCTCGGACACTAAAAAAAGAAAACGTAACGCGAAAAACAGCTTGTCACCGAATGTTTGCCATTCTCCGTAAAAAAGGAATAAATAGAGTATCTTGAATCTGTACAGCGTGATTGCCAAACTGATTATTAACACAAACTGCCGTCAATTCAACGTTTTACGCCTGTCTTTCGTAGACAAAAATGATTAACCCGCAAGTTTCCAGAACCGTCCTGAACAGGAATCTTAAGCTTTAGCCCACATATACCTTTGTGACAATAAATTTTTGCGGGTTCTACTTTTAGCGATTTTCGCCATTTTTCCACGATCCGATAAAATTAGCTCTTGCAACTAAAAATTTTGTCGTCTCATTCAAGTTTTTTCTCGTTTCTCGCGAGTGCACTGTATGTACCAATGATTCGAATTGTAGTAACACACAATGATAGGATTTTAATACAATGATATGAATGTTGAGTATTTTAAACTTGGGTTTGCAAATTGCTTTGAAGGTTGATTTACAAATGTGGCGAGATAATCGTTCGATTTGTTTATTTACAGTGGCCAAACTAAAAATTGTAAAGCTAGACTACTTAAACATCAGTACCGCTGTGGATGTATCTAAAATACTATGAAAATTGACGATTGACGCTTAATCGGCGCCGGGAATCAGCGGCGCGCTTCTTTTTACTTGAAGCCTTGCGCTTGCGAATTGCATCACAGGTTGATTTGACACAATCCCTCTTCGATATTGCTTATTTACAGTGGTCAAACTGTAAAGCGAGACTTGTTGAACATCAGTTTTTTTGTTTATTTCTTCGTATGCTACAACAAAAAAGGTGTGTTTCCAGCCCCAGTGTTTCATACTTTAAAGCGAACGTTTTCACGTTACGTTTATTGGTTTACGTTTTGTCTGGGAGCCACGATTTGTGGTCGGCTGGTCGCTAATGTCAACAATTGAATGCATTTTTCACTTAGATTCACAAACGTTTTGTGAGCTGTTTCAAAACGATTCATGCTTTAAAACGAAAATTTTCATGTTTACCAGCTAGAACTTTTGGAAACGAAGATACGCATCAAATCCAGTGAAAGCAATGGCTTAGTTAAAAAGCAAAATCAGACATGTGGCAAAAGCAATGGAGAGCACTCCACAATCACTGCCATTGCTCGGTTGCTGGACAGCAACTACTCGTATGCCAGAGAATTTGTCAATGCCAACTAGGTTCATCACCTGATCCTCTACGTACATGGTCCAAGTGTGGGTCTCTGCGATCCTTCCATAGTCGGATCTATATTCCTCAACAGAACATGTGCTTGGTGTATTATGTCACAGTCCAACCACCCGGTTGGTGAGAGAACAATCTGATAATGTTCCTTCCCCTAGGTCGCATAATTTTGCCGACCCCTCTACTTGGCTAGTACTGGTACCAAGGCAAATCACCTCAACGTCTTGAGCTAAAGAGTTCGTCACAATTTTAAAATGTGAACAAAATCGGGACATCGGGTTGAATCTTTAGGACTGGCATCAATGCAAATAACCTCACTTCTTTATTTACAATCAGGACATTCCCATGTTGTTGTTGCATTACGAGGTATGCGTTTGTAATTGGCACATTCAAGGTGGAAATATTTTCCATTTAGACATGCTTCATTGTGGCATTCAAGAGGTTTGTCTGTTTTTGAAGCTTTCTGTTTTCTAGCTGCAAAGCTCCTTATAGACGACTCTTTTGTTTGGAGTGCTAGAAGTGGAGGACAAGTACAAAGCGGACCAAGCCAGTGGTTTGGAATATTAGTGATAGTGATATTAATATTAGTAAACAGGATAAGTGAAACTCTGAAATGGGGCATGCACGATTGCTACAAGACACAACTGATAATCCAGGAGTAAATTGTGCGGCAGAAACGCATCCCTCTGGGAACAGCAGATTTAAGTCTCATTTCAGGGTATACCACCTTCCAAGATTCTGGGGCAACACACAGTATCTCCAGATGTGGATTATTTTTGGTAGAACATTGTTCCAGTGCTCACTGTCGGGATGGACGCTCCCACCAACAAGTTCCACCTTTTTTATTAGTTGTACAGAAAACAAAATTACTATAGACACTACCAGTTGTGAACAATTGTTTCCGTACATGATAATAATACTCTCCAACAGCAGGCATGAAAAATAGGGACATTTAATTTCACCGCAGCCAGAGTGGCATGGATCCAGGGGTACTTAGCATTCACAAACTTCTACATTGCTCCAATTTAAAATTAACACGTTTCTGTTTCATTATGTTTTCATAAGTCCTAATAGCAAGGCTCTCATGCTTGCAACCATGTTCGCTTGCTGCTGTGGAGAATTTAAAATTTTTGGGTAGCGAATTGTTTTAATGAGAGACTGTGATGGCTTGGCTGGGTCACTATGAGCAACTTGCTTGCAAATGGATGCCTCTATTATCCCTGTTCTATGATAGAAAAAAACTGTGATCCACTTGCTTGCTTTCTGGTGTCCTCCTCAATTTGTTTCAACCCCTCTTCAGAAAATGCAAAATTGATTTCTGAGCAAGCTTTTAGCAGTTCATGGTATCCCATGTCTAAGTATAATATTTCCTTTCAAACAGGTCAGGAATTGCCTAAATGTGACACCTTTTAGGAACAAATGCCTGTGAATAAGGATGGATGATGCTTAAAACAGCCGCCTTGCTTTTGCAAGGGTTGAGACGAACATATAAATCATCAAGTTCTGAAGTATCTGGTTATGATATGATTGAGCATGTTTTATAGTTGAATTGTACTGGTTGGGTGGGACGTGTTGAAGTAAGATTATCGACTTTTTGATTGAGATCATGTTTGAGTTTTTTGCAGATTTGAAGTTGATATTTCTTATCTCTGCAAACGAAAACTCGGCTATAGCCAATAGGTCGTTACTACTATACGGCGCTTATATGAGCAGTAACCAATCAGAAGCCGAGAAAGACAATAGGCTATTGTTTCGAGAACAATGGATTCTATTGTTTTCCAAATCCAAGATGGCGGAGGTTATTTTCAGCCAATCAGAAAGTGAATTAAAAATTCCAGATGAAGCAGCAGTAAAACTAGGTCCCAGATTCCAATAGGAGTTTGTTTTGGGGTGAGAAAATTGCCCACCGGACGGGAAGGCCTGGGATCAGTCTTTCATATTTGTTCCCCTCGGACTCGAGAATCAATCTACACACATGTACATCAAATGAGAAACAACTGTATTTATTAAAAACTCCTAATTCTTTACAAGAGGGACCTGCGTCCAATTTGCAAACAAGTTGTGTGCACTACTAATTGAAATACACCTAGTGGAAATGCAAATCTAAACTCATTGATCTCAACTGTTCCCTTGAGAAAAGCGTCATTCAAAAGAATCTTAAACAAATAAAAGACATTTTAAGCCACCGTTGAAGAATTAGCATATTAAGTCAGAGATGAAACGTGAAATAAGTTAAAAACCGAGGTCACGCTTAGAAGCTAAACATATCATCTAAGGTATTTCAAACTTTTTGCGCTTGAAGTAAGATCAAACAAACATTGCAAATCGCTCCTAGTTCATGAACTATGGTTGTCGAAGCGGTTTTCCAATAGTGGCAAGAATAATTCACTTACATCAACCATAGTCCTTTCAAATTCCTCCAAAGCGATGCTCAGCTCTTGATCACTTAGTTCCATAATCGCCAAGACAAGAATGCGAAAAAGTGTGTCGAACTTCGTCACAAGTAAAATGATTTTGCTCAAGTCTGAAAGAATTGTATATAAAAACGTGTATCCAATGAGACGATGGGGGATAGGGGGTATGCGATATCACATGGTTAAGAACTATTGTGAAGACCGGAGATAGGGGGTATACCTATGTCATGAAATTGTTATAAACAAAACAAAGAGTCTGAGTTTTTATGACGTTTATTGAATAATAACAGCATAAAAACCAAAGAGAGAATTGATTACAACTTTAAGTCTTGACTGTCGGTACTCCACAAAGTGTTGGGAGCTAGACTCGTTTCCAGTTTCTCGGACTCTTTGTCCCAGGCTCGAAAACGCGCGATATTCTGGCCTAGTTTTATATGCTTTTGATCACGAAGTCTTTGCCTGATCCGTTCCTTATTCTTGGCATAATATCTTCTCCAATATTCGTTGAGCCGTGCCCTGTTTTTTTTACAGTATTGTCTGCGGTAATTTGTGATGTGCCCCTTGTTCTGTTGACAGTAGGCTCTCTGACTGCTGGCGAGCCTTTCTCTGTTGTTTTCATACCATGTTTTTCGACGGGTCTTGAGAATCTCGACGTTCTCTACACGATATCTTTTTTTGCTGGGCCAGGATTCGTTCTCTGTTCTTTGCATAATATTTTTTGTGGTAGGCCTTTTTACAGACAACCTTCTGGTCATTTTCCGACCGTTGATTGTAGCAACTCATCTTGAGTGGTGTCATACGAATAATGATTAAACTCTAGAATCACACACTCTTATAAGAGTCACATGGCTAACTCAGGTTTCCACCTCCTCTTCTTCTTCCTCTTCGTCATTACCCTCAGGGAGTAACTGATCTTTTGCATTAGTCTGTTTAACAGGAATTTCCGCTTTGCCACTGCCGACTCTGCCGCCTCGTCAAAATCCATGTCATCTACCTCAATAAAGCGTCGAACAGTCTTCACGACTTTACGGTGTATTGCATCGTGTTTGATATGGTGAGTCCATTTTAGACGCTCTAAATAAGTTCTTCGTAGCCTTCTTCTACTCACAGGTAATAGAATATTGAAAGCGGCATTTTCAGCATACTCTTGGGATTTTTCCCTGTCCAGGAACTGTTGGTCTTCTTTCAGGTAGGTTTCTTTGATATCTTCCCCGACTTTTTGACGTAACGGGCACCCCGGATCCGGTTCAGCACCGTCGTCCGCTTCTTCTTCCACTTCAGAGCTGCTTGTCTCTTCCTCTTCAGGCTCCTCTTCTTCCTGTTCCTCTTCTACTTCTTCTTTTTCTTCTTGTCCTTCTTCTTCTATGTTTTCATCATTGTCTTCTTACACAGGACCAAAAATATCTGTTGAAGGACTACGCATGGTTCTCGTTGTCCTTCACCCAAGGCAACGTGCTTCAAATAAGCCGAAACGATTGAGGTGATATTGAATATATCATATTTGCTCAGTGATTCGTCGATGCCAGCGCGGGTATCCTTCTTGAGTGAAGAGGTGACTAAACATGTGTTTCCTGTTATCACTGGCAGGATGTAAATCGAGCACCGTGTACCCAAATGGTCGTTCGGTCACTCTTTGATAGACGTCCATCATGTCTTGCCAGCAAGTGGGAAAGGCTTGGAGAAGTAAATTCCTCATCCCTAATTGATCTCGTGGATTTTTGAAGGCTATGACATAGTGGGCGTTCCTGGAAATACTCTTTGCGTATTTCCCTGGTGGAAACATGTCCTGGCACAAGTACAACACGGTGATATTTTGATGATGTGAATGTTTGGTGATTAAGTTCAGCAACTCTTTATCTTCACCTCCTTCGACCATCAGATCATCTAACACGAGTAAACCACCTTTAGGAAACCATTTTTGCAAATGGAAGGTAGTACGAACCCCTTCGTGAAATTGCACACCAGCGTCTTTCATGTCTCGAAATCCGTCTTGCCACGCCCCGTAGCAATAATGAATCGTAGTGGGAGGGTTTACAAACAATTCTTCCAAATGATCCAAGAGTAAAGATTCCGTGAAACAAGTCTTGCCACAACCGGAAGGACCAACAATCAAGATACTAGAGGGTGTCTTGAACCGAAACGCTTCTCCCATTTCTATGCCATTTGGAATCCCATGACTCTTGGAATCCCATGACTCCACCACCACCGCTACCATCACCACCACTACCACCGCCACCACCACCACCTCCACCACCACCACCGCTACCACCTCCACCACCACCACCTCCACCACCTCCACCACCACCACCACCACCACCACCACCGCCACCACCACCACCACCACCGCTACTACCATGTATAAAAATAATTCTGGCAAAGGTGGCGGTGGCAGTGGCAATCGCGGTTGTGGCGGTCGCGGTGGTGGTGGTGGTGGTGGTGGTGGTGGTGGTGGTGGTGGTGGTGGAGGTGGTGTGGTCAAGGTGGTGGTGGAGGTGGTGGCGGTGGTGGTGGTGGCGGTGGTAATGGTGGTGGTGCTAGAGGTGGTGGCGGTGGTAGTGGTGGTGATGGTAGCGGTGGTGGTGGTGGCGGTGGTGGTGGTGGTGGTGATAGGATAAGGCGCTTGACTACGGCTCAAGAGATTTTCAGGTTCGAATTTTGGTTGGTCAATTACCACCACCACAATCATCACCACTACTACCAGGTATAAAAATAATGTTTAAACTGTCTGAATTCATTTTGCGTGAAACTAACAAGGAGTTATGTCCCTTTATTGTCAATAATGTCATAGACTATTCTCTCGTTTTGACAGGAGAATCCGCCACGAGAAACATAGTTGTCAAAGCATTGACTCCAAAAAAACACAAGAAGTACCAAAGATTACATATCCGAGCGAAAAGATTCATGGGATTCCAAATGGCATAGAAATGGGAGAAGCGTTTCGGTTCAAGTCACCCTTTAGTATCATGATTGTTGGTCCTTCCGGTTGTGGCAAGACTTGTTTCACCGAATCTTTACTCTTGGATCATTTGGAAGAATTGTTTGTAAACCCTCCCACTACGATTCATTATTGCTACGGGGCGTGGCAAGATGGATTTCGAGACATGAAAGACGCTGGTGTGCAATTTCACGAAGGGGTTCCTACTACCTTCCATTTGCAAAAATGGTTTCCTAAAGGTGGTTTACTCGTGTTAGATGATCTGATAGTCGAAGGAGGTGAACATAAAGAGTTGCTGAACTTAATCACCAAACATTCACATCATCAAAATATCACCGTGTTGTAGTTGTGCCAGGACATGTTTCCACCAGGGAAATACGCAAAGAGTATTTCCAGGAACGCCCACTATGTCATAGCCTTCAAAAATCCACGAGATCAATTAGGGATGAGGAATTTACTTCTCCAAGCTTTTCCCACTTGCTGGCAAGACATGATGGACGTCTATCAAAGAGTGACCGAACGACCATTTGGGTACACGGTGCTCGATTTACATCCTGCCAGTGATAACAGGAAACATGTGTTTAGACAGCTCTTGACTCACGAAGGATACCCGCGCTGGCATCGACGAATCACTGAGCGAAAATGATATATTAAATATCACCTCAATCGTTTCGGCTTATTTGAAGCAAGTTGCCTTGGGTAAAGGACGACGAGAACCATGCGTAGTCCTTCAACAGATATTTTTAGTCCTGTGCAAGAAGACAATGATGAAAACATAGAAGAAGAACAACAACAAGAAGAAGAAGAAGTAGAAGAGGAACAGGAAGAAGAGGAGCCTGAAGAGGAAGAGACTAGCAGCTCCGAAGAGGAAGAAGAAGCGGACGACGGTGCTGAACGGGATCCGTGGCGCCCGTTACGTCAAAAAGTCGGGGAAGATATCAAAGAAGCCTACCTGAAAGAAGTCCATCAGTTCCAAAATCCCAAGAGTATGCTGAAAATGCCGCTTTCAATATTCTATTACCTGTAAGTAGAAGAAGGCTACGAAGAACTTATTTAGAGCGTCTAAAATGGACTCACCATATCAAACACGATGCAATACACCGTTAAGTCATGAAGACTCTTCGACGCTTAATGGAGGAAGATGACATGGATTTTGACGAGGCGGCAGAGTCGGCAGTGGCAAAGCGGAAATTCCTGTTAAACAGACTAATGCAAAAGAAGTTACTCCCTGAGGGTAATGACGAAGAGGAAGTAGAAGAGGAGGTGGAAACCTGAGTTAGCCATGTGACTCTTATAAGAGTGTGTGATTCTAGAGTTTAATCATTATTCGTATGACACCACTCAAGATGAGTTGCTACAATCAACGGTCGGAAAATGACCAGAAGGTTGTCTGTAAAAAGGCCTACCACAAAAAATATTATGTAAAGAACAGAGAGCGAATCCTGGCCCAGCAAAAAAGATATCGTGTAGAGAACGTCGAGATTCTCAAGACCCGTCGAAAAACATGGTATGAAAACAACAGAGAAAGGCTCGCCAGCAGTCAGAGAGCCTACTGTCAACAGAACAAGGAGCACATCACAAATTACCGCAGACAATACTGTAAAAACAACCGGGCACGGCTCAACGAATATTGGAGAAGATATTATGCCAAGAATAAGGAACAGATCAGACAAAGACTTCGTGATCAAAAGCAAATAAAACTAGGCCAGAATATCGCGCGTTTTCGAGCCTGGGACAAAGAGTCCGAGAAACTGGAAACGAGTCTAGCTCCCAACACTTTGTGGAGTACCGACAGTCAAGACTTAAAGTTGTAATCAATTCTCTCTTTGGTTTTTATGCTGTTATTATTCAATAAACGTCATAAAAACTCAGACTCTTTGTTTTGTTTATAACAATTTCATGACATAGGTATACCCCCTATCTCCGGTCTTCACAATAGTTCTTAACCATGTGATATCGCATACCCCCTATCCCCCATCGTCTCATTGGATACACGTTTTTATATACAATTCTTTCAGACTTGAGCAAAATCATTTTACTTGTGACGAAGTTCGACACACTTTTTCGCATTCTTGTCTTGGCGATTATGGAACTAAGTGATCAAGAGCTGAGCATCGCTTTGGAGGAATTTGAAAGGACTATGGTTGATGTAAGTGAATTATTCTTGCCACTATTGGAAAACCGCTTCGACAACCATAGTTCATGAACTAGGAGCGATTTGCAATGTTTGTTTGATCTTACTTCAAGCGCAAAAAGTTTGAAATACCTTAGATGATATGTTTAGCTTCTAAGCGTGACCTCGGTTTTTAACTTATTTCACGTTTCATCTCTGACTTAATATGCTAATTCTTCAACGGTGGCTTAAAATGTCTTTTATTTGTTTAAGATTCTTTTGAATGACGCTTTTCTCAAGGGAACAGTTGAGATCAATGAGTTTAGATTTGCATTTCCACTAGGTGTATTTCAATTAGTAGTGCACACAACTTGTTTGCAAATTGGACGCAGGTCCCTCTTGTAAAGAATTAGGAGTTTTTAATAAATACAGTTGTTTCTCATTTGATGTACATGTGTGTAGATTGATTCTCGAGTCCGAGGGGAACAAATATGAAAGACTGATCCCAGGCCTTCCCGTCCGGTGGGCAATTTTCTCACCCCAAAACAAACTCCTATTGGAATCTGGGACCTAGTTTTACTGCTGCTTCATCTGGAATTTTTAATTCACTTCCGTATTGGCTGAAAATAACCTCCGCCATCTTGGATTTGGAAAACAATAGAATCCATTGTTCTCGAAACAATAGCTTATTGTCTTTCTCGGCTTCTGATTGGTTACTGCTCATATAAGCGCCGTATAGCAGTCTCGTTATCCATGTGTGTGCACGAGAGTTCTCCCCGAATCCTATTAGAAATCTCTAAATAAAAAAGGATACTCTCAACGTGTGAGCAGCATTTAATTAGCTTAGCCAGACGACCTCGGCAATGAGCACTTAAGATTGTGCCTTCTTTGTTTTTAATTATCCACCAAGGAACAAAAGGCTCGTTCTTTTTTTTTCTGAGTGACGGACCTTGCAAATAACAACATAGTTGCCAGCAATAACATGGCCTTCCACACTCTTGATGAACCCAGAAATCATATGATTGTACGGCCCTAGGCTTTCGCTAACCCTCCCCATACCAATTTTCAATTGGTGTTTAGCTTAGCCCAGTCTTCACTGGAACGTGTCGGATTTTAATTTTAGTTCGCGCGGAAGGAGCTGATTGATTTAGCTTCTATAACTGCTGTCTAAAGGTATTCTGCCTGAGGACATCACTAAGTCAAACGAAGGTTCAAGTCCAACAATGTTCTGGTAAGCATCGTTCATTATCGTACATGAGTGAAACGGCCAAAACTGTAACGGGTCGCCTTTTAACCCTAGTAGTGCAGGGTATAATTCACAATTAGTCTTCAGTGGAAATCACCGCTATTCACCGAGATTGAAAAGAATACAACTTTTTGGTATATACACACGAAGAGATCTCAAACACAGACGAAAAGGAAACCACAAAAAGTCGATCTCATTGACCTCTCAATTCATGCGTGCAAAACGTGCAAACGGCACGAAGCATGAGCTAACCTTTAAGAAAGTACTCGTCGCAATCTCCCAAAATGGTATTTTAACAGCGTTCAAATTAGCAATGTTTATGAAAAGTCTGCTTGAAAAACGAATTCACTGTTCAATCAAAGTTCATTTTCACTAGAAAAGAAAATTGAAAGAGCAGTTGGTGAGTGGTATCAGAAGACTTTAACGGGTATGGCTTACCTTTCCTTGACACCATCACGTCCAGACACGGAACGGCAATTCAAGTGGAGGTTTACAGAAAACCAACCCATACAGACCGTTACCTTGATTTTCTCTCCCACCACCCCTCGTGCCACAAAAGATCAGTGGTTAACAGGTTACTCCTTCGCGCGAGAAACATTCCCTCCACGAGTAAAGGAAAACGCGAGGAGGCGCAAAGAGTAAAAGCGGTGCTTCGAGAGAACAATTACCCGTCTGGCTTTATCAAGGAATGCGAAAGAGCGATGGCAACAAAACCATCTCAGCCTACCACGAATGGTTATGTAGTACTTCCGTATGTTAAGGGCGTCTCCGAAAGAATTGGTCGCGTGCTAAAGCAACAAAGTTTGCGAGTTTCCTACCAGCCACAGAGAACCATCAACAGTTTTTTTCCTCGACCCAAGCAGCAGGATGAAACTGACCGTCCGTCATCTGGAATAGTGTACAGAATCAATTGCAGTCAATGCGATTTTGTATACTATTGCCAGACCGAAAGAGCACTGAAGACGCGGGTTTCTGAGCACAAAAAGGCTGTTCTGATGTTCGACCATAACTCCAAACTTGCGTGCCATGTTCACGAGCATCATCATCATATGGATTTTGAAAACGTTGAAGTCGTCGATCATTAGGAGCATTACCATCAGCGGCTTTTTCTGGAGGCTTGGATGTCCGTAAAAGACCCGAACGTTGGGAATGATCACATGGTCATCCCAGAAGTCTACAAGTGCCTTGCACGTACTTAAATTCTCTCGAGTCACGCGCATACAGCACGCGCAACGTTTCAATTTAAAAGTTTTTAAATCGCGCGTAACATCAAGTGGTTTTTTCAACTGATGAAGGCTTAAGAGTTAGCCGAAACGTCTTACCGTAATATACAAGTCAGTGACACTTTTATCAACACTTTTTATCAACTTTTTCATCTCCTGACTACAATTACTCCATTTTTAAACGCCCAATCATTGGTAAACAAGTTCAGACCACTATTGTGACACAAACAGTTACCAAAGCAACAGCACAACACGTTAAACCTCCTTAATTTAGCTTTGAATGCTTCTAACTCAAAAACGAGTCCAGTAACCTTGTTTTGTAGTAATTAAAGATTATAAATGTTGTTATAGATCGTACCGTTTCCATGTTAACTTGTAATGGCAAGAAACTTTTCATAACTGGTACACCAATGCTTGGCCATTTTCTCGTTACTAGTCTTACCGCACTAATTCAAATAGCACGGTCGTGTTGGTGTGTTACAAATGTGCTAAAAAACATGTCTTAAGCTGTTGTCAGCCAACTTAACAAACTTTCAAGTTCCTATTGTATCGTACGACTATGCCGGCACCCAAACATTGGTAGAAAAGAAGCCAAACTTCAAGGGTAACAATAATTCTGTGAGGACCACAAACCGGCGTAACGGGGCACTTCCTTACTATAACAGGCCTACCAACTCCTTTTCCTGAACGACAGCGACTACTTAGTGTAAAATTCTGTGTGGAAAACGAATATCATAACAAGCGCCATTGCAATTTGAAAGAAAAAATCGGTAGGCGCGCATTTTTCAGAGATAACTGTTCTAAAAACGAAAAAAAAAAGGAATCCAAATATATTCAAGAAAAAAGTTACAAAATTGTTGCAGTCGCAAATTATAAATAACCCGGGAAATAAATAAATAAATAACCATGAAGTCCAAATCAAGTAAATGCTTCTGGATAACACGGTAAATGTTATTATGACAGCAGTTAAATGTAGATTTGAAGACAGCACTTGAACACTGCGTGACTTGCCTCTTCCAGAAAGCTAGTTAGCTCTGTTATTGCATTTAGCTTTCCTAAAGAAAGGAATTAGAAACCTGACTCCCTCTAGAATTTCTCACCTGTTTGGCTGAAAGACTTAAACGTGGAACTATTTCTAGCATAGCGAATAAGCTCGCCTCTGATAAAGGCTTTCTTGTTGCTCGCTGGAGGAAAGCTTTCCAAAGGAATGTATGTGGAGTAAAGAAAACCAGATACATGTATTTTAATTACTAGCCCAGAATTTTAGAATCGTTCTGTAAATTCTTACCTGTAACCTCAACTCGTATGTTGTATGCCCATGCATTCCCACCCACTTGCAGCTTGCACTGAAAAGTAGCATTCTCCTGTTCAGTCACCTTGTTTATTGTCAAATTAGAAAACTGACTCGTGCTGTAAATACTGTATAGATCTTTGAACTCAACATTGGGGTTTCCGGTAGGGCCTGGAGTAATTACTAATCCAATATCAACTTGACTGATGCCATTGCCAATGGAAAATGTGGTCAGTAGTAGTGTTTGACCGGGTAACAATGTGTAATTCCACCTCAGAAGCACATTAGTACTTCCATTCCGCACTTGATAAACAGCAGTTTGAATGTCAGCTGGGTTATTCCCTGTTGAAGTTTGATTCCAAGCTGGAGGAGGAGCTGTCCACATGAAAAAAGCCTCTGCAAGAAATGGTTTCAATATCAGTAGCGTTTCACTACACGTAAAAAAATTTCCTGAAGCTTATGTGAAATACAGGATTACCTATTCTACACTGGTAATTCGTCCAGAGTAGAAGAGCAATACTACGAAAAACCATGAAATTACTTTTGAGAACATTCTACAGCCTTTGAAAACAGCCATTTCATAAAAGGGTTTATCCCTTTTTGTCTGAAGGCAGAAATTCGTTTTACAGAGTCTAATTGCTTCGCGACCAGGCCACTTAGGTGTGCTGTACCCCTCATAGCAACCCCATTGCAACCCACAGCTAATGTAGATTCGCAATGCACGGATTTTTTTTTTGTCAGGTGCGAAGAAAGAGATAATGATCCTGCCGTTTATGACGGAAACCCGGCTTTGACTGTCTTTCGTACTGCGGGTGCAGCCAGCGTATGCAAGGTAGCTCAACTTACCGAAAAATTAACCTGGACCACAGTGCGCGCCTAGTTTCTTCAAATCGGGATTGATTCCCCCTTCTATTAATATATTGTTACTTTTTTTATACGAGGGGGCACTATTAATGCCTCCTTGGGTTCGTGGGCAAAAACCCTGGGGGGTTAAAACTTAAAGCTGATTTCCAGCCCGTACTGCGCACTCTCCAAAGTTTGTTTGCGTTTTTTGTTTCGTTTCATGTAAGACATCACAAAATGTAAACATTTTTTAACTACTTACATATGAAGTAATTCAAAGTTTCAAAACAACCGCCATTATGGTGCGAAGCGCTCAAAGCTTTAAAGTATGTGGTTCGTACCAGATAACATCGATTCGCATTCCATCGAGTGGGAATTAACAATGTTCATAAACATTATGGTGCTGAGACTGCACAGTGCTGATTGCCGGAAATAGCGCATTTCCCGAAGTTACTGTACTCGACTGCTGAAAAGAAGATATTGAAATCACAAAATTGGCATGATAAGCCGTATGAATTTTCGCGCGAATGATTCAAGCCATGAGTAATAGTTTTTAGACGAGAGAATAATTAAGGAGAATTCGAACGATGCGTTTCGGTATAATTTATATATATGGACATGACGAAATAATATGAACGAATGTTTGATATGATAGAAGAAAAGACGTTACACAGGGCTTGGAGTTCTGGAATATCTGCTTGGAAAGGAAAAAAGGAAAAGAAATAAGTGCAGCCCTGGGCATACGAATTTGGCCATTCGACCAAGTACTCACCCCGCCGAACAGGGCTTAATTCCACGCTGAACACAGTTGTTAATTTCTAAAATTTCTCAAAAGATAGCGAAAAAGAAAGGAAAAACATTTTCAAAAACCACACCTGGAATTGAGACCACAGAACCTACGATCATAAATGCCCACTTGAAGATCAGCCAAAAATATATTATTACACAACCTTATATCGATTTTGGAACGGTAAAACTCTCTTTAACGCAGTGATTTCATTACTTGGTCACGCGTCCAGTACTTACTTAGCTATAACCTTAGCTTTGGTGATCGGATAAGAAGCGGTACTTTCTTTTCGTTGACTTTATCTTAAGGTCATGTTGAGACGACAACAAAATATATGTAAATGATGGTATGCTTTATGATTATCACGTACGCTCTAAAAGGAAACGTTTAAAGAGTATAGCGAGAGTTACATGTACAATAGAGGAAATTCCGCGGCGTAATTAAACAGTAGAGAGCTCATTTTCAGAGAATGGATCAAACATTTTGCAGTTTAAGTCATGGATGGACCTATAGGACATGCTATCATATAATTCAGTGGCCTATATTTATCTTGTATTCAGTGATATATTCCACAGAAATTATATTCAAGAGATCAATGGAATGGCATCTTATTAAAGTGCAATTACTAGCACTTTAAGTGAAGACAACTGCAACAAACTGAGCACGAAGAAATAAAAGGAAGTATAAATTAGACGTGCAAGAAGCATGTCAGAGGCTGTACATGCAGATCGACGGAATCTTCTCAACCTGACAACTGATGCGTGACAGAACCTTTACAAACTTTGTAAAATTTTCCATTCCTAGTGGGACGAAAAATCCCCTGACAATCCCCAATCGATAACTGTAATGAAAGAAAGCTTCTTACCTGCATAATAAGTATAAGTAGTAAAGGCAATAAGTAAGGAATGGATGCTATATGGTGAAATTTCCGCCATTGATTGTCGTGCAACACACACTAGCGTTACTTATACTACCAATGGAGCATGCGCTTTTAAGATTATTGTGTAAAGCAATCATGCAGGGAATTTTATTACATATTTTAAACCGTTTTCCTTTTTGCGGTAGGTTGAGTTGGTTGCCTTTTCCAAACAGAGCACTCTTTCGGCCATTTTCAGTTGATCAATATTTAATGATTCTAAGAACGAAATAAATCGAGATCCCTGCGGGGAGGGGAGAGAGAAATAGAAGGAACTTCCGTGACAGCTTGCAAAGCAATCATATCAGTTTGCGGATTCATTATTTCCCCACACGCAGAATAAGCTGAGTAACAACAGGAAAAAAAACAGTTATAACAGTGGTCGACGTTGACTCCTCGATAGTGCGTACAGTATATTGGATAGTGCGTAGTACGTAATCATGCCTAGTGATATAGTATGGTAATGTATGTCCTCGGTTTGGGAGCTTTAAGGCGGGGGTCCACCTGAAAGCCGTATTTTGGCTTGGTATTATGTTCTTAATGCAAA
>OZ026599.1:16204969-16207469 GCA_964020085.1 Micromussa lordhowensis | reverse complement strand
TGAAAAATAATGCAGCTCGTGACAATGAAACATGTTGAGGCAAAACAACAAAGCACCTTTTCGCAAGACTAACCATGAGTTCGTTATGAACAAAATGCTAAATTATCAATGGGTCGAGACGCCTACCACCAAGCTGGTTATAATCTAGCTTCAGTAGTTGAACTCCATAGAAGTTAAATGGAAGTTTTTCTCTTTTCGCCAGTGGTACGTGTAATGCAACTCACGGATGTTAGTAAACCATTGAAGGAAATATTCCGTGGCGTCTACTTTGCCACTAAGAAGGAAGTGGCGATTTTGCTAGTGTATTAATTCAATTCGGTATAGCGACTATTTAGGGTTACGATTCAAAACTATAGCGATAATTGGCTACGTTCGTTATTTGGGTGTAGTCAAGAGATTATCAAGGTAATAGAGTGAATCCTTGGTGTAGGCCTTGTACCCAAGGTAATCCCGCTTCAGTTTTTTTGTGTTTAATGCGCATGCGCATTAAACAACAATGTTGAAAACTGGTCCGTGTTAAACTTTTCCGAGTGTAAAACTTCGCTGGTCCCATGGGATTTTCCGAAGAACTAGATCCTTACGTGTGTTATTTCGTATTCTCCTCGTACTAAGTCGTAAGACCGAAGAACGACGTGATTGACATCTCGTCCATATTTGGTCCCAAGCACATGCACCGACGGTTCTCTCTCCTCCGCAGAGGCTCAAAGGTTTTTTTTCGGGTGGGGAGGATCCGCTGAGTAATGTAAGTGCAGGCACAGAGTTACAGGCGACGGCGGAAAGCGCGGGAGCCTCTGCCAGATACCACGCCCAAGATGGCCGCCATCCGGGGGAGGCAATTTTCTGTGGGCTACTCGCAGGGGTGGCTTGTGTACCTTGTATCAGCAAAAATGGCGTGCAAGATTTTGAGGTTAAGTGATGTCGAAGGTTTAGCTAAAACATACTTGAATGCATGGAAATCGGGAAAAGTCTGTTGCTTTCATGAGAACTGTTTTCCTAAGCGTCTTTCGTTCACCTCCGAGTGGTTGAGCGATCACTATCGAATTCAACATTCTCAAGATCGCGTAAGTGGTGATGAAGAAATATAGAGAAGAACAAAATGTGCTCAGGAAACTCATGGCTAGTGAAACTCTGAACAGGATCGCAATTCAGTCTTAAAAGAGACAAGAACAAGTAAGTTTTTTTAACGTTTGTCTGCTCGGCGAACTGAACAATTTTCTTCGCGAAATCATTGTGAAATCGAACCTCAAGTCTTAAGTTGCATTGAGCTTAATCGTAGCATACATTTGTCAGGAAAGTAATTTTTTTCTCTTTTACATCTGCGGTGATGGGTAAATCCCTTTGCAGATTACATATATAGATGTAGATGTAGATAACAATACGATTTCAGTGGTGAGAACCAAACGATGATTAAGCTTATCCTTTTGTTTACTTCGTTTTATTAACGGCATTTTTACAGAAGTTCTAAATTTAACGTTTGCAAATAATAGGAAAAAATAAATATAAGATATATAGATCGCAAGACTTTATTTAAGTTGAAATTTACCTTGAAGAGAGAGCTCTTGAAGAGGACATTCCAGCTGATCCGAATCGTTCGCCATATTATTGTTTTTAGGACATGCAAGACTACCCCTCACGGGTTTCAGGGAGGCCTTCGAAGTAAAACAGTTTTGCTTCTTTTCTTGGAAAATACGAAACTAGGTAACAAACAAACTAATGCAAACTGTAGCGACATAATTAGCAATGAGTTTCTGTGAGTTTCAAGCTGTCAAATGAAGCCAAAGCCGAGAAATCCATCGATGTACGAGAAAACGACAAGGATGTACGAGAAATCGACGTACATCTGGCAGAGGTTCTCCGCCTGATCGATCCATTCGACTTTGTGCCTGCGGTACACTTCGCACAGCGGATTGATATAACGAATGCTTGAACCTCTGCGGAAGAGAGCCGACGGTTTGTTGTTGTTCGTGTGGGGAAAGGCGTCGAACGAACAGAGGAGTTCAAGTAAGTGGCGTTTACTGTTACTTTAGCTAATAAATAGCTATGAGGCTAGTTACTTTTGCTGGCGAAATATACCATAGCTTTGGAGCTCAAAGAAAGCTCTTCGGAGCTCAAAGAATCAATAAAGAAAGATCTCCGAAGCTTTCAAAAAGTTCCGAGCAGAGAGAGGTTTTCAGATCTTTTTAAACGTGGGTTCGAGAAGGAAAGTGCTCTTTTAATCCGACGACGCCTTTGAAAGCTATGGACGAAAATTACGACACTATCACTGACCAAACTTTATGCATAGAAGGTGGGAAATTGATGGAAACAACAAGCCAGTCCTTTAGATTGGCTGTCAGGAATATTTCTAGATTCCCTGTTTGTAAACGAAATTTTCGAGATAGAGAACCATCAAGGGTACCTGTCAAGAAATTTTTGCAAACACAAAACAAAAGAAAACTCGGACTGAATGCAAAGAGGGTCATAAAACGTTCCACTCCTACATCATCAATCTTGCATTGGT